>CM056053.1:474654515-474792015 GCA_029574335.1 Rana kukunoris
TTCAGGCCAGTGGCACAACCAAAATGTTCGGGTTTAATGGAGACGTTTATAAATCCAAATGTTTATGAATCCAATCATCACTCTGTTTTCCAAGTGTACATCTAATCAAAAAAAAAAATCTGAAGTACAAGACGCCTACACTCATCGGACACTTTATTAGGTACACCTTGCTGGTAGCGGGTTGGACCCCCTTTTGCCTTCATTCTTCATGGCATAGACACAATAAGGTGTGGGAAACGTTCCTCAGAGATTTTTCTCCATAGTGACCTGATGACATCACACAGTTGCTGCAGATTTGACATCCCAAAGGGTCTCTATTGGATGAGATGTGGGGAGTGTGGAGGCCATTGGAGGACAGGGACCTCATTGTCCAGTGGTGAGATGATTGGATCTTTGTGACATGGTGACATCATCCTGCTGGGAGGAGCCATCAGAAAATGGGACACTGCAGTCATAAAGGGATGGACATAGTCAGCAACAATACTCAGGGGGGTTGTGGTGTATAATTGATGGCCAATTGGTACTAAGGGGTCCAAAGTGTGCCAAGAAAATATCCCCCCCCCCCCCCCCAACATTACACCCCCACCACCAGCCTGATCCGGTGATACCCCATCCCCCACACCATTACACCCCCACCACCAGCCTGATCCGGTGATACCTCATCCCCCACACCATTACACCCCCACCACCAGCCTGATCCGGTGATACCTCATCCCCCACACCATTACACCCCCACCACCAGCCTGATCCGGTGATACCCCATCCCCCACACCATTACACCCCCACCACCAGCCTGATCCGGTGATACCCCACCCCCACACAATTACACCCCCACCACCAGCCTGATCCTGTGATACCCCATCCCCCACACCATTACACCCCCACCACCAGCCTGATCCGGTGATACCTCATCCCCCACACCATTACACCCCCACCACCAGCCTGATCCGGTGATACCCCATCCCCCACACCATTACACCCCCACCACCAGCCTGATCCGGTGATACCCCACCATTACACCCCCACCACCAGCCTGAACCCGTGATACCCCATCCCCCACACCATTACACCCCCACCACCAGCCTGATCCGGTGATACCCCATCCCCCACACCATTACACCCCCACCACCAGCCTGATCCGTTGATACCCCATCCCCCACACCATTACACCCCCACCACCAGCCTGATCCGGTGATACCCCACCCCCCCACCATTACACCCCCACCACCAGCCTAAACCCGTGATACCCCATCCCCCACACCATTACACCCCCACCACCAGCCTGATCCGGTGATACCGCATCCCCCACACCATTACACCCCCACCACCAGCCTGAACCGGTGATACAAAGCCGGATGGATACATGCGCCAAATTCTGACCACACCATCTGAATGTCGCAGCTGAAATCCAGACTCCTCAGACCAGGCAACGTCCTTCCGATCTTCTCTTGTACAATTTTGGTTAGGGTTGTCCAGATACTAGTATCGGTATCGGACCGATACCAAGTATTTGCGGGAGTACTTGTACTCGCACCAATGCTCCCGATGCCTAAATAGAATACTTTTTTTGTATTTATCAACATGTTCTGTGAAAATTCTTTGAGTTATTTACTACTGCGTGACAAGCAAATAAAACATTTTTATTCTTTTATAATGTCTCGAGTTAGAGTTCTTCATAATTCTAAAGAAAATATCCTTAATCTGTATTGTGGATTGAAAACGGTCACATGACATTTAAAAAAAGTATCGGTATTCGGTATCGGCGAGTACATGAAAAAAAGTATCGGTACTCGTACTCGGTCCTAAAAAAGTGGTATCGGGACAACCCTAATTTTGGTGATCCTGTGCGAATTTTAGCCTCAGTTTCCTGTTCTTAGCTGACAGGAGTGGCACCCGGTGTGGTCTTCTGCTGGAGCCCATCTGCTTCAAGGTTGGATGTGTTGTGTGCTCAGAGCTGTATTCTGCATATCTTGGGTGTAACGAGTGATTATTTGAGTTACTGTTGCCTTTCTATCATCTGCCCATTCTCTGCCGACAACAAGGCATTTTCCTCCACACAACCGCCGCTCACTGGATATTTTCTCTGTTTCCCACCATTCTCTGTAAACCCGAGAGATGGCTGTGCCTGAAAATCCCAGAAATACTCAGACCAGCCCCGTCTGTTACCAACAACCATCCCACGTTCAGAGAGTCACTTCAATCCCCTTTCTTTCATATTCTGATGCTTGGTTTGAACTTCAGCCAGTCATCTTCACCATGTGTAAATGCATTGCGTTGCTGCCATGTGATTGGCTATCAATTTGTGTTACCGAGCAATTGAACAGGTGTACCTAATAAAGCGGCCGGTGAGTGGATACTTTGCCTTCCTTGGCTCTCGCCTACCCACCTCATCAACGTGATAATGAAATTAAATAAAACCTTTTCGTTCACATTACATGCCTTATTTTAGATCCAGTAAAATCATCACTGAGTCTCTGCGCTTTTCTATGCCATGCAAGCAGAACATAGCTGGTGGGAGGAGCCGGCAGGGTGCCGTCTGTACATGGCTACCTACACAGCCCCCTGTCTCTGCACTCCTTACAAGAGCCCTCAGTCTGTATGCAAGCATCGTGATGGCTCTTGGGGGGAGTTATGCTAATACGGTAAAACATAAAAATAAAATAAGGAATAAATACTTCATGGGTTGGTATCAGTCTGGAGGAGTGGGTGTTCCTAGGGAGGAGTCATTTGTATGTAGACCAGCCCATGCTGAGCCTCCATGATTCAAAGAATTAAAGGAGTTGTAAAGGCAGAAGGTTTTTTTTATCTTAATACATGCTATGCATCAAGATAAAAAAAAATCTGTAGCAGCCCCCCCAGCACCCAACTAATTACCTACCCAAACTCATTTCCTCTCCAGCTATGTCTATGATTCCCTCAACCATTCAGTACACTCCTGATTGGCTGAGACAGAGCAGCTGCGCTATTGGCTCCCGCAGCTGTCAGTCAGCCAATTAGGAGAGAGGGGGCCAGGCCGGGGGTCCCTGTCTGAATGGACACTAGGAGCTCTGCTTGGGTGACCCCTGCAGCAAGCTGCTGGCTGAGGGGCACTCAAAAAGAGGGAGGGACTAGGAGTAGCAAAGAGGGACCCGAGAAGAGGAGGATCGAGGCTGCTCTGTGCAAAACCAACTGCACAGAGGACTTGAGTACAGTGGAACCTTGGTTTACGAGTAACGCGGTTAACAAGCTTTTTGAAAGATAAGCAACTTTATTTTTTTAAACCCTGACTCGGTTTGCGAGCGTTGTCTCACAAAACGAGCAGAATGCAACCTAATGGGGTGTGCAGTACCGCATTTGGCCAGAGGTGTGGGGGCGCCGGTGACACTCGGAACGGTTCGGAAATTTAGTGGAACCTAGGACTGCGAGTAACGCGGTTAACGAGCGTTTCACAATACGAGCACTGTATTTAAAAAAATCCTGACTTGGTTTGCGAGTGTTGTCTCGCAAAACGAGCAGGATTCAAGCCACAGCTGTGTGCAGTACCGCGTTTAACCTGAGGTGCGGGGGCGCCGGAGCCGATCCGCGCCATTTGGAAATGCTCGCATAGACTGGGAAATACTCCGTTCACAAGGCTTTCCGAGGTCAGCCTGTGTGTTCCCGAGGCTCTTCGGCGCCCCCCCCCCCCCACCTCTGGCCACATGCGGTATTGCATGCCATTGAAGTCAACGCGCAACAAATTACTTTTGTTTCCATTGTCTTCAATAGGGAAACTCGCTTTGATATGCGAGTGCTTGGATTACAAGCATTCTCCTGGAACGGATTATGCTCGTAATTCGAGGTTCCACTGTACTCGGAAATATTCAGTTCCCGGGCGTTTGAGCCTTTCCGAGGCTCTCCGGCGCCCCCCACCACCTCTGGCCACATGTGGTATTGCATGCCATAGAAGTCAATGTTGAACGAATTATCTTTGTTTCCATTGACTTCTATGGGGAAACACGCTTTAATATGCAAGTGCTTTGGATTACAATCATTCTCCTGGAACGGATTATACTCGTAATCAAAGGTCCCACTGTATAACAGGTTTGTTATTTAAAAAAAGAAAAAAGACTTTCCAATCACAGACAAACCAGGGAGGAAAAGGCTAGATAAGGGGTGTCAAACTGGCGGTCCTCCAGCTGTTGCAGAACTACAAGTCCCATCACGCCTCTGCCTGTGGGAGTCAGGCTTGTAACGGTCAGCCTTGCAATGCATCATGGGACTTGTAGTTCTGCAACATCTGGAGGGCCGTCAGTTTGTGGTTATGACTAAGGCCTTATAGGCTGAAACTCGTCAACTGTTCTTATTTGCTCTTTTTCGCTGTGGCTTGTCAATAAATACGACAATTTTGTAAAGCTCAATGACGGGAGCACTGATCATCTTTTCTTCAGGGCCCTCAGACACCTGTGGCCTGGATCTCAACCAGCCAGTAAATGTACAGCACCCCCCCCCCCCCTACCAGCCACTGCATAGCAAACCACAGAGATCCAGTGATAACATCACTACGTCTAAAATAAATTCAGCTTATTACAAATTTTATTTTTACAATAACAAACTCCCAAGAGAGAAAGGCCCACATAACCATGACTGCAGCAGGTTTGTAGAACCCGGGAAGTCCAGCAGACCACCAGTCATTTGTTTATACCAGGGGGTAAGCAACCTCGTCCCTCCAGCCGTTTTCAAACTACAAGTCCCAGGAGACATTGCAAGACCCCGACAACCTCAGGCATGACTCCTAGAGGCAGAGGCATGATGGGATTTGTAGTTTCAACACAGCTGGAGGTTGCCTACCCCTGGTTTATGTCTCCAACTTCCAGAAAAGCCCCGTTTAGGGGGTGGAGTGACCCCTTTTATTAGGATGTACAGCACTTACCTCTATAGGATACTCGTCTTCCATCTTGTTACTGCTCGGTGAGGTCAGGTCTTCCTCTCCCTCTCCATTCTCGCTCTCTGCAGGTGGTGGCGGCGAGCGCGGCCGAGCTCTGTGAAGGGAAGGCGATGCTCTCGGGTCTGCCGGTGCCCCCGGTTGGACGGGTTCTCTCTCCACCAGTAGAGTGATGGTGGGGGAAGTGCTGGTAAGCAGTGCTACTGCCTGATCATGCCTGGCTTCTGTCATGTCTACGCCATTAATCTGGAACAATGTGCAGAGCATCAGCAAAGCCATCCCATAACCCCTCCCCCTTCGCTACAGGCCCTGTCCAGGATGGTGGCCGGAGGAGGGCTTTAATCTCTCTACAAGCACCAAGACCGACTATACGTATATTTCCAATGTTTATTCTGATAGATAAAACATACGAGAAGTGAATGGAAAGGAAGGTTCTAGGATTAAGGTGACAATATCCTAAAGCATGGATCCTCAAACTACGGCCCTCCAGCTGTTGCGGAACTACACATTCCATGAGGCATTGTAAAACTCTGACATTCACAGACATGACTAAGCATGATGGGAATTGTAGTTCCTGAACAACAGAAGGACAATAGTTTGAAGACCCATGTCCTAAAGGCTTCATTAGAAGTTCTATTAAAGCTTGTGTAAGCCCAAGAACAAAAATATATTGCAACTAAAAAATCCTTAGATATGGAGGCTGCATTTGTTTTCTATTTTTCTGCACACCACCGGGGGCATCTTCTACTCCCACAGGCCACCGGGGGCATCTTCTACTCCCACAGGCCACCGGGGGCATCTTCTACTCCCACAGGCCACCGGGGGCATCTTCTACTCCCACAGGCCACCGGGGGCATCTTCTACTCCCACAGGCCACCGGGGGCATCTTCTACTCCCACAGGCCACCGGGGGCATCTTCTACTCCCACAGGCCACCGGGGGCATCTTCTCTACTCCCACAGGCCACCGGGGGCATCTTCTCTACTCCCACAGGCCACCGGGGGCATCTTCTCTACTCCCACAGGCCACCGGGGGCATCTTCTACTCCCACAGGCCACCGGGGGCATCTTCTACTCCCAGCAGCACTGAAATGAAGTATTGCATTCAATACTTTTTCAACCACAAACTATGGAATGGACACCATAGGAATAAAAGGCAAATGGCCTTGCCTTTGCATTGGGACTTTACTGGGCAAGACTAACCAACAAAGTCCCAACACAAATGGTGTGACTGGGCCCAGAGTGTTGTCATCCTAGAGCAGGAAGTGCTCTACTGGTAGGATCTCCAAGTGAAGGAAAAAAAAAACCTGAAAAAATGAATGCAGCCATCACATCCTAGTACTGTTAAGCTGCAATATGCCGCAGGTTACTTGGGTTTAGATCAGGGTTTCTCAGCTCCAGTCCTCAAGGCGCCCCAACAGGTCATGTTTTCAGGCTTTCCATTATTTTGCACAGGTGATTTGATAAGTTTCACAGCCGTTTCATCTGAGGGAAATCCTAAAAACATGACCTGTTGGGGGCACCTTGAGGACTGGAGTTGAGAAACACTGGTTTAGCTATGCATTATATCAGTATATCAGAACAATCTCAATGCCTAGAATCTAAAATACACCCAGATCTAAATAAAATGTAAACAAAAGATATTAGGATGCTGATAACTTCACTTAGATTTAGAGGAGAGCTGGAAGAGAGTAGTGAGGACACTTCAGGATGAGTTTAGTAAATATCAGAGTCATCACCCAGTCTGTGCTGATTGGTGCAGGCTATGAGCGGTGTGGAGGTATAGAACACACAGAAGCCAGCGCTGACCGGGCAGTACACACTCTTACCACCGGCCGCGGAACGGGTAACTCATGCTGTTACCCAAGACGGCAATAAAAAAAAGTAGAGTGAATCCCTCCACCAGAAGAGAGACAGAACCAGGACAAGAAGAGGAGAGGCCAGAGGGAAGATTAGAGAGTAGTACAGGAAAAAAGAAAAAGATGGCGGGCGAGCTTAGGGAGGAAAAACCAAAATGGTTAGCAGGATCACAGCAGGCAAACAAAACACAGAAATCACATTTCCCGCCTGCAGACCAAACATCTGCGTCCTCCACTCTTTACTAAACCTGGTGAGAGCAAAATCTGCTTTAAAGTGGAGTTCCACCCATTTTTTTATGTTTGTCTGTGCTGCATGCCCTCATCTCATAGTGCTCAGAATGGACAATTTTTATTTATTTTGTTGCTTGTAAATACCTTTATTTTGTAGTCCTTCATTACTTTCTCCTCCTTATTAGCCTAGGCTATTAAGTCACAAGGCTATTCACAAGGTATTCTGGGATAGGCATCATGTTTCCCAGTAGTCCTTGCAAACCTGACTGAGCCCTATTACATTGCTTGTGCAGCACTGAGCATGTGCGAGATATGCAAAGCTGAAATCCAGGAAGTCATACAGTCTGGCTTCATGCTGCCCACACTTAAGATGGCCACGGTCTATTTCTAGATTATAAACCTAAATCTAAATGCTGTAACAACTTAACAAGACGGACCTTAGTTTACAGACTAACTTTACTAGAATACATTAAGCTTGTGTATTACAGGGGTATTTATATTTAAAAAGTGAAATTGTGGGTGGAACTCCCCTTTAAGTTTTTTTTTTTTTTGGGGCAAAGCTTAAAATTGAACAAGCTGAATTTAGAAGCCGCAGAGCTGCACCAGATTTTGAACTTTCCAGTTTTAGTAAAACTCCCCCATTATGTCCCGTTTCAGAATTGAATATTTTCGAACGACTTTCAAATGTTGCGAGAAATTTCCTTCGAATTTTCTTAATTTTTGTTTTCAAAATGTTGCTTGTGTACACCCGGATTAAGTAATGTGTCAGTGCGACTCTTGTAGGCATGCATTACTTCTCACAGAGATGACAGGACTCTACCTGACCAACCCTTCATCTGCTAAAGGAATTTCAACTAAAGGAATTTTTTTTTTTAGCTAAATAGCTTCCTTTACCTTACTGCAGTACTGGTTTCATGTTCTTATTGTTCGTTTTTGCTTTGAAGTTGCTGTAATCCTGCTCTGATCTCCACACTTCCTGCTTGTCCGTTTCCTTATAACCACAGTGCTGGGAGCTTTCTCACTGTGGTCTGAGCTGTCATTACTGTGTGTCTAAAACTTCCCAGAACCAATCAGATTCATTTTAAAAACAAAACACTGCCCTGGATTTGTTTGTTTTTGTTCTGTGTGTCTATTTCTACTTCGCAGAAACATGAAGCCAGTTCAAAAGTGAAACTAACCTGCAGGCACATTATATGATTGATTTTTATCTATTTTTAATCATTTTGAAAAGGAATCAGTTAACTTTTATGTCTCTATATACAGTCATTTCAGCAAAAAAATGTTTTTCCTCTAGTGACCCTTTAAGGACAGTGCTATCTCTAAAGCCCCCCCCCCCCCCCCCATCTACTTCCTGGACAGATATTTTGTCACAGAGAACACAAAAATTCAAATTCTGGTGCCTGTGCCGTATTAGGCTCAGACAGATCAGCCTCATCTCCTGACTTGCTACCATGTTGCAGTCGGATTACAGTGAAAGAGACTGAGGAAATGCTTCCCCCTCCTAGCAAACCAATGGTATCTCCTCATGGTGCACACAGGTCGCTCTAAAAGCGACCCGTGAGCACTATGCTTGGCGCTCGCATTTCACCCAGGTGTGTTAGAGCAGAAAATGAATATTCGTTGTCTTAACACTGATCCGCCTCTCTGCCAATAAGGTGCTCGGGTCTGTTACCCGTCACCCGATTGGCTGAAACGACAGGCACTGATTAAACTCTTGACGGGAGGAGAGGACGGGAGCAGACACATGAAGGACACCGCTCACCGCCGTCACCCAATGACCCACCAAGACGGGGCAAGTGACGGGCAGACGGCGAGGGGGCGGGGAGGCCCAGTGACGGCAGCCTGCGGTGGGCCCAGTGACGGCAGCCTGCGGTGGGCCCAGTGACGGCAGCCTGCGGTGGGCCCATTGACGTCACCCAGCGGTGGGCCCAGTGACGGCAGCCTGCGGTGGGCCCAGTGACGGCAGCCTGCGGTGGGCCCAGTGACGGCAGCCTGCGGTGGGCCCAGTGACGGCAGCCTGCGGTGGGCCCAGTGACGGCAGCCTGCGGTGGGCGCAGTGAGGCAGCAATTGATGTGTTTTTTTTTCATTTTTTTTTATTTTGTTGCCCCTGCTGGCCACAATCCGGCCCTCCTAAAGTCTGAAGGACAATAAACTTGTTTGAAAAGTTTGGAGACCCCCGATTTAGAGGTTTCAGACCACAGGAACAGCATGAAGCCGAAGATCACTCTATACAAAGTTTACAAAACTAACTTCTCCTGCATGCGACACATTTACTGCCTGCTAAAACTTTTCCTGAGTACAGAGAATACTGAAATGTGAAGACCGGATTGTGTTCATAGCAACCAGAATCCAATTCCATTACAGAGGATCCCATTCAGGACGACCACACTGTGTGATATAAATATGTAAATCTCTTAAAACATTTTCCATCACTTGGTTAATCCTGGGGATGCTTAAAATGTGTCTGGTTAGTTTTAAAGTGTCAGTATCCCCCCCCCCCCCATCCTGTTATTTGCAATACACGCACTATATGCCAACAGGTATAAATACCCATCACTGCTGCCACTGACCTACTCTAGCTTGTTAGTGGCAACAATCTGTAGGGCTCATCTACCCTCTGTAGTGTTGGCATCGGTTGTGCAAATGCCCCATAGGAGCTGTGCCTAAGATTTAATCTGCCATGAGTGACAGTGAGTGGGATCAGTCTGCCCTGCTGTGATGGAGATACCACTGCCAACACTGTTACAGGCCAGTCAGACTCCCAGCCGCCCGTCAGATGTCACCAGCAGCACCTCCTGGACGGTGCTCTATATAGAGTAATCGGGGCCTCCTTGCTCCTGCTGAAGATCTCTCTAGTGATAAAAAAGATCTATTAAGAGCAGTGATAGTGAACCTTGGCACTCCAGATGTTTTGGAACTACATTTCCCATGATGCTCATGCACTCTGCGGTGTAGTTGAGCATCATGGGAAATGTAGTTCCAAAACATCTGGGGTGCCAAGGTTCGCCATCACTGATGCGGGGCTTTCTCCTGGTGTGGAGTGTCATGCTTGCCCCCTCCCTTGGGCTACAGGAGACTGCAGGAGAGTCAGGACGCTCTCTACGTTGCAGATAAAGGAGCCGTGTGATAATGGGTGTCCTGACTCTCATCTAGTCCAAGGGAGGGGGCAAGCACGACACTCCACACCAGGGAGAAAGCCTCGCATCAGTGATGGCGAACCTTAGCACTCCAGATGTTGGACTACAGGAGAGTCAGGATGCCCCCACCAACACACAGCTCCTTTATCTGCAGCGTAGAGAGCGTCCTGACTCTCCTGTAGTCCAAAGGAGGGGTCGAGCATGACACTCCACACCGGGGAGAAAGCCTTGCATTACTGTGTGGAGTTACAGACAGGAGAACAGGAAGTGAACATTTCTCAGAAGAAATGAGGACATTTAAAAGCAAAATGGAAGGATGAGGTAAGTGAAGGAGGACTGCACTGAGGTAAAGGAAGCTATTTAGGGAAAACATTTTTTACACATTTTTTACATATTTGTAAAAATATTTAACAACCATTTATCATTTTCCTTCCACTTCACAGTTATGTGACACTTTGTGTTGATCTATCACAAAAAATCCCAATAGAATACATTTACGTTTTTTTTCTTATAACATGACAAAATGTGGAGAATTTCAAGGGATATTAATACTTTATTAAGGCACTGTATATAGAGGAATCAGGACCTCCTCCCCCCTGCTGGTGGTTCCTCTAGCGATAAACATCTATACAGTGAAGGATTGCCGCTCTAAGCCCCAGTCCTCTAAAGCACACACCCTTTTAAGAACTAACAGGTGCTGGCTCTGCAATAAATTAAAAAAAGGAAAAAAAAAGTCCTGGAGAGCCGTACACCATCCTGACACGTTTCACATCGTATGGAGGTGCTTAATCATAGCGCTATGATTAGGCACTTCCATTCGGTGTGAAACGTGTAAGCAGCTTTTTCCTGTAACATGAAGTAACTTAAAACATATTTATTGATATCTGCTATACAAGATATCAATAAATATGTCTAACTTTGTGCGGCCGTCCAGGACTTTTTCTTCCTTCTTATAAAGATCTCTATAGAGGAATCGGGACCTCCTTCCTCCTCCTGGTGATCCCTCTAGTGATACAAAGATCTATATAGAGGAATCAGGACCTCCTTCCTCCTACTGGTGATCCCTCTAGTGATATAAAGATCTATATAGAGGGATCAGGACCTCCTTCCTCCTGCTGGTGATCCCTCTAGTGATATAAAGATCTATATAGAGGAATCAGGACCTCCTTCCTCCTGCTGGTGACCCCTCTAGTGATATAAAGATCTATATAGAGGGATCAGGACCTCCTTCCTCCTGCTGGTGACCCCTCTAGTGATATAAAGATCTATATAGAGGGATCAGGACCTCCTTCCTCCTGCTGTTGACCCTTCGTGATATAAAGATCTATATAGAGGAATCAGGACCTCTTTCCTCCTGCTGGTGACCCCTCTAGTGATATAAAGATCTATATAGAGGAATCAGGACCTCTTTCCTCCTGCTGGTGACCCCTCTAGTGATATAAAGATCTATATAGAGGAATCAGGACCTCCTTCCTCCTCCTGATGGTCCTTTTAATGATGGACCCCAGAATTCCATTTCCTTTCCCCACTGCCAGGCCACACAGTGGATACTAGAACAAGAGAGAAGAATAGAATAAGTATGGCATAGAGCCATAATATCCTTGATTGTCTTCTCTTAAGGCTACTTCAGGTTTTGCCAATATCTCTGAATCACCCAATGATAAGCATTCACTTTGTAGCAGATAACATGGAGGAACTGTAAGCACATGGAGTGCTGTGTTTGTTCATTGAATGTTCAGACATTGACAGGCACAGGGCCACCAAAAACATATGAACAATACCCAAGGTGTACATCCAGATCTAGTAGAAGTATCAAAAACCAGATATATACAGAACATGTTACAAATGTGTTTCACCAATCTGCTTTACCAGAAGGAGAGGGGGGCGCACATCTGTATGCTGGGACTGGCAGACAACAGTAGAGGCTACTTACTGACAAGACCCGATCTCCAACTCTGAGGGTCCCGTCCCGGTGAGCGGCTCCGCCTTCTGCGATTCGTGAGATGAATATACCCTAGAATGAGAGATGGCACGGTTTATATAAAACAAGAGGTGACAGAAAATCGGCCAGCTCCTGGGCTGTGACTCTCTGTGCAGAGACTGGACGGAGCCATGCTCATCAGCCTTCCAAAAATACCCCAACTCTAGGTCTGAGTAAATGGCCGGGGGGGGGGGGGGGGGGGCAGGTGTCACATAACAGGGGAAAGCTATTTTCAGCCCCGGACTTTGGTTTAGCTAGATATACGCAGTATAAATCCATGCCGCAGACAGAACAGACATTGCTGCAGGGATGGCAGTAAAGCTGCAGGGGGCGACGTATGATGGCGGCAGATTTATCCAGAACCTTCGGCGTGAAATAGGGAGGATGCCGAGCAATCCGTACAGCCAAGTTCAGCCATTTTTTTCTCTCAACATGTCTACACTTGGAGTGACAGCAGCCTCCGATTCCCCTATACAAGTGAAGTGGCCACCTGTTCCTATTCACCAACAGCTCAGTAAACAAAAACTAATGAAGACACAATAACCCGCCGCTCACCACCACATGTGACCGAATGCCAGGTGACTAAAGTTCTCAACTTTCTTCTAGTTTTGGAAATCCACACATTCTATTTGTGAGGAAGACCATTGTCTAGCACAGAAAGTGAGGGGAAGACCAAAACTTTAGAGTTGTCACAAAAACAGGAAGGGGGGGAAGTGGGGGCGCGATATCTTCCAATGGGGGCTCATGTCTAAGAGGGCATTTCCCTCACGTCAGGGGACTTCCTTTAATCTTCTGTTTGGTCTATGGCAGGGATCTCCAAACTCTCTTTAAAAAAAAAAAGGCCAGTCTACCGCTCTTCAGATTTTAGGGGGTGCCGGGGCTGTGCACATTGGGAGTAGAAAATGCCCCACCGCTGGCACCACCAGGAGGTGCCGTGCCCCACCGGTGGAAAATACTGTGCCCCACCGGTGGAAAATACTGTGCCCCACCGGTGGAAAATACTGTGCCCCACCGGTGGAAAATACTGTGCCCCACCGGTGGAAAATACTGTGCCCCACCGGTGGAAAATACTGTGCCCCACCGGTGGAAAATACTGTGCCCCACCGGTGGAAAATACTGTGCCCCACCGGTGCCATTGAGAGGTATTGTGCCCCTTCGTTGGTGTCAATGAATGAAATAGTGCCAGATAAAAGCAAAAGGGTCACAGTTTGGCAGTTTGGAGACCACTGCGCTATGAAAAGGAAAATAATTGTAATGTCCCTTACCGTCACTCCCCCATAAAAAAAATAAAAAAAACATTAAAAACTTTTCCCAAGATGGTCTTGACCATACATGTACTTTAAAAAGTGTTACTAAACCCAGTAATAAGAAAATAGTTCACCCACCCCCGGCAGCTTATTAAATCTTGTGTTTACATTAAAATATTGCCCCGTTTTTGGCTGATCTGTATACCACAGTCATGTGATAAACTGCAGGGTTTGCCCGATTGCTCAGGTAGGAGGAGATTTCCACTATAGCCTGTGTCCTTTTGCTGTTACGGATGGTGGATCATCCATCAATCAAGATGCGACATCCCACCCACTGTGTTCTTTTTAAATTACTGGGCATGGAGGAGGGAGGGAGGGACTGGGCTGTCATTTAGGATCTGCATGCAGGTCCACAAGTGTGCTGTCAATACCATGTGACCTGAACAGCTTAGCCCAATAAGGAAATATTGTCTACTGCAACAGAAACAAAACTGAGCATGTGCAGCAGAACTACTCTGTCTTATCTGGACTTGCCCAGAGTGACCCTGCAGGAGGGGGGAGGATGGTGGCATACAGGATCAATGAGCCTTTTCACACAATGCAGAGGATTAACCCATCAAGTTCCACCGTGAGTATAACAAGCATGCTATTCTGCAAATACAAATAGATTTTAATGTTGTAGGTTTAGTAAAACTTAAAGCTCATGCATAACTTGACAGGTATTTATCAGAGTGGTCAGTGGTTTCACTTGTTTTTTTGCACTGGAGCTCTGAACATTGAAATAAAAAGCAAGTACATGGACGCCCTATAGAAAGGGACATGATTGTAGGGGAGACCACCGTTCATGTGACTCTCAGTGGAAAGTACTCACAGTGTCTCCAGCCCGATACGGGGTGCTCCCCACACCACCAGCAATGCTGAATCCGAGACCTTTGTCATTGCGCATCAGACAGGCAGAGATTCGCTCCTTGACGCTTTCCAAACACTCCTCCTCTTCTTCCGGAAAGGGGACGACTACGCGTTTTTCCCGAGGGTTGTAATCGTCCTCTGGCCGCAGCGGAGTGACTGTGATGGGGTTTTCAGGCTCCACCATTCTCTCCCGCAATACGGTCATAGATACGGAGGTTCCGGAACTGCGCAGGGCCTCCACCGCCATATGATGTTCTGCGTTACGGAGCTCGACGCCATTCACCTGGAAGAAGACCAGACATCAGAATAGACGACAACCAATAATGATCTTTAACTGTAGATACTGATTCTCTATAGATATTTACATATTGCCTGCAGATGTCATAAAAAAAAAAAATGTTGTGTCATATGTCAGGTTACAACCCGGGAAGGTTTTACCCGCCCCAATGACCAGGCCATCTTTTGCTATGCAGCACTGCGCTGCCTTAACCACTTAACCCCCGGACCATATTGCTGGTCAAAGCGATTCGGCACTACGTCACTTTAACTGATAATTGCGCGGTCGTGCGACGGGGCTCCCAAACACAATTGGCGTCCTTTTTCCCCCACAAATAGAGCTTTCTTTTGGTGGTATTTGATCGTCTCTGTGCTTTTTAGTTTTTGCGCTATAAACAAAAATAGAGCGACATTTTTGAAAAAAAAATATATTTTTTACTTTTTGCTATAATAAATATCCCCCCCAAAAATATATAAAAAAAACATTTTTCTCAGTTTAGGCCGATACGTATTCTTCTACATATTTTTCATAAGAAAAAAAAAGCAATAAGCGTTTATTGATTGGTTTGCGCAAAAGTTATAGCGTTTACAAAATAGGGAATAGATTTATGGCATTTCTCTTAATATTTTTTTTTTTTTTTTTTTACTATCGGTACTGCGACATTATGACGGACACTTGACACATTTTTGGGACCATTGGCATTTTTATAGCGATCAGTGATATAAAAATGCATTGATTACTATAAAAAATGCCACTGGCAGTGAAGGGTTTAATACTAGGAGGCGAGGAAGGGGTTAATCATTTTCCCTGTGTGTGTTCTAACTGAAGAGGGGGTGGGACTGACATGGGGAAATGACAGATCGCTGTTCATACATTGTATGAACAGCGATCCGTCATTTCCCCCCGACAGGACCGGAGCTGTGTGTTTATATACACACACACAGCTCCCGCTTCCCGCTCTTTAACGAGCGACCGCAGGTGCCCGGTGGTGATCTCGACTGCCGGGCACACGCGTCGGCGTCAGGGGGCGAGCGTGCAGTATAACTGTGGCGGCTGGTCGGCAAGAAGTTAACTGACAATTGGACGGTCAATGTATACGATTTATTTTTCACACAGATAGTTTTCTTTTGATGCCATTTGATCACCTCAGCGTTTTTTATTTTTTATCATATAAAATGAAAAACATCAAACATTTCCTTTCTGCTTTAAAACTTGTCCAATACACAAAGAAAAATGTTTAAGCTTTTTTCCTGTATTTTTAAAACGGTAATTCTGCCAGTAAGTCCACTTACTTTAGCAGACTAAGCAGTCCAGACAAAATAACAGTTGGAGTTGAGGCAAACCATTTTTTTTTTATTTCACTTTTTATTACGTTTTTCAATTCCATATAACATTTAACATTTCATTGACATTAACCACTTAAGACCCGGATCAAAATGCAGGTAAAGGACCTTGCCCCTTTTTGCGATTCGGCACTACGTCGTTTTAACTAACAATTGCGCGGTCGTGCGACGTGGCTCCCAAACAAAATTGGCGTCCTTTTTCCCCCACAAATAGAGCTTTCTTTTGGTGGTATTTGATCACCTCTGCAGTTTTTATTTTTTGCACTATAAACAAAAATAGAGCGACAATTTTGAAAAAAATGCAATATTCTTTACTTTTTGCTGTAATAAATATCCCCCAAAAATATATAAAAAAACATTTTTTTTCCTCAGTTTAGGCCGATACGTATTCTTCTACCTATTTTTGGTAAAAAAAAAAAAATGGCAATAAGCGTTTATCGGTTGGTTTTCACAAAATGTATAGCGTTTACAAAATAAGTTTTATACAAGATAGTTTTATTGCATTTTTATAAATTTTTTTTTTTTTTACTACTACTAATAGCGGCGATCAGCGATTTTTTTCGTGACTGCGACATTATGGCGGACACTTCGGACAATTTTGACACATTTTTGGGACAATTGTCATTTTCACAGCAAAAAATGCATTTAAATTGCATTGTTTACTGTGAAAATGACAGTTGCAGTTTGGGAGTTAACCACAAGGGGGCGCTGTGACTTTGAGTGTTCCCTGTGTGTGTGTTTACAACTGTAGGGGGGTGTGGCTGTAGGTGTGACGTCATCGATCGCGTCCCCCTATAAAAGGGATGACGCGATCGATGCTGCCGCCACAGTGAAGCACGGGGAAGCCGTGTTTACACACGGCTCTCCCCGTTCTTCAGCTCCGGGGACCGATCGCCGCACTGCAGCGGCGATCGCGTCTGCGAGTCCCGGAGCTTCGGACCGGGTCACGGGCGCGCGCCCGTGACCCACGGCTGGGTACTAGAACCAACGTATATATACGTTGTGCCCAGCCGTGCCATTCTGCCAACGTAAATGTGCAGTAGGCGGTCCTTAAGCAGTTAAAAAACACCTCCCTGATCATATTCTTTGTTCACCAAGTGGCAGTTTCTTCGATTCCTCAAAAAGGAAAAAAAAAAAAAAAGATCTAGGTAAAGAGCCTCTGACCTAGACTCTTTACCGCGTGATCAGCTGTGTCCAATCACAATGTAAACAGGAAAAGTTGTGTATGCCACCCATGGCCACCAGGGATGCAAATCTGTGCTCAAAATCAATGCCCGTCAGTGTCCATCACTGCCATTCGCCAGTGTCACCCATAAGTAACCATCAGCGCAGCCTTTCAGTGCCACCTATGAGTGCCCACCAGTGCTGCCCATCAATGCCCAGTGCTGAATACCAGTGTCACCTATCCGTGCCACCTTATCAGTGCAGGAGAAAACTTACCAATTTACAAAGTTTTTTTAATAGAAACTTTGTTGCGCAAAAAATAAAAACCCAGGCAGTGATCAAATACCACCAAAATAAAACTATTTGTGGGAACAAAATGATAAAAAAAATTTGCTTGGATTCAGTGTAGCATGACCGCGCAATTGTCATTCAAATTGCGACAGTGCTGAAAGCTGAAAAATGGCCTGGGCAGGAAGGTATTGAAGTGGTTAAGCAGTGGTAAAGGGGTTAAGGCATTGCCCGGGCTTTCACATATCTCCTTGTGGTTCTGTAGTTCTTCGTTTACCTGTAGAAGTTTATCCCCAACTCGCACACCGGCTCGAGCCGCTGGACCTTCCTCTGCTACCCTGGATATAAAAATCCCCTGTGAGCGGACAAGAAGCACACATTAGAAGAACAACGTAAAAGAAAAAGACACAAACCCACGACTAGGTGGCCGACATCTCATATCTCTACAAGACTGATAACAGTGGCGTAGACCAAGGCTGACCACACACATTACAATCGGACCATACAACTTCTGTACAATCAAATTCAGATTTACCAAAATGATGTAATATGAGGACCTACCTAAACCCAATCTGTATCCAGGCAGGCTCTGCCACTACATGTTTGGTAGATCTGGGTGGATCCTAAAGCATGGTCTTCAAATTTTTCAATACTAGGGCAACATTATATATGTGGGCTGAATTTTTTTTATAAATGAATCCCACCTTACATCAGGGTCACCCACCAGAGTCCCTTATACAGTATATCAGGGTCACCATCAGGATTTCTCCTGCATCCCGTTCCCTTCTTACACCAGTGCTCCCATTAGAGCCCCCGTTACAATAGAGTCCCCATCAGAGGCCTCTATTACATCAGGGTCCCTTCTTACACCAGTGATCCCATTACAGACCCCATTACAATAGAGTCCCCATCAGAGGCCTCTATTACATCAGGGTCCCCCTCATACACCAGCCCAGAGTCCTCTATTACATCAGGGTCCCTTCTTACACCAGTGATCCCATTACAGACCCCATTACAATAGAGTCCTCATCAGAGGCCTCCATTACATCAGGGTCCCCTCTTACACCAGTGATCCCTTTAGAGCCCCCATTTACAATAGAGTCCCCATCAGAGGCCTCTATTACATCAGGGTCCCCTCTTACACCAGTGATCCCATTACAGACCCCATTACAATAGAGTCCCCATCAGAGTCCTCTATTACATCAGGGTCCCCTCTTACACCAGTGAAACCATTAGAGCCCCCGTTACAATAGAGTCCCCATCAGAGGCCCCTATTACATCAGGGTCCCCCTCATACACCAGCCCAGAGTCCTCTATTACATCAGGGTCCCCTCTTACACCAGTGATCCCATTAGAGCCCCCGTTTACAATAGAGTCCCCATCAGAGGCCTCTATTACATCAAGGTCCCCTCTTACACCAGTGATCCCATTAGAGCCCCCATTACAATAGAGTCCCCCATCAGAGGCCCCTATTACACCAGCCCAGAGTCCCCAGAGGCCTCTATTACATCAGGGTCCCCTCTTACACCAGTGATCGCATTAGAGACCTGTTACAAAAGAGTCATCATCAGATGCCTCTATTACATCAGGGTCCCCCCTCACCAAGGCTTGTGGTGTGGCTGTAGGAGCAGGGCGGGAACCGGGTGGTGGAGTAGTTCTGGATAAAGTCTGGGGCAAGCACATTATTGGTTCCCAAAAAGATGGTGGTCTTAGGAACCAAAAATAAGGACGATGACGGCGCAGTAGGAAAATTCTGCGAGTCATCCCTTAGAGCACTTTCACAATGGGGTGTGGGCCGTGTTAGCGGTAAAGCACCACTAGTTTTAGTGGTGCTTTACAGGCAATGTGCAGTTGGGAGCGGGGCGCTTTTAACCCCAAAGAAGGGGTTAGAAGCACCAGCAAAAGCGCTGCTTCCAAATCGCTTTGCAGGCGCTTCTGCAGCTCTGCCCATTGATTTCAATTAAAGGGGCGGTGTATACACCACTCCCGCACCGCCCCCAAGACACTGCTTGCTGGACTTTTTTTTCCGGTCCTGCAAGTGCACCACCCCAGTGTGAAAGCAATGCTCGAGAGGCACTTTACAGTCACTATTTCTAGCACTAAAAAGCTCCTTTAGCGTGAAAGGGTTTCTATGGCGAGCTTTAGTATTAGGCTGAGTGAAAAAACGTATAAAGCGCAACTCCTGAAGGTGGAGGCTTTAAATGCATCCATGATATAGTGAAGCTGTGTCCCTCAACGTACAATAGAGACATTCTGCCAAGTGGGTGGGTGGAGGGGGGGATGAAGGTGAGAAGACCTCATAGGCAGCCTCTTCTGCCCTGAATCAGACCGCTTTCACACTGGGGCGGCGGTAAAGTACCGCTAAAAAGCAGCGATTTACCGTCATTTTTGTTACGGTTTCCGGCCGCTAGCGGGGTGCTTTTAACCACTGCTAGCGCCCGAAAAACGGTTAAAACCACCCGCAAAGCAGCGTTTTTTCTGGTGGTTTGGCTGAGGTGCCCATTCACTTCATTGGGCAAGAGCGGTGGAGAAGCGGTGTACAGACCGCTCCAAAGATGCTGCTTGCAGGACATTTTTTAACGTCCTGCCAGCGCACCGCTTCAGTGTGAAAGCCCTCAGGCCCTCAAGCTTTCACACTGGAGTAAAAGGAGCTTTTCAGGGTGCTTTGCAGCCGCTATTTTTAGCGATATAGCGCCTCAGTGTGAAAGGGGTCTAATCTGTGGACATTAAAGATATGGCACTGACACTAGCTGCAGGGCCAGATGGAATCTTGTAGCGGGCTGGATGTGGGTCTGCGGGACGTAGCTTGGAAGACCCAGATCTAAAAAAAAAAAGTTGTACAATCAGATTGCAATGTGTGTGGTTGCTCGATTGCTGGCATACACTGTTAAGAAAAAAAAATAAAGTCGCCAGCCAATGTTGGAAATGTTCACCCAGTACTTATCTGTTCCCCAAACAATGTATGGACAGCTGTGCACTGTACATTTCTCTGTCCCTTATAGCATGAAACACACTACACAACAGGATTGGACACCTTGCGCTGCCGTTCAGGTTTATCGGCAGTATACTGACCAGCACGTGTTATGGTTTTCCAAGCATGAACAGTCTGTAAACTAAAGCTGAACTCCAGAAAAAGCAAATGTAATCTAAGTCCATTCATGATGTTTATTCTTGAATCTCGGAGAGCTTTGTGTATTTCTGTGCAGTGATCCAGTGCGAGACTTCCTGTCATAAAGACCACTCACTGCCGCTCTCTCTATGTGCAGGGGGACTGGTCTTGGCCCCACCCCTTCTTGTAGTTCTCTGTAGGCAGCCTGTAATGGGAGGAACCTGTTAGGCCCCTCCCACAGCCCTACATGGTCTCTCCTTGTCCAGGGGGACTGGTCTCGTCTCCACCCCCTCCTGTAGTTTTCTGCAGGCTGCCTGTAGAGGGTGGGGGCTGTTAGGCCCCTCCCACAGCCCTGCACGGTCTCTCCTTGTGTAGGGGGGACTGGTCTTGTCTCCACCCCCTCCTGTAGTTTTCTGCAGGCTGCCTGTAGAGGGTGGGGGCTGTTAGGCCCCTCCCACAGCCCTGCACGGTCTCTCCTTGTGTAGGGGGGACTGGTCTTGTCTCCACCCCCTCCTGTAGTTTTCTGAAGGCTGCCTGTAGAGGGTGGGGCCTGCTGGGTCCCTCCCACAGCTCTGCCTAATCACTTTGATATGCAAAATAGTTTGCTTGGGCCTAACCAAGCAAATGACAGGAAAACTGAACTTTGGCTTTAAAGTGGTTGTAAACCTCAGATATGAAATATGAATAAAGCCTATTGTTCTATAGCAGGGATATGTAATTAGCGGACCTACAGCTGTTGCAGAACTACAAATCCCATGAGGCATAGCAAGACTGACAGCCCCAAGCAGGACACTCAGAGGCAGAGGCATGATGGGACTTGTAGTTTTGCAACAGCTGGAGGTCGGCTAATTGCATATCCCTACCCTATAGTGTGCACAGCGGCACCTTGGATTATGAACATAATCCGTTCCAGGAGAATGCTTGTAATCCAAAGTGCTTGCATATCAAACCGAGTTTCCACATAGACGTCAATGGAAACGAAGATAATTCGTTCCACTATGATTTCTATGGCATGCAATGCCGCATGTGGCCAGAGGTGGGGGCACAGGAGAGACTCTGAAATACTCGGGGACAGCTCGGCTGATCTCGGAAACCCTTGGAAAGGTTTGGGAACACTTGTGTTTGAGTATTTTCAAATGGCTCAGAGCGTCACTGGCACCCCCACTCACCTCAGGCCAAATGCGGTACTGCCCACGGCAGAGGCTTGAATCCTGCTTGTTAACCGCGTTACTCGCAAATCCGAGGATTCACTGCCTCAAATCAGAGCACCAATTGTCATTTCCGTCTGCTGCTTCCTTCCTCTGCTATCAGCCCATCACTTCTGATTTTCCCCGACACCAAGAATGGTGACGAGGAGGGACTTCCAGCAGAGTGACAGCCTCAGCTCGGTTTCTGCGAGTTGTATGGAGGGAGGTGTGTCCCATCCCTCCAATCAGCTCTCAGAACTCTCCTCACGGATCACTACAGAGTCTAACTTCAGTTCTCCGCCCACTTTTTTCTTAACTTTCAGGGCTGGTTTAGGCCACAAAAAAGCACTTCAGATCCATTCCGGATGCGTTTTGCTTCTGAACATGCGTGTTTGTACTTTGGAGTTTTGTCCGAAGGACTTGTGTCCGACATCACACATTTGTTGGCGGAAAATCCAACAACGATTGTCTGATGGAGCGTACAAATGGTCGCATTTCCCAACAGTCTATCATCACACAATTCCCATCAGATAATCCGATCGTGTGTACGGGCCTTAAAAGGGTTGTAACGGAATTTTTTCCCCCCGCTAAATAGCTTCCTTTACTTTAGTGCAGTCCTCCTTCACTTACCTCATCCTTCCATTTTGCTTTTAAGTGTCCTTATTTCTTCTGAGAAATCCTCACTTCCTGTTCTTCTACCTGTAACTCCACACAGTAATGCGAGGCTTTCTCCCTGGTGTGGAGTGTCGTGCTCGCCCCCTCCCTTGGACTACATGAGAGTCAGAGAAAGGAGCTGTGTGTTAGTGGGCGTCCTGACTCTCCTGTAGTCCAAGGGAGGGGGGGTGAGCATGACACTCCACACCAGGGAAAAAGCCTTGCATTACTGTGTGGAGTTACAGACAGAAGAACAGGAAGTGAGGATTTCTCAGAAGAAATAAGGACATTAAAAAGCAAAATGGAAGGATGAGGTAAGTGAAGGAGGACTGCATTAAGGGAAAGGAAGCTATTTAGGGGAAAAAAACTGTACCTTTACAACCCCTATAAGAATTTGGGCGCCGTGGAGAAGAGAGGCTTCATACGCCCGTATCGCTGGACCCTGGAACAGGTGAGTATCCGATTACTAATTACTAAGTCAGCAGCTAACTTTTTTTTTTTTTGTAGCTGCTGACTTTTAAATTATTTAATTTTTATCGACGGAACTCTGCTTGAACTACGCCATTGGAAGCCCTATGACCTACATCCCATGCGTTTTTAGATGCAGAGGGAAAAAAACGCACTGGACTGCACATGGTGTGAACTAGCTCTCAGACAAGCTGTAAATTCAGCACTTTAAATGGTTGTAGAGAAGACAGCAGATAAACAGGTACACCTCATGTAGGAGGATTTGTTTCATTACCTGTGCATCACCTGGCCCCAGACCCTTCACTAGGTACATGTCTGAGTCTACAACCACTTTAATATACGCAGACTGGATTTAAATGCCTTTTTTGCTATTGAGAAATGCAATTTGGATGAAAGTGTTTGCACCTGGAGTTCAGCTTTAAGCGCCCCCACTCACCCGCCAGTTTGCTCACCTCATCATCTCCCTTGTAGGGGGTGGAGCCTTTGCCCCCAGCTATGCTGATGCCCAGGCCCCCAGTCTGTCGCAGAATGGTGAGGGTAAGCTGCAAGAAGAGCACACGGCATATTAGGATGATGGGAATATGTAGAGGGGTTGGGTGGGGAAGGGGGTGGGGTAGGGGGGGGTGAAATGAAATTCAATCACAGGCAAGGCCATGGAATATGATGATGATGAACTAATCACAGCCAGAGTATACCCCCCAAACCCTCCACAGAACAGGAACAGAACATGCATACTGTAGGCATTTTCACCGACTTGTCTCTATAGTGTCAGAACGCCGGGGCGGCGCAGCCGGAGAACGCCGGGGCGGCGCAGCCGGAGAACGCCGGGGCGGCGCAGCCGGAGAACGCCGGGGCGGCGCAGCCGGAGAACGCCGGGGCGGCGCAGCCGGAGAACGCCGGGGCGGCGCAGCCGGAGAACGCCACACTTACTGAAAATTGGGTCACTGCAGATATTACAGAAACTATATAATAAATCTGAACAAGATTTTCACAGGGACCATCTCATCAGGGACCAGGTGGGTTCCCTTACCGGGCCACACGCTTTCCAAGACCCTGGCTGGACCCCTCTGCATAAAAAGGATGGTCATTCCCTCTCTTTTAACCCCCTCCTGCCCAGCCCTTGCATCCCTTTAAGAAGGACTGTGCACTAGGGTTCTCAAACTGGTGGCCTTCCAGCTGTTGTGAAACTACAAATCCCAAGAGGCATTGCAAGGCTGACAGTTCCAAGCATGTCTCCCACAGGCAGAGGCGTGATGGGACTTGTAGTTTTGCAACAGCTGGAGGGCCACCAGTTTGAGACGCCCTGCTGTACACCCTGGGGGCAAGGAGGATAGGCCGATCAGGTTACCACCGTAATTGGCTGTCGCGGTGGTCACTTGATTGGGATCCGGTCTCACCGACTTCCAACCATTAGTACACACTGAGGGCTGCCATAGGCAGATCGGTCGCTATGCTGAAAACATGTTCTCAGCACAGAAAGCTCTGCCGCCCAATGGATGGTTAGATGTGTGGCTACACTTACATAGACTGCAGCACCCAGCGGCTCAAGATGCAAAAAGGCCCATTCACAGTCTCCGTGTGAATGAGACCTTAGGGGTCAGAGACTTGTATAATAAAATAAATAGATTGCGCTTGAGAAATCTAGGATTTTCTTACAAGCTTCTACTTAAACAATGTAGATAAATATTGAGTCCCATAAAAGAAGCGACTTAATGGCAATAAAAGGCAACAACTCTGGGAAAGGGAAGTGCTCCATACAAGGAAAATAAGGTATTTGCAAAAAAAAAGGAAACTAAGATATTTGCCCAAAAAAGGAAAATAAGGTATTTGCCAAAAAAAAAGGAAAATAAGGTATTTGCCAAAAAAAAAAGGAAAATAAGGTATTTGCCAAAAAAAAAAGGAAAATAAGGTATTTGCCAAAAAAAAAAGGAAAATAAGGTATTTGCCAAAAAAAAGGAAAATAAGGTATTTGCCAAAAAAAAGGAAAATAAGGTATTTGCCAAAAAAAAAGGAAAATAAGGTATTTGCCAAAAAAAGGAAAATAAGGTATTTGCCAAAAAAAAGGAAAATAAGGTATTTGCCAAAAAAGGGAAAATAAGGTATTTGCCAAAAAAGGAAAATAAGGCATTTGCCAAAAAAGGAAAATAAGGCATTTGCCAAAAAAGGAAAATAAGGCATTTGGCAAAAAAAGGAAAATAAGGCATTTGGCAAAAAAAGGAAAATAAGGCATTTGGCAAAAAAAGGAAAATAAGGCATTTGACAAAAAAAGGAAAATAAAGCATTTGGCAAAAAAAGGAAAATAAGGTATTTGCCAAAAAAAAAAGGAAAATAAGATATTTGCCCAAAAAAAAAGGAAAATAAGGTATTTGCCAAAAAATAAGGAAAATAAGGTATTTGCCAAAAAAAAGGAAAATAAGGCATTTGCCAAAAAAGGAAAATAAGGCATTTGCCAAAAAAGAAAAAGAAGGCATTTGCCAAAAAAGAAAAAGAAGGTATTTGCCAAAAAAGAAAAAGAAGGTATTTGCCAAAAAAGAAAAAGAAGGTATTTGCCAAAAAAGAAAAAGAAGGTATTTGCCAAAAAAGGAAAAGAAGGTATTTGCCAAAAAAGGAAAAGAAGGTATTTGCCAAAAAAGGAAAAGAAGGTATTTGCCAAAAAAGGAAAAGAAGGTATTTGCCAAAAAAGGAAAAGAAGGTATTTGCCAAAAAAGGAAAAGAAGGTATTTGCCAAAAAAGGAAAAGAAGGTATTTGCCAAAAAAGGAAAAGAAGGTATTTGCCAAAAAAGGAAAAGAAGGTACATAGGGTCCACGACTTGTGAACGCGTTAGGGACTTTCCCCCTGTTTGCAAGGCAGAAATGTTCGTAAGTCGGGCCATGCATGTGCAGACCGGCAATTACGGACATTTCCGATGTTCCGTCGAATGGGCGCACATGCGCAGACTAGCAATTACAGACATTTCCGAGGCTCCACTTGCCGCGCATTCGCAGAACAGCAGATGGTCCCCGCAGCATCTAGTTCGCAAGTATGAGTTGTTCGTAAGTCAGACGTTCCTAAGTCGGGGAACCCCGGTATTTGCCAAAAAAAGGAAAATACGGTATTTGCCAAAAAAAAAAAAGAAGAAAATAAGGCATTTGTCAAAAAAAGGAAAATAAAGTAGAGAGGGGGCTTAAATCATAAGAGCTTGTTTTAGTAATGGTGGAGGTGAACACTGAAGCTGGATGGATACACACTATACAATTTTCTTTAGAGATACCAAAACCATATAATAGGAGGTCAAACTGAAACACATTCAATTTGTATGCAATCAGCCAGGCCCTCTTGCACTACATAGTTAGATATAAATCGAAAGGAAACCGAACACCACAAGTTGTATCGTGTGTATCCAGTTTAAGAGTTAGGAGTCTCTCAGCAACATCCAGGCAAAAGGGCAAGACAGCAAGAAATGCCAGCAACTCGATTGCTTCTTCTTAAATCTTTATTGAGCACTAACAGCATTGCGACATCTAAAGTGCCAACATGTTTCGGCCAAAACATATTAGCACTTTAGATGACTCAATGCTGTTAGTGCTCAATAAAGATTTAAGAAGCAGCAATTAAGTTGCCGTTGACTTGTCTGTATTGTTCCCTTAACAAGCTGGTTCCTTCAAGGACTGCGCAGGCGCAATCCTTGCCGACGGAAATCTCCGAACCTTGACCGGCATCCAGGCTCATTCTTTAACATCCCCGTGGATTGGAGGATGCTAAAAAAAGAGCCAGGAGGCCGACTGGCCACTTTCCTCAAATTCCACGTCGCCCTGGATGCCGGCCAAGGTTTGGAGATTTCCGTCGGTAAGGATTGCGCCTGCGCAGAACCAGCTCGTTAGCCGGAACCAGACCATCAGATCAGATTGCACATGTGCAGTCCTTAGGCTGCATTCACACCTAGGCGACAAGTAACGCCGCGTACGCGGCTTATTTTGCCGCGATTCGATTAACTTTTTTTTAATGTATTTTTTAACAAATCCTTTCCATTGCCGTCTATAGCCGAACGCCAATGCCACCTGAAAAAAAGGGTCAGGGACTTTTTTTCAGGCGGCAGGCGTACGGCGTACGGCGTTCGGCGCGAGATGTGAACCATCTCATAGACAGCAATGGAAATTCGCCCCTCCAGCGTGTCGGGCGTTTTGTCGCCAAGGTGTGAATGCAGCCTTAGTGGAACCAGCTCGTTAGCCGGAACCAGACAGGCAGATCACCGGCATTTCTTGCTATTTTTAAGTTTATGGGACACAACAAGCCTGAGCACCGTTATTCAGCTCATCGTTCTACAATCATGCGCTAGAGCTTGGGTGAGTTTTCGTCTACATTACCACAAAAAGGCAGGACGGGTTAATGCCATCTCTCAGAGTGTTTCAGTCATGGCTTCGGGAGGTACATAAATGGCCTACACTATAGCAAAAGCATAATTCAAGTTTAGACAAACTTAATTTTTTTTAATCTACATCTACAATCTAAATTCTTTTTTTGGTAAAGGTGAACTATTTCCTGTTAAAGTGGGATTAAACTTCCATGGCCAATTTTTACCTATAGGTACAGTAAATATTTCCTAAACATGCACTAATTCTCGGGGGGACTGGCCTTACCCTCCTTTAAAAAATATTACTGGGCGGCAGTTTTAGTCACGGTACGGTGGTGGTTCCAGCAGACTAAGTCCAATCCTGCGGTGAACCTTGAGGCTGCTGCTGTGGGCTCCTACTCAGCTCTTGCTAATTTAGTCTATAGGGGGCCCAGAGCTGCTCCACAGATTACCCTTCCAATGCGTACCACGATTCAGGTCTGGGAGAGGGTCACTGCGGCTACCGCGGTCCCTGACTCTATCTCACCTCATGCCCCGCTATGGGGCAACCCAAGACTTCCACATTTCAGATCTATCCCGGACCCCAGTGTCTGGGCCAGATACGGAATAGTGAAAATTCCGTATCTGCAGATACCTGAACAGCAATCCCCTCATGGATGCTGTTCAGGTATGTGCAGCTGAAGCATGCGGCGCAGGCACAGTTTCCCAGGGCAACTTTGGTTGAACCACATAGGATAGAGAGGTTCCTTATCTCCCGCGGGATTGATAGAATAGTATCCTCCACTTACCTTCGGCTCACATGTGGTGATTCGGGAGGGGATTCCCCCCTTCACCGAGCTTGGAGGGTGGACATCCCGGACCTCTCGGAAGATGACTGGGATTCCACACTGGCCCATTACATACCGACAGTAATCTCTGCTAGAGACAGGATTTATCCAGCTGAAGTTTCTACATAGGGCCTACTACACCCCCCAACGGCTTGCCCGGATATTTCGTACTCAGTCGGACCAGTGCCCGAAATGCCAGAGGGAAACGGGAACGTTTTATCATGTCGTCTGGGACTGCCCGGTCATTCGGGACTACTGGGAGGGGGTGGTGGCAAAAATCAACGCCGCTACTGGACTCCGGATGCCACTAGAGCCTAAGGTCCTCCTGGGTATCACGGAGGGTGTGACACAGTCAACACATGCTGGACTGCAATTGTTTTATCTCTGTTTTTACGCCAGGAAAACACGGTTACGCCAGTGGAAGTTGGTGACCCCCGCTACAGTGGTTCAGTGGCTCGCCTTGGTTGACTCAGTACTACCTCTTTACAAACTGACATACATGGGCCGTAAATGCCCTCAGAAGTTTGACAAGGTCTGGGGGTCATGGGTGACGGCTAGGGCAACCTCTGCACAGTGACATAACTGAAGATAATCGTGGACTCTGGAATGTTCTACATGTCTGACTAGGTGCTCTCTAGTGCCTTCTGGCGGGAGCGGACCTACACACTGCCCCTTATATGTTTGATACTTTTCCCCCACCGGGTCGGGATCCTCGGACCCCGAGACGCTAAATATCATCTGTCAATGACCCTGTGTGACCTACGGATACATGTCTGTTGCACCTTTTGTGTCATATCCCCCCCCCCCCTTTTTTTTTAAGACGCTGTTTGCTGCCCTGATGTTTCAGTAGGTAGTCTTCACCTTATCCGGCTACCCGACCTAGACCCATCAAGGTCTTCATCTAGTATGTTACTCTGCACTTCTCTCGGTAATCATTTTGTACTGTGCTCTGTAATGTTTCAAATCTTGCTGTACCACAGTTTTGCTGATTTACTTTCTGTACTGTTTTTTTTTTTCTTTCGTTTTGCATTAATAAAAACGTTTGTTAAAAAAAAAAAAACATGCACCAATTAGGAGACGTTTACTTGTGAAGCATGCGCTCTGAAGGAAGTGCCATACCGTGCTGCTCCTTCAGAGCCCTGTGCACATACGCGGGAGTGACATAGCAGCTCCTCCAATCAAAGGACCGGAGGATCGGGTGAAGATTGGAATCTCTGTCAGCGGTGACAGAGTGGAGGGCGTTAAGTCCCCTTTCACATTGGGGCCGCGGCAGCGCTAACGTGCAGCTCGTTTTAGCAGATTTACATAGTCCATTTGGTAATTCATAAAATTTTTAAATACTTGGTTTACGAGTAACGCAGTTAATGAGCGTTTTGAATAACAAGCAACTTTTTTTTTTTATTCTGACTCGATTTGTTGTCTTGCAAAACAAGGAGAATTCAAGCTAATGGGGTGTGCTGTACCGCATTTGGCCAGAGGTGCGCGGGAGACACTTGGATCGGTTCGGAAATACTCAGAATCACAGGGAAAAATACTCCGAACATTTCCAAGGGATTTTCAGAGATCAGCCGAGCTGTTCCCCAGTATTTCTGAGGCTCTCCGGCGCCCCCTAGCCACACGCGGTATTGCATGCCATAGAAGTCAATGCGGAAAAAATTATCTTAGTTTCCAATGACTTCAAAAGGGGAAACTCGTTTTGATATGCGAGTGTTTTGGATTATAAGCATTCTCCTGGAACGGATTATGCTCGTAATCCGAGGTTCCGCTGTATATTCTTTTGTTGTATCCTAATAGCTCTGATGAAGATGAAGTAATTTGAGGTCCCCAGAACACATTGGCCCTGTCTTAGCTGATCTTACATTGGAATACATTTATATCTGGATGAGTTATTCTTGGTGTGGTGTCTTATTTATGAACTATAGAAATTCTTTGGCATGAAGAAGCAGCCAGGCCGGAATTCAGATCCCTTGTCTAAACACCACCACAAGTAATAGGTTAGCTCGAGGGTTTCTGAGATCCTCTTTTACCTGCTGGACTACAGAAACCTGACCATTTCCCACCCATCCCACTCCATATGAAGAACACGGAATTCTTTCCCAGAAAAACAACATTGTTCCCTTCATTTCTTGGAGCCTGCCCACATATTGTGGATAGGGAAAGGGGGGGGCTGGGGTGCCTATATTAATAGAAATGACCTCCCCCCCCGTAACTGCCCATAAGAGACGTTTTCAAGCTCGATGACCTAATTTCAGAATTTATTTATTTTTTTAAATAATGCCGATATATAAATGTGAAGGGTAACGGGAGGTTTGGGTTTAAATTTCACATTGCCCATATTCGCATTGAAGAGATTGACAGGTCAAACTGCATGACAAGTCACAGCCTGTTGCTGGCAATAGCAACGTTCCAAATCGGTGCAACGCTGACTTTGCAGCGCTGCACCGATTTGCAAAAGTAGTTCCTGCACTACTTTTGCCGACTTCAGATAAGTTTAATAGATATCTGTGCATGAACCCGAACACGGATGTCTTTCAAGTTGAACCCAAAGTCGCACTGAAATGCGGCTTTGAAAACAAGCAATTTCAGATGAAGTCACACGATTTCAATGTGAATGAGTTTTAACACTCCCTACGCCTCCCACCAACAACGGGGCGCTACGCCTCCCACCAACAACGGGGCGCTACGCCTCCCACCAACAACGGGGCGCTACGCCTCCCACCAACAACGGGGCGCTACGCCTCCCACCAACAACGGGGCGCTACGCCTCCCTCCAACAACGGGGCGCTACGCCTCCCTCCAACAACGGGGCGCTACGCCTCCCTCCAACAACGGGGCGCTACGCCTCCCTCCAACAACGGGGCGCTACGCCTCCCTCCAACAACGGGGCGCTACGCCTCCCTCCAACAACGGGGCGCTACGCCTCCCTCCAACAACGGGGCGCTACGCCTCCCTCCAACAACGGGGCGCTACGCCTCCCTCCAACAACGGGGCGCTACGCCTCCCTCCAACAACGGGGCGCTACGCCTCCCTCCAACAACGGGGCGCTACGCCTCCCTCCAACAACGGGGCGCTACGCCTCCCTCCAACAACGGGGCGCTACGCCTCCCTCCAACAACGGGGCGCTACGCCTCCCTCCAACAACGGGGCGCTACGCCTCCCTCCAACAACGGGGCGCTACGCCTCCCTCCAACAACGGGGCGCTACGCCTCCCACCAACAACGGGGCGCTGCGCCTCCCACCAACAACGGGCCGCTGTGTAAGTTCACATTACAGATTTTTCCTGACACAAAGAGAAAAATGGTGACAGGAGAGGGATCTCCAGGTGAACTTTAAGATCACACTATACAGAGGAGCCTTGGCGTAGGCACTGTGGCTTCCAAATATATTTGCAAATTTATGCAACTAAAACCTCCGTTTTTAATGTGAATCGTTAAGAGTCAGTTTGTTTTAAACTTCACAGGATAGCTGGTAAGTGTGCTGGGAAAATTTTCATTCAATTCTGATGTGCAAACAAATGTTATATAAAACTTGCAGTGCCGCTCTAGGGAGAGAGCGACCTCTCCCGGCAGAGAGAGCGACCTCTCCCGGCAGAGAGAGCGACCTCTCCCGGCAGAGAGAGCGACCTCTCCCGGCAGAGAGAGCGACCTCTCCCGGCAGAGAGAGCGACCTCTCCCGGCAGAGAGAGCGACCTCTCCCGGCAGAGAGAGCGACCTCTCCCGGCAGAGAGACCGACATCTCCCGGCAGAGAGACCGACATCTCCCGGCAGAGAGACCGACATCTCCCGGCAGAGAGACCGACATCTCCCGGCAGAGAGACCGACATCTCCCGGCAGAGAGACCGACATCTCCCGGCAGAGAGACCGACATCTCCTGGCTGGCTGCAGTGAAGGGAGCAGGCATCAAAAAAGGCACCGCTCAGCAACCCAAAGCATTAGTATGTAGATGAACGTGGCCTCAGTCAGTGTCACTTCAGCCACGCCCCCTTGACAAGTTTCGCAGCGCTCACCAGGGGTTGTCACAGCGGGACGAAACATGTCAGGGGGGCATTACTGGCGGAGGCCACATTTATCTACTGGGTTGGCAAGCAGTAGCTTTTCTGTGTTACTGCAAAATCTAGTTATAGATTGGAGTTGCTTCCATCTTTTTGTATAGCTTTGTGATAACAGGCCCCATAGGAGACAATCGCTTTCTGTGTGACCTCCAAATGCAGAAAACCAGAGCCCTCCGCACAAATGTGAACCCCCCCCCCCCCAAAATATCATCTCAGAAGACGAATTCTGAATTTTCTAGAATCTACAATCCAGCGTGAGAGCAAAAAAAAAAAAAAGAACAGACATGAGATACAACCATCACCGGGGGGGAATCGTGGAGCTGCGGGGTGAGGAGTGCGCTTGATTGGCTGAGTGATTTCAGGTAAGGATGAAGGGAAGGCGGAGGCAGAGGGAGGAACAGAGAGCGCCAAGCTGCGGTACACACCTCTTCCTCCTCTATCCTTGCAGGCTCAATCAGAAGATTATTCACTTGATCAAACGACACACCCTGTTAGGAAGGGAATCCGGCAGAGAAAGATGAAGAAAGAGAGAAGAAAGAAAGAGACAGGCATGCGTATTAGTGGAGCAAAAATTAACAAAAAAACACCCAACACCAATGACCCACCTTTGTTGCGTCTCCTCTGTGGCAACATATTAGACATCATCATTCCTGCACAGTTACTGTTTAGACTGGAAGTTTGGCTTAAAGAAGAACTCCAAGAAACCCTGAATATGTATGAGGGCCACGCAACGTGTCCACGCTATCTGGTTTTTAACTCTGGCCAAATTAATATCATCTTAGCGAGAACCAATCACCACTGACAATTATCTGAACACTTTTAAAATAAGAATTGTGCAGACTTATTTATGAATGACCAAAAGAGAAGTTCGGGATTGCATCAGACGGTCGCCAGTCATCTCTAGGATCGTCGGAGGGCCGGGCGCAACGTCACGTCGAGGCCGCGGATGTAAACAAAGCCGCGATCGCAGCTGTCTGCATGAGATCGGTGATTTTTTTTTTTATCTCATGCTCTCCAGCCTGGAGGAGAGCTGTGGGGTCTTATTGAACCCACATCTCTCCATAAAGAGGACCTGTCATTAGGGTTGTCCAGATACCGATACTAGTATCGGTATCGGGACCGATACCGAGTATTTGCGGGATTACTTGTACTCGCGCAAATGCTCCCGATGCCGAAATAGAATACTTTTTTTGTATTTATCAACATGTTCTGTGAAAATTCCGAGTTTTTTACTACTGCGTGACAAGCAAATAAAAAACATTTTTATTCATTTTTACTCATTTTTATTCTTTTATAATGTCTTGAGTTAGAGTTCTACATAATTCTAAAGAAAATATCCTTAGTCTGTATTGTGGTTTGAAAACTGTCACATGACATTTAAAAAAAGTATCGGTATTCGGTATCGGCGAGTACATGAAAAAAAGTATCGGTACTTGTACTCGCTCCTAAAAAAGTGGTATCGGGACAACCCTACCTGTCATGATAGATTCCTATTACAATGGGATGTTTACATTCCTTGTAATAGGAATAAATGGGATAAAAAAATAATAAAGTAAAATAAAAAAATAGCCCGGTAGCTAGCTTTCAGAAGCAAAACACACACGCATATGTAAACGCTGTTCAAACCACACGCGAGGTATCGCCGCGTGCGTTCGAGTGAGAGCAATAATAGGCCGCCCCTGTAACTCTAAACTGGTAACCTGTAAAAAAAAATATATATATATATGAAAACGTCCCCTATGGAGATTTTTAAGTACCAAAGTTTGGTGGCATTCCATAAGTGTGCGCAATTTTAAAGCGTAACATGTTGGGTATCTATTCACTCGGCGTAATATCTTTTACATTATACAAAAATATTGGGCTAACTTTACTGTTTTGTTATTTTTTTTTAATTCATGAAACTTATTTTTTTCCTAAAAAGCCGTTTGAAAAATTATCGCGCAAATACTGTGCGAGATAAAAAGTTGCAATGACCGCCATTTTATTCCCTAGGGTGTCTGCCTTTTCTCTGTCGTCCATGGACGGACACAGACTTCACAGGTCTTGACATATGGGTTATCTTTCTGTCCGTACCTCTCCTATGAACCCTGTCAATACTTGTGAAGGCTGTGTCCGTCCAAGAACAATGAGAGACAATTATGATTTTTACATGTAAGAGAGGAGTGCCAGAATTGGCACGATATGGAAGTTGTTAAACCAGTGGTTCTCAATCGGTCTAGTCCCCTTGATAAAATTCCCCAAGTTGTGGGGACTCCCAACAGTAAAATTATTTTCATAGCATGGGTTGTAGGCACCCAAGACAAGACAAGAAATTTGCACCCCCAACCCCCGGACATGAGTGGCAGTGCTGGGGGGAGTTTCTGATCAGCCAACTTAGGTTCTCTTGATCAAGGTCATCTGCTGATCTGAGAACTGTAATGGGGGACTTTTAACCACTTAAAACCCGGACCAAAATGCAGGTAAAGGACCTTGCCCCTTTTTGCGATTCGGCACTGCGTCGTTTTAACTGACAATTGCGCGGTCGTGCGACATGGCTCCCAAACAAAATTGGCGTCCTTTTTTTCCCACAAATCGAGCTTTCTTTTGGTGGTATTTGATCACCTCTGCGGTTTTTATTTTTTGCGCTATAAACAAAAATAAAGCGACAATTTAAAAAAAAAATGCAATATTTTTTACTTTTGCTATAATAAATATCCCCCAAAAATATATAAAAAAACTTTTTTTTTCCTCACTTTAGGCCGATACGTGTTGTTCTACATATTTTTGGTAAAAAAAAAAAAAAATCGCAATAAGCGTTTATCGGTTGGTTTTCGCAACATTTATAGCGTTTACAAAATAAGGGATAGTTTTATTGCATTTTTATTCATTTTTTTTTTTTTACTACTAATAGCGGCGATCAGCGATTTTTTTCGTGACTCCGACATTATGGCGGACAATTTTGACACATTTTTGGGACCATTGTCATTTTGACAGCAAAAAAATGCATTTAAATTGCATTGTTTATTGTGAAAATGACAGTGTAGTTTGGGAGTTAACCACAAGGGGGCGCTGAAGGGGTTATGCGTGACCTAATGTGTGTTTACAACTGTAGGGGGGTGTGGCTGTAGGTGTGACATCGATTGTGTATCCCTATAAAAGGGATCACACGATCGATCACGGCGCCACAGTGAAGAACGGGGAAGCTGTGTTTACACACCGCTCTCCCCGTTCTTCAGCTCCGGTGACCGATCTCGGGACTAGAGCGGCGATCGGGTCCGCGGGTCCCGCGGTGACGGCTGGGCTTAAAGGACGACGTACAGGTACGTTGATGTGCCCAGCCGTGCCATTCTGCCGACTTATATCGGCCTGAAGGGGTCCTTAAGTGGTTAATGGCAACTATAATCACAGATAGTGTTACTCACTGTGTCTCTGACTTTGTGGTGTCAAGACACCTATCCCGAAATCATCCCCTCCCACTTCACATTCCTCACCAGTAAGCTGACATCTAGTCTCTGCCCCCCCAGCCATGCCTGAACTGAATGGGTGGCTGCAAAGAGGCTGACTGGACAGCAGCGGGCTCCAGGAACAGCCCATCTGGGCGGCCAAGAAAAGGCAGGGAGAGTGGGTTGGGCTCCAGGAACAGCCCAGGATTCAGTGACCCCTGGCAAATCATCTTTTGACCCCAAAGGGGGTCCCGACCCCCAGGTTGAGAACCACTGGGTTAAACACTAAAATAAGAGAAGCCCATAGTTAGAATTCACATACACTAAGTAGCCAAGGATATGGGCACAAAGTTTGCAAGGGCATCATGGCCTGCATGAACAATTTAACTACTGTCCCAGCTAAATGTGTCCTGTGGTTGTATAGATTAAAAAAAAAAAAAATTAGACTGGAGTTCTTCTTTAATTTGGACTTTCACATTCCAAAACTGTGTATTATTTCTGCTGTCAGATGCACCACGAGACATGAAAAACGTGTAACAAAAGCATTACATAATCACAATATGACGACTCAGCTGGGACGTCTCCTTCCCTGAAAGAGCAGAAAAGCGAGGCAGCGCTGGAGACAACATGGCAATCTGTTTAGTTGATTTCTTTCAAAATGTTGAAGCAGTTAAAGCGCAGCACAAAGCAAGCTGGGTGTATTAAGGGAAAAGGATGGCAAAGCAGTGGGGGCGAGGGGGGCTGGATGAATGGGGGGGGGGTATAAATTTACACACCAAAAAAAAAAGGGGGGGGGGGTAGTACTGCCACGGTGTCCAATACTTACATTACAGATTCTTCAGCCAGTGGCGCAGCACAAAGTTCTCAGACCCTGAATGTAAATCAGAACCCCCACCCCTAGATACACCAATCAACCCTCACCTGTGTTATTATTAGAGAATATCATGTGGGGCTTACAGGATAAATCAATTTATTTTTTTGATGGCAACACAGCTTTATTTTACAGTAGTATATTTTAGTAGTTTTGTTGGAAAATTGAAAGACTATATCTCAACAAGCCCTGGAACTACAAGACCCAGCATTTCCTGGAAATCTCACGGTCTTTGAGACTGCATGGAGTTAAAGAATCCCTTTTATCAGTAATAACTACTGATAAATAATAAAATATAGAAACCACAATTGTTATTTTTATGGCTGCCAGCTCCTTCCCTGTATGAAGCCCAATTTGTGGTTGTTCCCTTTGTGGAGCTCAGGCAGAGCTACTACCTCCCCCTCTACTGTGAGCACAGCTGTCACAAAGTACTGTCACACTAACCTGCCCCCCTCATCCTGCCCTAGTAGAAACACGGCTGATCTTAGGCATGTGGCAGCTATCAGAGACAATCACTGTCAGCAAGCCCCAATTATGTATTTATAACCTACTGAGCAACCTGGTTGAACAGTGGTGAGGGGAGGGAGGTGCGAGGTCAACCACACAAAAGATTAAGCCACAGTGGTTTCAAATACTAGGATCTCTGAACCGCCATTTCGGTGTCTGACAGCGGGGGGATCGGGGCAATCTGGTACAGTTGTACAGGGTGGGATGGGGAGGGGAGCCCCAGTGTAATTTACGGTAACCTTATAGATTTTCTGTAAAGGTGAACTTGCACGTTAAAAAGGAGAACTATTTCCAATTCTCTTTTGGCCCAATTTCTCTTGTGAGTGCTCTTAGTTCTGCACTCTTGTGACCCGTATTCAGCCGGCTGACATCGCTGAGCTGATCCAGATTCTGGAGCGATCCTGATTTTAATGTCAGGATCCTCCCAGATTCCTGACCAGCAAGCTTGCTCAACCTCACAGCGCACTCCTGCCCCCTTGTACAGCCTAGCACTCCAGAGAGCACTGGGGGGGCAGAGTAGAGATCCGAGGAGTGACAGTCACCGGCTCTCTGCTTACTGAAGACAAGAACTGAGCGGTCTTTGATCGCTCAGTTCTTGGTCTTAACGGCAGTGGGGAGACAGATGCAACATAGCCGGAGCCGATTGGCGCCATTCGGAAAGACTCAAATACTCAGTTCCCGAGCTGTCCTCTGGCCTTTCCGTGCATTTACGAGGCTCTCCGAGGCCCCTCCCCACCTCTGACCACATGCAGTATTGCATGCTATTGAAGTCAATGCGGAACAAATTATTTTCGTTTCCATAGACTTCGATGGGGAAACTCGCTTTGATATGCGAGTGCTTTGGATTACGAGTGCTCTCCTGGAACGGATTATACTCTTAATCCGAGGTTCCGCTGTATATGAAAAATTGTGCATGTTGGGAGAAGATCCTACAACTGACAGAACAGCCCTCTGTGTCCCTTCATCATACCAGGGGGTTCATTTGGTGCGCCCCCCCGTGACCAGGTCCAGATAGAGCTGTGACCACTGGGAGCTCTACTGCTACGCCACTGTCTTTAGCTTCTGCAATGTGAATTGAGATTTATTTATTTTATCTTTAGTCCAGCAATTACTGTCCAATTGTTTTTTTTTTTTACAATCAAGTTTTATTAAACAATTAATTTACAATAAAATCAACATGAAGTCTTAATTTGAACAAAATGTTATATATTTAAAAAAGGGCCTCCTGAGTTATAAATGGGAAAAGGAGGTACATGACATGGGAGAGGGGCTGGGGGGTTAGGCCATCCTAGGCAGGCATAGAAGAAGGGGGTTCTGGGAAACGTGTCAGCTGACGTGAGCCTGGGGTTCAGGACACCCAAACATGCTGCATAGGATTATCGCAGACACTGCGATTGCTGCACTTATCACCCTTGTCCATTACATCAACCAACGTGGCCGTTCCTCACCCGCTCTATCCACGTGGTCATAAAGTGTGTGAAGAAATCAGACATTTCGTACCTTGACATTCTGCTGGGCACTGTTCCTCTCCTCTCTAGTCCCTGGTTCCCAGTCCTTGTCCTCCTCTTCCTCCTCCTCTTCTCCGCCATCTTCATCCTCAGCCTCCTTTGAGAACCTGACATATCCCTGACCATGTCCCTCCTCATTCTCTGGCAGTTCACAGGAGGCCTGCCCCTGCAGCAAAGCCACCACAGCTTCGTTATTTGGTAGTTTTGTGATCTTCGAGTGCTTCTTGTAGTGCGGCGTGTCTTTACGGATCAGGCGCTTCTTTTCCGGAGATGCCCTATCTTCGTCATACTCGTCCTCCTCCTCGTCGTCGCAGTGCACCAGAGTCTCCTCTGCGAAGTGTACCGAGTGCTGCCAAAAAAAAAGCAAGGCGGCTCAGGAGATTTTTTTTTAAATTCACAATAAATATGCTTAATGCTTAGTGACTATTGGATTTGCTTCACACTACTGCGACCTATAAGTCTCACAACTTACAGTGCGACTGCAAGGCGACTTCAGTCCTACATTCATGCGACTTTCAGAAACGCCTGGGTACTCTTTCTGTAATGTCAGATTCAAATCACATGAATATAGATGAGGACCCGACTTAAAACGGAGGTCCACCCAAAAATGGAACTTCCGCTTTTTGGAATCGTTTCGGAATCCCCCCCCCCCCCTCCGGTGTCACATTTGGCACCTTTCAGATACCTCTGTAATACAGGTATTTGCTCCCACTTGCGGGCATAGATAACTGCAGGCTCAGTGGCGATCTACGCCATGTCCGGCCCCTCCTCAGTCCCCCCCCCGCTGTCTTCTGTCACCGACTCTCTGCTTACTGAAGAAAATAACTAAGCGATCAGCGGTCTTTGATCGCTCGGTTCTTGGTCTTAAAGGCGGTGGGGAGACAGATGCAACATACAGATGCAACATAGCTGGAGCCGATCGGCGGCATTCAGAAAGACTCAGAAATACTCAGTTCCCGGGCCATTCCGAGGTTTGCCGAGCTGTCCTTTGGCCTTTCCGTGCGTTTACGAGGCTCTCCGGCGCCCCCTCCCCACCTCTGACCACATGCGGTATTGCATGCCACTGAAGTCAATGCGGAACAAATTATTTTAGTTTCCATAGACTTCGATGGGGAAACTCGCTTTGATATGCAAGTGCTTTGGATTACGAGTGCTCTCCTGGAACGGATTATACTAGCAATCCGAGTATAGATGAATATAGATGAGGACCCGACTTAAAACGGAGGTCCACCCAAAAATGGAACTTCCGCTTTTTGGAATCTTTTCGGAATACCCCCCCCCCCCCCTCCGGTGTCACATTTGGCACCTTTCAGATACCTGTGTAATACAGGTATTTGCTCCCACTTGCGGGCATAGATAACTGCAGGCGATCTACGCCATGTCCGGCCCCTCCTCAGTCCCCCCCCCCCGCTGTCTTCTGGGAGACACACAGGTCCCAGAAAACATCAGGGACCAGTGAGATAGCGCAGCGTGACTTGCACATGCGCAGTAGGGAACCTGAGCTGAGGGACAGATCGGCTTCAGGTGCTGACATCACGGGCGTCCTGGACAGGCAAGTGTCCATATATCAAAAGTCAGCAGCTGCATTATTTGTAGATGCAGACTTGGGCCCCTTTCACGCGGGGCAGCAGAGGTGGCGGTATATCAGTGCGATTTTTAGCGCCGCTATACCGTCATATTTACCGCAATATTTGGTCCCTAGCGGTGCAGTTTCAACCCCCACTAGCGGCGGAAAAAGGGTTAATACCACCGGCAATGTTGCCGGCGGTATTACCGCGGTTTCCTATTGATTTCAATGTGAAGGAGCAGTATAGGAGCTGTAAACACCCCGCTCCTATACCGCTCCAAAGATGCGGCTAGCAGGACTTTTGGAGCGGTCCAGCTAGTGCACCGCTTCTGCGAGCACATTTTTTCAGGCGGTATAGCAGTGCTATTTTTAGCGCTAAACCGCCTGAAAAACATGACCGTGTGAAAGCGGCCTTAATTTATTTTTTCAGTGGAACTTCGCTTTAAAGACAACTTCCACTAACCACTTCCCAACCGTCTCCAGTACATATACGGCGGCAGGATGGCTCTCCTGCTCGAATCCCTGTATATGTACGGAGGCTCCTTTAAAAGCCATAGCAGACGCGCCCGCTGCACAGTGGGGAACCCGATGCGCGTGCCTGGCGGGTACGATCGCCCTGTTCTGACAGGGGAGGGGAAACAGATCGCATGTTCCTACTAAAGTAGGAACAACCATCTGGCTCCTCTAGTCAGTCCTATCCCTCTCACAGTTAGAAACACCTCCTAGGGAACACATTTAACCTTTTGATCACCCCCTAGTGTTAACCCCCTTCCCTGCCTGTGACATTTACACAGTAATCAGAGCATTTTTATAGCACTGATCGCTGTATGGATGTCAATGGTCGCAAAAAAGTGTTAAAAAGGTGTATGATCTATCTGCCGCAATGTCAGAGTCATGCTAAAAATGGCAGGTCGCCACCATTACTAGTAAAGAAAAAAATAATAATTATTGAAATGCCATAAATCTATTTCCCATTTTGTAGACGCTATAAAGTTTGCCCAAACCAATCATGCTTAAGATCATTTACCAAAAATATGTAGAATATTGGCCTCAACTGATGAAGAAATGTGTAACTTTTTTTTAACATTTTTGCTTTTTTTTTTGTTTATAGAGTAAAAAATTTAAACCCAGAGGTGATCGAATACCACCAAAAGCAAGATCCATTTGTGAGAAAAAAAAAAAGTAAATTTTTTTGGGGGTACAGGGTCGCACAATCGTGCAATTGTCAGTTAAAGTGTTGCAGTGCCCAATCGCAAAAAAAATGCTCTGGTCATTAAAGCGGATGGTCCATGAAAAAAAAATATTAAAAGCCAACAGCTACAAATACTGCAGCTGCTGACTTTTAATATTAGGACACTTACCTGTCCTGGAGTCCAGTGGCGTCCGCAGCAGAGGACGAGCGATCGCTCGTCTCCCTGCTGCTCCCCCCTCCATCCACGGTGAGGGAACCAGGAAGTGAAGCGCTCCGGCTTCACTGCCCGGTTCCCTACGGCGCATGCGTGAGTCGAGCTGCGCCCGCCGATTGGCTCCCGCTGTGTGCTGGGAGCCGAGAGTTCCCAGCAAACAACAGGGGGGGGGGCGACGGCGACGGGAAGCCAGAAAACCCCGTCTTTTGCCCGGCCGGAAGTGGATGCAAATACCTGTCTTTAGACAGGTATATGCACCCCCCTCCCCTGAAAGGTGTCAAATGCGACACCGGGGGGGGGGGGTTCCGATCACTTTATTGTGGAGATCCGCTTTAAGGAAGTAAGACCTTCCGTGGCTGAGTCTATGGGCACAAGTCTGCGTTTTGCCCAGTATTAAAAAAAAAAAAAAAAAAATTTAACAGTCACTACATTGCGTCACAATAGGTTACCTCCATGTACTCCACCTCCATATCATCTGCTGGGTTCACTTCTTCCTCTTCTGGCTCATCTACTTTCACCTCCACCAGGTTCCGACGTTCCTCGTGGTATCCGGCGGACACGGTGCTGCCGCTGCGCTGAGACTCGGCACTCTGTGTAGAGCCACCGCTGAGACGCTTCTCCTGAGGGGACAGACGACACATGAACACCCAGGATACATTGGCTACAAAAGCGTTCATCAATGTGCAAGAGAAGCATACTGCTATTTGAGCGGGGGGTTGCAAAGCCTGATTTTAAAAGGAGGGCAGCCATGCTGAAAAATTAAAGAGGTTGTAAAAGTTTGTGCATTGTTGGTTCACTTACCTTCTCCTTTAACTGCTTCCCGACCGCCCGCCGTCATATTACTGCGGGACGGTGGCTCTGTCTCGCGGGAGCACGTAGCTCTACGTCCTCTCTTTTTTGGCCACTTTTTCGCCGCCGGGCACAAACACATACCTCTCGTTCTCGTCAGCGGGGGAAACGCTGATTTTCTGTTCATACAATGTATGAACAGAAGATCAGTGATTTCCCCTAGTGAGGCCACCCCCCCCCCCATACAGTTAGAACACAAATAGGAACACACTTAACCCCTTCCCTGCCCCCTAGTATTAACCCCTTCACTGCCAATGGCATTTTTATAGTAATCCAATGCATTTTTATAGCATTGATTGCTATAAAAATGCCAATGGTCCTAAAAATGTGTCAAAAGTGTCCGATGTGTCCGCCATAATATCGCAGTACCGAAAAAAAACGCTGATAGCCGCCATTACTAGTAAAAAAAAAATATTAATAAAAATGCCATAAAACTACCCCCTTTTTTGTAAACGCTATAAATTTTGCGCTAACCAATCAATAAACGCTAGTTGCGATTTTTTTTTACGAAAAATATGTAGAAGAATACGTATCGGCCTAAACTGAGGAACAAAAATGTTTTATATCTTTTTTGGGGATATTTATTATAGCAAAATGTAAAAAATATTGCATTTTTTTCAAAATAGTCACTCTATTTTTTTTTATAGCGCAAAAAATAAAAACCGCAGAGGTGATCAAACACCACCAAAAGAAAGCTCTATTTGTGGGAAAATAAGGACGCCAATTTTGTTTGGGAGCCACGTCGCACGACCGCGCAATTGTCAGTTAAAGCGACGTAGTGCCGAATCACAAAAAGTGCTCTGGTCTTTGGACAGCAATATGGTCCGGGGCTAAAGTGGTTAATTTGGGTAGAGTGTTGCATGACCGCGCAATTGTCATTCAAAGTGCAAAGGCGCTGAAAACTAAAAATTGGTCTGGGCAGGGAGGGGGTTATAATGCCCGGTATGGAAGGAGTTAAAGCGGCGTTCCGCCCATCTGCGCCCCCCCATAGATATACAATATCTGCTGAACAGGCCAATGTTCGTTCAGTTACCTCGTCGCTGGGGGATGCTGTATCTGGCTTGGTGGTGAAATGCTCATTCCGGCGTTCCTCAATCCCCTTCTTCATCACCTTTAGTTCACTGGGGTGCGGCGTGGCCCTTCTGTGCAGACCCTGAAAAATGCAGCGACAAGACAAACGCTGTGACTGTGAGCAGCCAATCACCAGCATGTACAAATAATGCAGCAAGAAATGCAGCTACAGACATTTTCATTATTTTTCTGATACTCTTGTGTTCAGTTTCAGCTTGTACATAAATGGAGATTTGCACTTTAACCTCCTGAGGCCCGCGCTATAGCCGAATGACGGCTTCAGCGCGGACCTGAAAATCCTGGAGGACATCAATTGACGCCCTCCCCTTTGCTTGTTCCCCCGAGCGCGCAGCGGGGAAACTCTGTGTTGGCCGTGTCCCTTGGACACAGTCAATCACAGATCGCCACAAACGGCCAATCAGAGTGGCCGTTTGTGATGCGATCTGTGCGGCCAATGAGAGATGATCTCAAATGTAAACATATTAGATCATCTCTCATTGCCGGCTCACACAGAGACAGCGTCCTGTCATGGAGAGAGGAGACCGATCTGTGTCCCTTGTACATAGGGACACAGATCGGTCACCTCCCCCCACAGTTAGAACACACCCAGGGAATACATTTAACCCCTTCCTCACCCCCTAGTGTCAACCCCTTCAATGCCAGTCACATTTATACAGTAATTCGTGCATATTTATAGCACTGATCGCAGTATAAATGTGAATAGCACCAAAAATGTGTCCGCCATAATGTCGCAGTACCAATAGAAATCGCAGATCGCCGCGATCTCTAGTAAAAAAAATAAAAAATAATAATTCTGTCCCCTATTTTGTAGGCGCTATAACTTTTGCGCAAACCAGTTTTTTTTTTGTTTTTGTTTTTTAACCAAAAATATGTAGAAGAATACGTATCGGCCTAAACTGAGGGAAAAAAAAGTTTTTTTTTTTAAATTGGGCTATTTGTTATAGCAACACGTAAAAAATATTGTATTTTTTTTTCAAAATTGTCGCTCTTTTTTTGTTTATAGCGCAAAAAATAAAAACCACAGAGGTGATCAAATACCACCAAAAGTAAGTTCTATTTGTGAGGGAAAAAAGGACATCAATTTTGTTTGGGAGCCACGTCGCACGACCGCGCAATTGTCAGTTAAAAGGACGCAGTGCCGGAAGCTGAAATTTCACCTGGGCAGGAGGGGGGTATATGTGCCCAGTAAGCAAGTGGTTAAAACAAGTTGCACTTTTCATCATGCACGCTTCCCCTGACCTAACCCACTCTCCCCCCTTCTACAGATTCTTACTTGCCTCGCCCCAACAGCCACTGTTCTCCTATAGCCTCATCTTAACATGGCGGATGTGACAGACTCATTCAGCAAATCCCCAAACCCTCTTATGTCTAAAATCATCCTATGTCGACTAGGGGCATAGGATGACTGAGAAATTATATCTTGGCCTGAGATGGGATTATTCTGCCATTATTATCTTCAATATATTCCGGATATCTGTAAAGAACTATTTACAGGTTGTTGATTCTGAACTCAACGGGTTAATTGTAAGAGTGACTCATTCATACTGTTGGAACACATACTGTTAGATGCTAATGTCCTCACCTCCAGCCATCTGTCTGTTCTCTGCGCTAATTGACCCTGCTATTGTGTGAAAATGTCCTGTGTTTACACTGATAATGTATATTGTATTGTATAGCAGGTAAGCAAGGAGACGTGACGTCTACCCTGAAAGGTCATATCTATGAGTCGCCTAGTCTGTGTAAATGATTCGAGTCGAAAATCTATTTATTGGTAGTGTAATAAACAATACAAAAAGATACAGAAGGAAACAAACAGCGTTACATAAAAGTGACAATCGTGAGCGAACGCGCAACTTGAGTCAGCCCAATGGCTATCGCCCATAGCATAACTCATAATGCCTTATAAGGAATAATGAACCTCATCGGTCGTCCTTGGGAGCCAAAGACGACTCCCGTCAAAAGGGTGTCATTGTTTCCGACCAGGGAATTTATGGAAAATTCTAAGAAAAAAAAAAGAGAAGAGGGGAGCGACCCAAAAAAGGTCGTGGAAAGGGAACTGTGTAAATGATTAGTTAATTAGCTCATGTTAATTTATGTTCTGGTTACCTCCTCTCCCTGTATACAAGGTTGCATTATTGGTTCTAATAAACACTCCATGTTCAGCAGACAAACAAGTTGTGTCTCGTTGTGTGCTTGTGAGCAGCTGGCATATCTGATATCTATATCCAGACTGATAGGAAGTGGTATATGATGGAAGCACTCAAGCGGAGTGTGGGACGTAACGTTACAGCGGATATGACTTAAGATGGAGCAGCTTATGGTTTATACATATAACAACAGGGGGGCTGGTCTGTGTCGGAAGTTTTTCCCCCTAATGCATAGGATGTATTAAAGTGAAAAAACACGGAGGGTTAACAACCCCTTTAATGATTTGTGTGTCCACTTTGTCAGTTCATATGGATCACATCAGTATAGATCAGTGGTTCTCAACCTGGGGTTGGGGACCCCCTCGGGGGTCGAATTACAATTTGCCAGGGATCACTAAATGCTGGGCTGTTCCTGAAGCCCACACCGCTCGCTGAGTCTTTTCGCGGCTGCCCAGCTAGGCTGTCCCTGGAACCCGCGGCTGCCCAGCTAGGCTGTCCCTGGAACCCGCGGCTGCCCAGCTAGGCTGTCCCTGGAACCCGCGGCTGCCCAGCTAGGCTGTCCCTGGAACCCGCGGCTGCCCAGCTAGGCTGTCCCTGGAACCCGCGGCTGCCCAGCTAGGCTGTCCCTGGAACCCGCGGCTGCCCAGCTAGGCTGTCCCTGGAACCCGCGGCTGCCCAGCTAGGCTGTCCCTGGAACCCGCGGCTGCCCAGCTAGGCTGTCCCTGGAGCCCACTCTGCCTCTTCGCAGCTGCCCATTCAGTTCACGGCATGGGTGGGGGGAGAGACTAGAAGTCATGACTGATGAGGAATGTGAAGGGTGAAAAGCCGGAGGAGACCCCCATCTCCCGATTATGGCATAGGTGTCACTGCTGCGAGACACCACATAGCTGGAGACACAGTGAGTAACACTACCAGGTTGCGATTAGAGTTGCCATCAAAAGTGCCCCATTACAGTTCTCAGATTATCAGATGACCTTAATCAAGAGCTCCTAAGTTGGCTGATCAGAACTTCCCCCAGCACTGCCACTCATCCCATTCCCCCCACCAGTACTGCCACTCATCCCAACTACCTGCCCCCCACCAAGGAGTAAGAGAAGGAATACAAATAAAGATTACATGGAAGGGAGAGAAAAATGGGGGGGGGGGGGAGAGAAAAAGAAAGCGCTGCGCTGGCAGGAGTGCTCCAGAAGTCCTGCTAGCTGCTTCTTTGAAGTGGTGAAGGAGCGGTGCATGTTTACCACTTTACCGTTAGGGGTCCCCACAACTTGGGAAATTTTATCAAAGAGTCACGGCAGTAGAAAGGTTGAGAATCACTGATATAGAGACTTGTAATCTGAAAGACACAAAATTATATTTAACAACAGCAGCAACATTCTTACCCTCCTCTCTGCCGCCGCCTCGTCATCTTCATCTTCAGCTCTGGGCTCCTCCTGGAACTGAATGACGCTGACGCGGTTGAGGTTTCCATCTATCCAGCTGTCATCCATACTGTTTTGAAGTGGGCTCTCTGAAATCACATGAGAAGTGTCATGCAGGCATTTATTAAGTCTACGTAAAAAAAAAAGATATATATCTTTTATTTTAATAACCAACATGTAATACTTACCTGCTCTGTGCAATGATTTTGCACAGAACCGCCTTGGTGCTCCTCTTCGGGTGTCCTCTTCCGGTACTCCCGACGACTTCTCTTCTCGGTGTGGCATGGCACCATAGGAAGCCACTTACTATTGTGGCGCAACTCAGGCCTCGCTCCCGAGCTGGGCTGCTGCCGTCCCTAGACACAGACACCTGGACTTTCCTCCACCCTGTCATAGGATTTGATTGACAGCCGCAAGAGCCAAAGCCCCCCCTCCCGCTCCTTTAGGATAACAGCCTAGCGGCTTTTAGCCACATTGGTTGTTATCACTTAAAAGCCAACCGCTTGCTCTAAAAAAAAAAAATGGTACTGGGGTGATGCCTGCCAGCTGCAGGCATCACTCCGGTTTAACATCTTAAAGCCATGAACGCAAATTTGCGTAAGGTCACAAAAGGGTTAAAAGTAGAAGTACAGCCTGAGCTTGTTTGGCTATACTTCTCCTGTTGATCATTCTGCACTCCTGGGACCTGTCTTCACAGCCGAAGTCTGCGGTTTGCCGACGTCACAGACCCGGTCCAGGCTGGGGCAAGATCTCAACAATATTACCTACTAATGTCCATCTTACCACCTGCCCTCTGGATCCTGTTCCCTCACAAATGCTACGTTCACCCTCTGACTCTATTCTACACTCTCTAACCCACATCTTCAATCTCTCCCTCTCTTCTGGAATCTTCCCTAACTCTTTGAAACATGCACTTGTCAGCCTCATATTTAAAAAGCCCTCACTGGACCCATCCAATCCTGACAACCTACGCCCCATCTCCTTGCTCCCCTTTTTATCCAAACTCCTTAAAGGTCTAGTCTACAGCCGACTGAGCATCCACTTTGCCGATAACCTCTTCTTGATCCCCTTCAGTCTGGATTTCGTCCTCAACATTCCACAGAAACTGCTCTCCTAAAACTAACAAACGATATACTAATAGCCAAAACCAAGGGACACTATTCCATACTCCTAACTCCTGGACCTCTCTGTCGCCTTCGATACGGTTGACCACCCCCTCCTCCTCAAAAAACTCCACACCGTTGGTCTCCGTGACTGTACTCCTCGCTGGTTCTCTATCTAATTATCCAACCGTACCTTTAGTGTTACTTATAATTCTACTTCCTCCTCTCCTCTTCCTTTCCCTGTTGGGGTCCCTCAAGGTTCTGTTCTTGGATCCCTCCTATTTTCAATCTACACCTCCTCCCTGGGTCAGCTGATAGCCTCCCACAGCTTCCAATACCATCTCTATGCTGACGACACTCAAATCTATTTCTCTGCCCCTCAACTCACTCCTTCATTTTCCTCACGTATCACTAATTTACTATCAGATATATCAGTTTGGATGTCACACCACTTCCTCAAACTCAATCTATCCAAAACCGTACTCAAAAATTTTCCTCCCCCACGTGCCCCTTTCCCTGATCTGTCAAAATTGATGGCACAACTATAAGCCCATCCCCGCATGCCAAGGTCCTAGGAGTAGTCCTGGACGTCCAATCACTGTGCAAATCTTGCTGCCTCAACCTCTGCAACATCTCCAAAATACGCCCCTTTCTAACCGACGACACCACAAAGCTCTTAATTCACTCCCTGGTCATCGCTCGCCTCAAATACTGCAACTCCCTTCTCATTGGCTTACCTCTGCATACTCTAACCCCCCTTCAGTCCATCATGTACGCTGCTGCCAGACTCATCCACCTTACCAACCGCTCTGTCTCTGCTGCTCCTCTCTGTCAATCCCTCCACTGGCTTCCGCTCACCCAACAAATTAAATTCAAACTACTAACAATTACCTACAAAGCCATCCACAACTCTGCCCCCAGCTACATCAATGATCTAGTCTCTAAATACAAACCTAATTGTTCTCTTCGTTCTTCTCAAAACCTCCTTCTCTTTAGCTCTCTCATCACCTCCTCCCATGCTCGGCTCCAGGACTTTTCCAGAGCCTCTCCAAGCTTATGGAACGCTTTACCCCAATCTGTCCGTCTATCTCCTTCTCCATTAGCATTTAGAGGATCCCTGAAAACCCTCCTCTTCAGAGAAGCCTATCCTACCCACATCTAACAACCGTATTTAAATTTTGTCCATCTGATCATCCCCCCACATCTACTACCCTTTGTTCCACTTGACCATCCCTTGTATATTGTAAGCTCTAACGAGCAGGGTCCTCTGATCCCTCCTGTATTGAATTGTATTGTAACTGTATTGTCTTTCGTGATGTTGTAAAGCGCTGCGCAAACTGTTGGCGCTATATAAATCCTGTATAATAATAATATGGTCAGGATGCGCCCACAACCCTGGACTGGTACCTGGCTCAGCCTCTAAGCAAGCCACTGGAAACCTGAGCCAGCTGATCACCTCCACAGCTCAGCACTCCAGTGAGGAAGTAGGAGCAGAGAGCCGGTGGCCGACAGTCAGCAGCTCTCTGCTCATGGGAACGAATAATCAGCGGCCTTTAATCGCTCAGTTCTAACAATTTTAGAGCCAGCGGGGGACAGATGTTACATCCATCTAGGTAAGTATGATTCTTGAAAAAGGAAAAAAGAAGAAGCCAAACTTCTCTCCTGTCAGGGGGGAGAAATGACTGATCGTCTGTTCATACAATGTATAAATAGTGATGTCATTTCCCCTAGTCAGTCCCACCCCCCCTTCAGTTAGAACACACCCAGAAAACATAATTAACCCCTTCCCCGCCCCCTAGTGTTAACCCCTTCCCTGCCAGCGACATTTTTACAGTAATCAATGCATTTTTATAGCACTAATCGCTATAAAAATGCCAATGGTCCCAAAAATGTGTCAAAAGTGTCCGCCATCAGGTGGCAGTACCAATAAAAGACGCAGATCGCCGCCATTACTAGTAAAAAAATAAATAATAAAAATGCCATTGAACTATCCCCTATCTTGTAGACGCTTTTGCGCAAACCAATCAAACGCTAATTGCGATTTTTTTGGACGAAAAATATGTAGAATAATACGTATCGGCCTAAACCGAGGGGGGAAAAAAAAGTTGTTTTATATATTTTTGGGGGTATTTATTACAGCAAAAAGTTGAAAATATTCATTTTTTTCAAACTGTCGCTCTATTTTTGTTTATAGCTCAAAAAATAAAAAACGCAGAGGTGATCAAATACCACCAAAAGAAAGAAAGCTCTATTTGTGGGAGGGGGGGGGGAGGACACCAATTTTGTTTGGGAGCTACGTCGCTCGACCACGCAATTGTCAGTTAAAGCGACGCAGTGCCGAATCGCAAAAAGTGGCCCGGTCATTGACCAGCAAAATGATCCGGGGCTGAAGTGGTTAAGGAACTCTTGTTGAGTAAGACGGACCAATACTATAAAATGACAGAAGGCATGAAAAGCAGGAAGAACCCTTTCGCAGTACCGATGATCGGAGGCGGCTGCTGAGGCAGAAGGTAGCAGGTGAGCACTTTGGATCCAGTTTTCTCATCATCTTCGGTTTGAAATTTCAGCATTGGCTGCGACTGATTCTCAGCCAACCAGAGAGCTTTCAAATTGAGGTTGGTCAGCGCAAAGGGCAAGTTCAGCAATCTGGTAATAAGAACAGGAAGGAGATTGTAAACATTGCATCAAGACAGATTCGAATACTAACAACACAATTAGAGATAAAACAATAAGAGCATCTGTCCCACAAGACAATACGGCTTCTGTATACACAAAAAATAAATTGAGCAATAAATAGAATGGGGCTTCAAATAGCCCCCTTGTTCCTAGTCACTACCTCATTTTTCTTAGACAAAAATAACACAATATAACAGCGCTCAGGGTGTTCATTGAGGAAAATCAACATGAGAAATGGATTCAAGAATATATTAGCAACAGTATTTCATGTAATAGTATAATGTTAAAGTCCATAGAGGTGGGTATAAAAGTCCATGCCGATAAATAGTATTCACTATTGAGAATTGAGGACACTTGAGAAAGGAGCGCGCAGGACTCTCCATAGACCAGCGCACGCTCTGAAACGCGTTGTGTACTCCTTTGATCCCCCTCAGCCACCGTCCCTCCATCCCTCTGACGTCACCACCCAGCAGACGAGAGGCTTGTCTAACAGCGCTCTAATAAAACTACAGACTCGGCTCTTCTAGCTTCTGAGCAGAGACTTCAGTTTGCAGGCACAGCCCAGCTCCATCTGACTACCACCACTTCTATCCTCGTTCCTGATATTTTAAATGTAAGTATTGGACACCTGCAATTGTTATTCCCATTAAATCAGATAACTTAGGGGCGCTTTTCCTGTCTTTGTTTTTTCATTTTTCTTAGAGAACGGAGAGACATATTGGGCCTTATGTATTAAAGGGGTTGATTTACTAAAGAAAATTCCACTAGGTAATTGGAGGTGCAGTCCAGTAGTGTATCTTAGGTTTTGTGGTGCCCTAGGCATGACTAAGCTTGTTCACCACCTATCTAAAATATGAGCCATCCCTTTCTGGTAAGGCCACACCTCTTGCTCTTTAAGACCCACCCTGAAATTTTCAAGTGGGGACACTAGTTCTATTTGCATAGATTTCATCTCACTTCCTGTTTGGCTATGGGGCAGGAAGTGAAGGGAAATCTCTGTAATAGAACAGGGATGGTAAAGAATAAACTGACAGGGGCTATAACCCTCCCTTAGGCCCCTTTCACATTGCTAAAAATAGCGCTGCTATACAGCCTGAAAAAAACCTGCCCTGTAGTCTTCAATGTGAAAGCCCTGCGTGTCCCTTATTGCTGATTGGACAGTTTACCCTGCCCTGAATCCAAGAGAGGGTGGTCATTGCCTCTGAGTGGATAACCATTTGTACCTGTGTTTATAAACAGTCTGTTTCACCCTACATTGCATTACAGCCAATGACTGGGTGCTCTGTGGGAGCATTTTCTGAGGGCAGATTCATCTTGAGTACGGGAGTCCGTCACAGTACTCAAAAAAGTAAAAGCAGGAATACGTAAATCGGCAGAGTTTATAATTACGCATTGGACTCCAGTATTTGCTTTTACAAGTACCACGTAGGCAATGCTCTCTGTGAAATATACGGCAGAGGCGCAACACGCCGGGTGCAGTCAGCAATAACGGGCAGAGCCGGGCTCTGCCCTCCAGAAACAGAACACAAGTGACCTACTTACATGCGTAGTTCAGTTTTCACAGCTTGGGAGAAACCATGGAGATTCAATTGCTAAAATAATTGTTTTGTGCTTTTTTTTCTTCTTTCGTTGAGGTTGCTGTCCTGTCTTCTATGACCAGACAAGACAAACAGAGGCGGCTCTAGGCTTTGTGAGGCCTTAGGCAAAACTTGACACGGTTCCCCCACTCACACCCATGATGGGAAAAATTATTTAAGGACAAGAGCCTCTTCCCCACAACCCTGGCCAGTGGTTGCGGGGGTTTGCGGGCAGGGGGCTTATCGGAATCTGGAATCATCCCAGATCCTGCTCTTTAATAACTAAGGGGCTGGGGCCACCCAGTGATGTCACCTGGTTAACCCGCCCCTTGTGACGTCATTGACCAAGGGCATGCTTGGGTCATCGACATCACAAGGAGTGGAGTCACCGATATTCACTGGTTGTCAGGGATGATGGTGGCTCTGCTCCTGAGTCAGGGCTCTTAACGCTGCCTGTGCACAGCAGCGTTAAGGCCCTTTGTCCCTCAAAACTGGGGTAATGTATTGGGTAAGTTGAGCCGCAAGGCCCCTGTAAATGTGAGGCCTTAGACGACAACCTAATTAAAGACCCCATTATCAGCAATGACAAGACCCATATTGCAGTTGTGGGACCGACACGTGTAAAAAAAAAAAAAAAAATATGCAGCCCAGAATCTTTCCTCAAATGACATGTTATGAGAACGGCCCTCACAATAAATATTATGTGACACTGGTACCTGTTACCCGCCACGTCCAACACGTGCAGTTCCGTGGCATTGGCCAGCTCTGGCGGGAGAGAGGTCAGCTGGTTATCGCGCAGGCACAGCATGTTTAGACTGGAACAGCCTCCGATCTCACTGGGCAGACAGGTCAGCCGATTGCGGTCCACATTCAGATTGGTCAGCTTGGTGAGATTCCCCATAGATTTAGGTAGATACTGGGAAGGGGAAAAAAATAAATAAAACATTTACAGTAAATTGCAAATCTCCAGCAAGAGAGAAAACGCGTTTACTCTGCAAGTGCAATACTTTTTATTAAAAAACGTTTTAAATGATAGAGAGATTAGATATAGATATAGATATAGATATAGAGATATATAGATATAGATATAGAGATATAGATATATAGATATAGATATATAGATATATAGATATATAGATATATAGATATATAGATATATAGATATATTATATATAGATAAAAAACGTTTTAAATGATATAGATATATAGATATAGATATATTATATATAGATAAAAAACGTTTTAAATGATATAGATATATAGATATAGATATATTATATATAGATAAAAAACGTTTTAAATGATAGAGATATAGATAGATAGAGATATAGATAGATAGAGATATAGATAGATAGATAGAGATATAGATAGATAGATAGAGATATAGATAGATAGATAGAGATATAGATAGATAGAGATAGATAGATAGAGATATAGAGATATAGAGATATAGAGATATAGAGATATAGAGATATAGAGATATAGAGATATAGATAGAGATAGATAGAGATATAGATAGATAGAGATATAGATAGATAGAGATATAGATAGATAGAGATATAGATAGATAGAGATATAGATAGATAGAGATATAGATAGATAGAGATAGAGATAGAGATAGAGATAGAGATAGAGATAGAGATAGAGATAGAGATAGAGATAGAGATATAGATAGATAGAGATATAGATAGATAGAGATATAGATAGATAGAGATATAGATAGATAGAGATATAGATAGATAGAGATAGAGATAGAGATAGAGATAGATAGAGATAGAGATAGATAGAGATATAGATAGATAGAGATAGAGATAGATAGAGATAGAGATAGATAGAGATATAGATAGATAGAGATATAGATAGATAGAGATATAGATAGATAGAGATATAGATAGATAGAGATATAGATAGATAGAGATATAGATAGATAGAGATATAGATAGATAGAGATATAGATAGATAGAGATATAGATAGATAGAGATATAGATAGATAGAGATATAGATAGATAGAGATATAGATAGATAGAGATATAGATAGATAGAGATATAGATAGATAGAGATATAGATAGATAGAGATATAGATAGATAGAGATATAGATAGATAGAGATATAGATAGATAGAGATATAGATAGATAGAGATATGGATAGATAGAGATATAGATAGATAGATAGATAGATAGATAGATACCATGAGCTTTCTTCCTTGTCTTTAAAGTGATAATATTCCCTGGTTAACATTGGTGCGTTTTGAAATGCGATTTGACATGTCAATTCTAATGTCAATTGCACCGTCTTAATCGGTGCAACGCTGCATTTGCGGTTCTGCACCGATTTCAAAAAGTCGTTTCTGTACTACTTTTTATGATTTCTGGGTGCGCTTTCCATGGACATCTGTGCAGAAACCCTCACAGGTGTCTGAAATCGCCACCGAAATAGAGTCTGATATGGGTGAAATCGTGCGAGTTCAGCTGAATTTGCAGGGCTCCATTCCTGCAGCTCAGAACCTGGGCTAAAGGCTTTTTTTTTTTTTTTTAACCACTTAATCACCAGGCCTATTTTGGCACTTCTCTCCTTCATGTAAAGATCACATTTTTTTTGCTAGAAAATTAATCAGAACCCCCAAACATTATATATATTTTTTTTAGCAGACACCCTAGGGAATAAAATGGCGGTCATTGCAACTTTTTTTCTTGCACGGTATTTGCGCAAACATTTTTCAAACGCCTTTTTTTTAGGGAAAAAACATTTTTATGAATTAAAAAATAACAAAACAGTAAAGTTAGCCCAATTTTTTTGTATAATGTGAAAGACGACGTTACGCCGAGTAAAAAGATACCAAATATGTCATGCTTTAAAATTGCGCACACTCATGGAATGGCGCCAAACTTCGGTACTTAAAAATCGCCATAGGCGACGCTTTAAAGATTTTCACAGGTTACTATTTTGGAGTTAGAGGAGGTCTAGTGCTAGAATTGTTGCGCACACTCTAACGCACGCGATGATACCTCACATGTGGGGTTTGAACGGCGTTTACATATGTGGGCGGGACTTGCATGCGTTTTTGCTTCTGCACGCGAGCGACCGGGACAGGGCCGTTTTAATTTTTTTTTTTTTTTTATTATTTTTACTAAAAAAAAATATTTTTACACTTATTTTTTGATCACTTTTATTCCTATTACAAGGAATGTAAACATCCCTTGTAATAGGAATCACAGTGACAGATCCTCTTTATGGAGAGAGGCGGGGCTGGAAAGCATTAGATTGTGAAAAGAATTCACCGATCTAATGCTTTCAGCCGCGATTGCAGCTGTGTTTACATTCCGGGTACCGGGCGTGACGTCATAACGACACGCCCGGTCCTCCGACGGTCATAGAGATGACTGTGACCGTCTGGTCACCAGTCATCTCTATGGTTCTGCAGGGAACGCCGGCCGATTCGCTCTCCGGGCCCCCGATGGCACGGGAGAGCCCAGTGAAGCACTATGATACCCCCTATAAGAACGATCAATCGGCAGAACCGCCACTTTGATCGTTCTTATGGTGCACAGAATCGCCGGCTGAAGACTGTGGCTGCAGACATCATTGAGATATCACCGCACAAAGTGGAGGACGTCCTTGGTGATCAAGTGGTTAATACCAAACATGCAAAACTTACCTGCTCTGTGCCGTCTTTAAACAGAGCAGCTCCAATCCTCCTCTACTTGCGTCCCCCACTGGGGCGCTTGACCCCTCCCTACCTCCTGTCGAGTGCACCCAGAGCAAGCAGTTTGCTATGGGGGCAGCAAAGCAGGCACGTTCCTGAGCCATGGCTCTGCGTATCGATTCAGAGACGGAGCCTTGCGGCTCGGCCCCACCTTTCTCCTCATTGGCTGTGCTTGTGACTGCTGTCTCAGCCAATGAGGAGAGAGAGTCCCTGAGAGCTGATTCTCTTGTGCACGTTGTTAGTTTGAGAGAAAGCTCAGGTGAGTATTGCTGCACAATGCACACAGAGGGTTTACTACCTTAATGCAAAGAATGCATAAAACTCCAGCCTTTAGAACCACTCATGTACATGCAGGAGTTGGTTGATGGAACGCACCACAGTATATAGTGACTGGACAAGAGCAAGTGTCGGTCCTCCAGAGGGGAATATTTCTAAGCGCTTATGATCTCCTTTGCAAGTCCTTGTGGTCTGGTTTTGCACTAGGATGGACTTTTATTTTTTTGTCTATGAATAACTGGACTATAACTGGACTATAACGACTAGGGTTGTCCCGATACCACTTTTTTAGGACCGAGTACAAGTACCGATACTTTTTTTCATGTACTCGCCGATACCGAATACCGATACTTTTTTTTAAATGTGTCCCCAAATGCAGCCATGTCCCCCACAAATGCAGCCATGTCCCCGCACATATATCCAGCCATGTCCCCGCACATATATCCAGCCACGTCCCCGCACATATGCAGCCACCTACCCCACATATGCAGCCACCTACCCCACATATGCAGCCACCTACCCCACAAATGCAGCCACCTACCCCACAAATGCAGCCACCTACCCCACAAATGCAGCCACCTACCCCACAAATGCAGCCACCTACCCCACAAATGCAGCCACCTACCCCACAAATGCAGCCACCTACCCCACAAATGCAGCCACCTACCCCACAAATGCAGCCACCTACCCCACAAATGCAGCCACCTACCCCACAAATGCAGCCATCTACCCCACAAATGCAGCCATCTACCCCACAAATGCAGCCATCTACCCCACAAATGCAGCCATCTACCCCACAAATGCAGCCATCTACCCCACAAATGCAGCCATCTACCCCACAAATGCAGCCATCTACCCCACAAATGCAGCCATGTCCCCCACAAATGCAGCCATGTCCCCCCAGCCATGTCCCCCAGAGAGAGGCAGCGTGTATAATCCTCAGACAGTGGCCATCCAGTGTACAAAGCCGCGCCGCCTCCTCCTCTGTGGGAGAGAGAGGCAGTGCCAGCGTGTAATGCCTGTGTACCTGTATTATATTCCGACAGCAGCCATCCTGTGTTCAAAAGCCGCGCCTCCTCCTCCTCGTCTGTGATAGGGGAACACTCCCAGCAAGTGAGTCAGTGTTCTGCCTATCACGGTCACCCTCTCATCCTCATCCCATGGACGAAGATGAGAGGAAGTCCGTGATAGGCAGAACACTGACTCACCTGCTGGGAGTGTTCCCCTATCACGAGGAGGAGGCACGGCTTTGTACACTGGGTGGCTTCCGTCTGAGAATTAAACGCGCATACAGGCATTACACGCTGCCTCTCTCTCCCCAAGGTATGCCGTCTGATGCAGCGTGTAATGCTGCCTCTCTCTCACTGGTATGCTCAGCTGTCTGAGCATTACACGCTGCATCGCTCTCCCCCAAGTATTCTATTTAGGCATCCGGAGTATTTGCGGGAGTACAAGTACTCCCGCAAATACTCGGCATCGGTCCCGATACTGATACTAGTGTATCGGGACAACCCTAATAACGCCTATTCATTATATTTATGTCAATTTTTTATACTTTGGCTGCAACTATTATTTTCATAATCGATTGGCCGATTGTTTCGATTAATCGGATAATAGCCTTAAAAAAAAAAAAATTTGCATTTTTAAACTTTTTTGGGCCAATTTGTTAAAGCGGATGGTTCACCAAAAACAAATATTAAAAGCCAGCAGCAACAAATACTGCAGCTGCTGACTTTTAATATTAGGACACTTACCTGTCCTGGAGTCCAGCGGCGTCCGCAGCAGAGGATGAGCGATCGCTCGTCACCCTGCTGCTCCCCCCTCCATCCACGGCGAGGGAACCAGGAAGTGAAGCGCTCCGGCTTCACTGCCCGGTTCCCTACGGCGCATGCGCGAGTCGCGCTGCGCCCACGATTGGCTCCCGCTGTGTGCTGGGAGCCGAGAGTTCCCAGCACACAACGGGAAAAGCCCGTCTTTTGCCCGAGACTGCGGGCCGGAAGTGGGTGCGGATACCTGTCTTTAGACAGGTATCTGCACCCCCCTCCCCCCTGAAAGGTGTCAAATGTGACACCGGAGGGGGGGACGGTTCACTTTAGGGTGGAGATCCGCTTTAAGTAGATTACAAAACACAAAATCGCCGCAAAAACACATTACATGCTTTTCTGCAGCTTCTCCATTGAAGTATATTGAACCAAAAAACTTGCACCGTTTTGCGTTAACTCCTCGCCCTTTCCAAATACGCAGCAGCTGAAAAAATATTCTGGATGTGAACGTGTCCCATAGGAAAACATGTAAATAAACTGTAGTGTATTTCTGCAAAAAGCACCAAAAAGCACACAGAGGTGTGACCCCGGCCTGAGAGGTTTAGCAACATAATGGGGGTTAAAAAAACAAAAATAAGTACAAAAAGAGCAAATAATCACTACTGTAAGGGGTTAAATTTTTACTGTGGGACAGTGAAAGCGATATTTACAGTAGCGATTTGCTTTTTTGTACTATAAAGGGTTAATTTTAGTTTTAACCCCATTATGTTACTTTCGATTATGAAAATTGTAATCGATTATTTTCATAATTAATTAGTTGTTTCGGCCTTATTTTGCACCTTATGGGGAATGTTCATGTAGGTACATTTTTGCACATAAATTGCATCATTTCATTTTTTTTTCCTCACACAATAGTGGATATAGAATATTGGAAGGTATCACTCAATATTACTTAAGTCTTTGATTCACATGTGATATTTTTCAAGAGACAGCACATTCTTTTTACAGAGTATTTGTGGTCTAATACTTAGGAATCAGTGCAGCAGTCTCATTTTAATTGTGGCAAAGTGCGAGTCCTAGGAATTATTTTATTTATTTTTTATTTTTATTAAAGTGGTTGTATAGTACATTTTTTTACTTTTTTTGAACCTGTACGGTTCAGGAGATATTTCCCTCGCAATGAGCCGCTGAATGCGCACAGGGGATTCTCAGCTCAAGGCCCGGCAGACGCCGAGCCTCACCGGAAAGAAGTCTCCCACATGCATGCGCGGGAGTGACGACATTAAGGCTCCGGCCACTCATAGCACTTGAGCCGCGATACCCCGGAAGGCACGTCAAGGCAACATGTCAGCTACCTCGGTGTGGACCAGGCGAGTTATCGAGGCCTTGTTCTAAGGCAGTGGTCTCCAAACTGCAGCCCAAGGCCCTTTTCTTGCCTTTAATCGGGCCCCTTTGGGGCACTATCCCTCCCACTGATAGGAGACACTATTCTACCATCTGACACCGACAGTGGAGCACCATTTTTCCCCACTGACACCACTAATGGGGCATTATTCCTCCCTATGACACCAACGATGGGGCACTATTCCTCCCCCTAATACCAGATGTTTGGTCCCACTGATGCCAGGAAAATTTCAACCCCCGCTGGCCAAAGTCCGGCTGAAGGACAACAGGCCCTTTGTTTAAAATGTTTGGAGACCCCTGGTATTAGGCAAGTAGTTCATAATGAGATGAAGACAAAGAAAAATGGATAGCCGCACTCCAAAACCTGATGGGTGGTCTTTTATTCAATAGACAGCCATGAATAAGCACTGATCCAGTGCGAAACGCGTCGGCTGTTCCTTGTTTCCACTGCTATGACCCTATTTTTGTACATGCTGTCTATTGAATAAAAGACCACCCATCAGGTTTTGGAGTGTGGCTATCCATTTTTCTTTGTCTTCATTTTGCTTAGAGCACCGCCAGCACCCTCGGTATCCTGCACCACCTATAACCATTTAGTGATCCCACCTGGAGCATTGACTCCTTTCTCTCTATCGTTTCTAGTTCATAATGAGCTAGTATGCAGCGCATATTAGCTCATTAAGCCTTTTGCCTTACAGGTGAGTAAAAAAAATAATAATCGGGGCTATACAACCGCTTTAAAGTCTGCACTTTAGACATACGGGAAAGAGCTGTTATTTCAGCTAGATCTTTCCATTCTAAGAGGAATATCAGATAGAAGAAAAATAATAAAAAAAAAATAATAATAATAATAAAAAAAAAAAACTCTGTATATTTCTTTTCTTGCAGCCCCAGATTCATCTCATCATGCTCCGAATTTCCTGCTTAGATATTCCAAATTGAAAAAGAAGCCTTTAGGAAGGTCGTCCACTTCTTCCAGCAATAATTTACATCTGGATATTCTATAGAGACTCCGGATGAACATGAATGTCAAAATGACAAAAGACTTTGGATGAGAATCTGGGTCAGAATCCTCTGTATCCTGATAGAGGGAGCAATGGAAGAGGAAGATGCAGGCGGAGGGTGGTGGGTTTATTTTTAATTTTGCAATCGGCCAAAAGGGATGGAAAGGATTAAAAAAGGTGCAATGGACAAACAGAGATGCACGATTTTGGCTAAAATGAGAATTATTATTTTTTTGCTTAGAATAAATATCGCGATTCCCTCACAATTCTCGCAGCAGAACATCTTTTACAGTATACAAAAAATTGGGCTAACTTTACCATTTGTTTTTAATTTATTATAGTGTATTTAAAAAAAAAACTGCTGTGCAAATGCAGTGCGACATAAAATATTACAACCACCATTTTATTCTCTAGGGCAGGGTTGTCCAAACTTTTTTCAAAGAGGGCCAGATGTGATTTAGTGAACATGAGTGAGGGTCGACCATTTTGCCTGATATTTGTCCCACCTCCTATGATAGGCAGAAGAGTCGTCCAATGCCAGCCCAGGAGACGGGACTTCCTATTACAGAGGCCGCTGAGTAAACAGGAGATTCTCCTGTATGTATTCTGACGACACTCGTCCTGCCCCCTCCTCCCTGTCCCCTCCGAGGCTGCAAGAACGATAAACACGGTATATATCTTTTGTGATCCCTCAATGATTTGTTGGGACCAAAATATATATATATCCAAATTATATATATAAATATATATATATATATAATATATATATATATATATATATATATATATATATATATATATATATATATATATATATATATATATATATTATATTTATTTATATATATATATATATATATATATATATATATATATATATATATATATATATATATATATATATATATATATATATATATATATATATATATATATATTATTTATTTATTTATATATATATATATATATATATATATATATATATATATATATATATATATATATATATATTTATTTATTTATTTTTAGCAGAGACCCTAGAGCAGACATTTGGCCTGTACATATATATATATATATATATATAAGTACAGACCAAATGTTTGGACACACCTTCTCATTTAAAGAGTTTTCTTTATTTTCATGACTATGAAAATTGTAGAGTCACACTGGATGCATCAAAACTATGAAAGAACACATGTGGAATTATATACATAACACAAAAGTGTGACACAACTGAAAATATGTCCTATTCTAGGTCCTTTTGCAGCAGACACATCTCTAGAAGAACTGATAAGAGGAGACTGTGTGAATCCGGCCTTCATGGTAGAATATCTGCTAGGAAACCACTGCTAAAGAAAGGCAACAAGCAGAAGAGACTTGTTTGGGCTAAAGAACACAAGGAGTGGACATTAGACCAGTGGAAATCTGTGCTTTGGTCTGATGAGTCCAAATTTGAGATCTTTGGTTCCAACCACCGTGTCTTTGTGCGACGCAGAAAAGGTGAACGGATGGACTCTACATGCCTGGTTCCCACCGTGAAGCATGGCGGAGGAGGAGGTGTGATGGTGTGGGGGTGCTTTGCTGGTGACACTGTTGGGGATTTATACTGAACCAACATGGCTACCACAGCATCTTGCAGCGGCATGCTATTCCATCCGGTTTGCGTTTAGTTGGACCATCATTTATTTTTCAACAGGACAATGACCCCAAACACACCTCCAGGCGGAGGAAGGGCTATTTGACCAAGAAGGAGAGTGATGGGGTGCTGCGCCAGATGACCTGGCCTCCACAGTCACCGGACCTGGACCCAATCGAGATGGTTTGGGGTGAGCTGGACCGCAGAGTGAAGGCAAAAGGGCCAACAAGTGCTAAGCATCTCTGGGAACTCCTTCAAGACTGTTGGAAGACCATTTCAGGTGACAAGAGAATGCCAAGAGTGTGCAAAGCAGTAATCAAAGCAAAAGGACCTAGAATATGACATATTTTCAGTTGTGTCACACTTTTTTGTTGTGTATATAATTCCACATGTGTTACATTCATAGTTTTGATGCCGTCAGTGTGACTCTACAATTTTCATAGTCATGAAAATAAAGAAAACTCTTGGAATGAGAAGGTGTGTCCAAACTTTTGGTCTGTAGTGTATTATATATACATACACACACATTTTTTTTTTAATATGTCTGTGGGTTCTAAATAATTTTCCATTAATAAATATTGATTTTAGTTTAGTCTAAGTCAGGGGTAGGCAAGCTGTGGCACTCCAGCTGTTGTGGAACTACATTTCCCATGAGGTATTGCAAGGTTGGCAGTTACAATTCTTCCCAGAGACATGATGGGACTTGTAGTTGGGCAACAGCTGGAGTGCCACAGGTTGCCTGCCCCTGGTCTAAGGCCCCTTTCACACGGACGGATACAATGGTGCTTTTAGCTGCAGATTTTCTAGTTTTCCATCGCAGCTAAAAGCACACAATGCATTCCTACGGCCCCATTCACACACAGCTTAACTGCAGGTAATCGCAGTCTTTTGTTTTAACTGCAAATAGCAGCGTAAAAAAAAAACGAACAGGAAGCGCATCATAATAAAAAAAAAAAGTAACTGCTTTTGTTGAGAAAAAAAAAACACATTCACTTCTGGGTGTTCAATGTACATTGCAAGGGCTTTAACAAACGTTGTTGCAAATTCCTACCTTTTGTTATGCTTAAGAAATCCCTGTGTGTTTATCTGTGTCCATGTGAAAAGTGAAACAAAATGGGAATGGTCTCATAATTATCAATCAGCTGCTGCACCTGCAGGGCTCTAATGAGGAAAACTGCAGGGTCTGCATCCCTTTAGATGCGATTTCCTACTGGGAGTATCTCACCAAAAATGACATTTTTTGATGCAGATATCGTCTGAAAATCGGACTTGTATCTTAGAGCAGACTTCTGGGGAAATCAGTGAGCCAATCACACAAGCAGGAAACTATGTTTTGGGGGGGCATGCTGTACACATTCAGATTTATTCTACAGTTCTTAAATTGGTAATGGGGGCAGCAGATTACCGTCAGCAGGTTCTCAGTAAGAATAACCTCGCTCAGATTTTCACAGTCTCCGATGGACTCGGTCAGCTGGGCCAGACGGTTCTGATCCACTTTCAAGATGGACAATTGTTTCAGGTGTCCTAAAAACAAAGAAGCAGAAACATATTAAACTTGAGCATACCAGAAGGAAGGAACCTACTGGCTGAACCAAACAGCCTGGAGGCCAACCAGTGAGAACCACAATGTCTGACCAGGACACTGACCTTTCCACTGCACCCAGTGCCTGGAGGCCAACCATTGAGAATCCAATTACTAAATAAGGGCCTGACCAATCATACCCAGTGGCCAAGAGGCTAGCCAGGCTAGAATCCAATTTTGGACTAGAGGACTGTCTTATCGACTGCACCCAGTGCCTGGAGGCCAACCAGTAAGAATCTGATTTCTGACCAAGGGCCTGACCAACCACCTGCACCCAGTGCCTGGAGGCCAACCAGTAAGAATCTGATTTCTGACCAAGGGCCTGACCAACCACCTGCACCCAGTGCCTGGAGGCCAACCAGTAAGAATCTGATTTCTGACCAAGGGCCTGACCAACCACCTGCACCCAGTGCCTGGAGGCCAACCAGTAAGAATCTGATTTCTGACCAAGGGCCTGACCAACCACCTGCACCCAGTGCCTGGAGGCCAACCAGTAAGAATCTGATTTCTGACCAAGGGCCTGACCAACCACCTGCACCCAGTGCCTGGAGGCCAACCAGTAAGAATCTGATTTCTGACCAAGGGCCTGACCAACCACCTGCACCCAGTGCCTGGAGGCCAACCAGTAAGAATCTGATTTCTGACCAAGGGCCTTACCAATCAGCTGCACCCAGTGCCTGGAGGCTAACCAGTAAGAATCTGATCTCTGACCAAGGGCCTGACCAATCACCTGCACCCAATGCCTGGAGGCTAACCAGTAAGAATCTGATCTCTGACCAAAGGCCTGACCAATCACCTGCACCCAGTGCCTGGGGGCTAACCAGTAAGAATCTGATCTCTGACCAAAGGCCTGACCAATCACCTGCACCCAGTGCCTGGGGGCTAACCAGTAAGAATCTGATCTCTGACCAAGGGCCTGACCAATCACCTGCACCCAGTGCCTGGAGGCTAACCAGTAAGTATCTGATTTCTGACCAAGGGCCTGACCAATCACCTGCACCCAGTGGCCTGGAAGCTTACTAGTGAGAATTCAAACTCTGACCTATTGCTGGCACCCTTTCACATGGGGCGGACATCTCTCAGTGGGGAATCGGTCCGCTGAGCAGGCGGATGGCTCGTCTGTGTCCGAGCTTATGCAGAGCAGACACAGACACAGCCCGCTGTACTCTATGGGAGGACAGATGAAAATGGACTGCCTGTCAATTTAGACCCGATGGCAATCCGAGCCGCCAGATGGACGGGAATTGATCCCCATCTGTCTGTTTTTGGCAGATAGGATCGGATGTTGGAGGGTGTCAATAGACAAGCAGTCCATTTACATCCACCCGCCCATATAGGGACAACGGACGGTCCGATCGGGTCTGCCTAAAAAAACTGACAGGTGGACTCGATCAGGCCATCCATTTGAACTTTTGCATTCATCTTCAGATCAAAGGGAGGAGCTTCCATATACATATGATGTCTGCTAAACAGTAGATACAGAAAATAACAGAATAACCTGGTACAATGGAACCTCGGATTGCAAGCAACACAGTTAACGAGCGTTCCGCAATACTCGGTTTGCGAGTGCCGTTTCACAAAACGAGCAGGATTCAAGCCACGGCGGTGTGCAGTTCAGCATTTGGCCAGAGGTGGGGGGGGCGCCGGAGCGATTTGGAAATACTCCGTTCCTGAGCCTTTCTGAGTTCAGCCAAGCTGTTTCAGAGTATTTCTGAGGCTCTCTGGCGCCCCCTCACCTCTGGTGACATGAGGTATTGCATGCCATAGAAGTCGATGCGGAACAAATTATTTTTGTGTCCATTGACTTCTATGGGGAAACTAGCTTTGATATGCAAGTGCTTTGGATTACAAGCATTCTCCTGGAACTGATTATACTCGTAATCCAAGGTTCCACTGTATCCCATCAAAAAACAATGTTACTTTGTATGTGCACTTCCTATCAAAAAACAATGTTACTTTGCATCTCTAGCTCCTATCTGAACCGTGTTTGTAAACAATGCTGCAGATGGAACAACTTTTTGACAGCAGTATTTACACAGCAATTTCTGACATTCATTTTTGACAGTTGGGAATTCACCAGCAAGTACAAGGGGTGAGCAGCAGTGCACCAGGACAGGGAATACTACACATGTCTGAAAAGACATTACTTTAACCAGTTGTGAATACTGGATATACTGTAGACCTCCCAAAAAAAATAAAACTTCAAAGTCATACTATTCAATGAGCATACAAAGTACCGTATATACTCGAGTATAAGCAGAGGCACCTAATTCTACCCCAAAAAACTGGGAAACTTATTGACTCGAGCCTAGGGTGTCCATGTGCACGCCTCCCTGCGGCCCATGTGCACGCCTCCCTGCGGCCCATGTGCACGCCTCCCTGCGGCCCATGTGCACGCCTCCCTGCGGCCCATGTGCACGCCTCCCTGCGGCCCATGTGCACGCCTCCCTGCGGCCCATGTGCACGCCTCCCTGCGGCCCATGTGCACGCCTCCCTGCGGCCCATGACTAGACTGACGTTAAACATGGGAGTCTATGGAAGGGGTGCCCGGCTTTCAAAAATCGGTGCTCCCCGGCCGTAAGTTCCCCAAACAACAAACTTTGCACATTGGTAGAGGAGAAAGGGGGCTACATGTGTGCCAAGTTCTGGGTCCAGGGGACCTACGACCGGCTGGTACCGGGTCCCCAAATTCACCGGAGAAATTACTGTTTAACATGGGAGTCGATGAAAGGGGTGCCCGGCTTTGAAAAATTGGTGCTCCCCGGCCGTAGGCCCCCCCGGACAACAAACTTGGCACACATATAGCTCCACTGTTCCTCTACAAGTGTGCCAAGTTTGTTGTCCAAAGGAACCTACGACCGGGGAGCACCAATTTTTCAAAACGGGGCACCCCTTTTATAGACTTCTGTGTTAAACAGTAATTTCTCTGGTGAATTTGGGGACCCGTTACCAGCCGGTCGTAGGTCCCCTGGACCCAGAACTTGGTACACATGTAGCTTGACTGTTCCTCTACAAGTGTGCAAAGTGTGGGGTACAGGGGACCTACGGTTGGCCGGTACCTGGTCCCCAAAGTCCGGGATATCAAGCGCAAAAAGGTGATTGAGTATAAGCAGAGGGGGGCATTTTTAGCACAAAAAAAAATGTGCTGAAAAACTTGGCTTATACTCCAGTATATATGGTACTGTATATGTAAAATAGCATAATAATATCTGTGAAGCTACAGCTTCCATCGCCAGGAGATGTATAGTCACGCTTCCATTGATCGCAGAGCTCTGCACGGGTGTTCGAGATTCCCAGGAAGCTGTACTAACCTATTCCAGACGGTAAGCTGATCAGCAGGTTCTGAGATAGCAGCAGGTCGGTGAGAGACACAAGGCCACTGATCTCTGCAGGAAGTTCCTCCAGCTTGTTCTCGGAGACATCCAGGCACACCAATCGCCGTAGATTCCCCAATTCCTGCAATACAATGGGAGGGGGGATGGAGAAAAGGTTACCACCATGTGCTAGCGCAGATCCCAGTGCTGAAGTGCACACAGTTAGGCTTCATTTCCATGGACGTTTTCACAGCCACTTTCCTGAGCGTTTTTTGCAGCTTAACCACTTAACCCCCGGACCATATTGCTGCCCAATGACCAGAGCACTTTTTGCGATTCGGCACTGCGTCGCTTTAACTGACAATTGTGCGGTCGTGTGACGTGGCTCCCAAACAAAATTGGCGTCCTTTTTTTCCCACAAATAGAGCTTTCTTTTGGTGGTATTTGATCATCTCTGCGGTTTTTATTTTTTGCGCTATAAACAAAAATAGAGCGACTATTTTGAAAAAAATTCAATATTTTTAACTTTTTTCTGTAATAAATATCCCCCAAAAATATATAAAACACCTTTTTTCCTCAGTTTAGGCCGATACGTATTCTTCTCCTTTTTTTCGTAAAAAAAATAAAAATAAAAAATAAAAATCGCAATTAGCGTTTATTGATTGGTTTGCGCAAAAGTTATAGCGTTTACAAAAATGATAAAATAAAAATAAATCAGAAACCCCCAAAAAAAAGCTAGTATTGCAATGACTGCCGTTTTATTCTCTAGGGTGTTAGATAAAAAATATATATAATGTTTGGGGGGTTTTAAGTAATTTTCTAGCAAAAAAAAAAAAATTGTTAGTCTCGTAAACACGAAATATGAAAAACACCCCCGGTCCTTAAGTGGTTAATTGAACAAGGTGAAGTTAGAAGCCGATTGGCTACCCATGCACAGAAGTAGCAGTTCCCGAGTGCTCCACTGTTAGTAAATCAACCCCACAGACTACTGTGTGAAAATGCTGAGAAAGTGTGAAAGGCCACAGGTTGGGCACCAAACAGTTAAGCGTTGGGGGGTTCACTTTTATTTGCTTTTGGCGCAGACAGTCTCATATTGAGGACAAACACCGAAGGAGACTAAGACCCAAAAACCATAGCACGTTAATGAAAACCCCTCTATATGAAGCCCTTTTATGTAAACTCCAAACTGTTTGGATAAAGCCCAAATGATTCAGCAGAGCAGCGATAAACCTCCCCGGGGGGGGGGTTAAAAAAAAAAATGCAGTCTCTGTTAAGGTGAACCGAGAGACGGCGGTCGGGATTTCTCCAGGATGAGGAAACCCAATATCATTCAGTCTAGGAGTCAACATTCACCGAGCTGGATTGCTGAGGCTTGGCATGGAGACAGACAAAGGGGGGTCTAGATGTAATTCTATATCCGTGGCTTGTAGAAGGAAACGTTAAACCTCTAAAATCACGGAACCCCCAACAAAAACATGCTAAAAATTCAACAGTCAGGTAAGCGAGGTGGCAGAAAACTCACCGGAGGCAAAGACGTGAGCTGGTTCCGGTCCAGCCACAATTCTCGGAGGTTAGGAAGGGCACCGAGTGTGTCAGGCTGTGTGATGGAGAAAACAGGAGACATTGAAGCTTGTTACACACAATCGGATTTTCATCGGACAAAGCGTAGTAAATTTTATCCGAAGGAACTTTTATTGCATACAAAACAGCAAAGAATTGTCAGCCAACAAACACGAAACGACACATATTTTTCAGCTCAATAGCGCCACCCTTTGGGTAACTTCTGCTAATGTTGTGTTATGGCGAGCATTGCTTCTGAGCATGCGTGTTTGTACTTTGAAATTTTGTCCGACGGAATTGTGAACGCTCGATCGGATAATCCAACACACATTTGTTGGCGGACAATTTTAACCACTTCATACCCGCGGGATTTGGCTGGCAAATGACGGGCCACTTTTTGTGATTCGGCACTGCGGCGCTTTGACTGACAATTTGCGCGGTCTTGCGACGTGGCTCCCAAACAAAATTGAAGTCCATTGTTTCCTCACAAATAGAGCTTTCTTTTGGTGGTATTTGATCACCTCTGTGGTTTTTATTTTAAAATGTATGGTATAATAAATATCCCTTAAAAAAAATCTATATATAAAAAAACATTTTTTTCCCCCAGTTTAGGCCGATACGTATTCTTCTACATTTAAAAAAAAAAAAAACAAAAAAAAAAACGCAATAAGCGTTTATTGTATGGGTTGCGCAAAAGTTATACCGTCTTCAAAATAGGGGATAGTTTTATGGCACTTTTAAAAAAAATATATATATATTTTCACTAGTAATGGCGGCGATCAGCGATTTTTATCGTGACTGCGACATTATGGCGGACACATCGGACACTTTTGGGACCATTGTCATTTATACAGCGATCAGTGCTATAAAAATGCACTCCGTGTGCAAATGACACTGGCAGGGAAGGGGTTTACCACTAGGTGGCGAGGAAGGGGTTAAAGAGGAGGTTCACCCTTAAAACTACTCTGTGTGATCCCATCCAGCATACTGGCGTTTTTTTTTTTTTTTAATCTTCGTACTTACGGTTTAATTGATAATTTTATATTGTGCCTACCGCGGGTGAATGGCGCGTCTATGGAGCGTCACGGCTTCCGAAAATAGCCGACTAGCATTCGGGTATTCCCGGCGCTATACGGCGGCCGTGCACAGACCTAGGAGCTGACTGCGCAGGCGCCGTATATATATCCGAGTCCTATTTCGGCTTTTTTCGGAGGGCGTGAAGCGCCATAGCCATTGGACTCGGATATATACGGCGCCTGCGCAGTCAGCTCCTAGGTCTGTGCGCAGGCGCCGGGAATACCCGAGTGCTAGTCGGCTATTTTTGCAAGCCGTGACGCTGAATAGACGCGCCATTCACCTGCGGTAGGCACAATATAAAATGATCAATTAAACAGTAAGTACGAAGATTAAAAAAAAAAAAAAAAAAAAAAAAAAAAACAGCATACTGGCGCTGACGCCAGTATGCTGGATGGGATCACAGAGTAGTTTTAAGGGTGAACCCCCTCTAACTACTCGGGGGCGTGGAAAGTGTTAAGTGTGTCCTAGGGAGTGATTCTGTGTGGGGGCTGGGCTCCGTGAAACGATCGCTGGACACCGGCGGACATAGAGTTTGCAGGTCCCACGGGACGGTCTCGGAGCTCACAGCAGTGGCGCCCGATTCAAAGCAATGTATATATACACACGTTGCTTTGTGCAGCCGTGCCATTCTGCCGATGTACAAGTGCACGCGGCGGTCGGCAAGCGGTTAAAGCATGCTATCTACATTTGTCCAAGGAAAACTGGACAACTGTCCGATGGAGCATACAGACGGTCAGACTCCGACAACAGCCTGTCGTCACACAATTCCCGTCAGATAAACCGATCGTGTTTACGAGGCTTAAAAGTTCAAGAATCAGAACAGTATTACAATTTGAAAGACAAGACAAAGATCGCTTCCATTGATAGGTTCTCTTCCTTACCAGAACCTGTAGGTCATTGCTTCCGAGATCCAAATGTTCCAATTTAACCAGGAATGAAAGAGACCTGCAAAACAACAGATAAACATCAGTAAATAACGCAAAAAAAATAAAAATAAAAAAAGATTTTTAAATCTCTGCTAATGCAGAAACTTTCTTCAACTTTATCAAGATCGCCTTCTTTCATCCCCGTTGTGATCAGATATCAATAAGACTACAATCCAGCACCGCTTGATCCTTTACTGCTACATATGCATTTCTATGTATGTATGCATGTATGTAAATAAAATTAAATTATACTTTTCAAAAAAAAAGAAAAAAAAGACTGCAATCCCACCTCTGACACCAAGTTTATCCTCAACAAGACACCGCCTCCGCTGTGACCACATTACAGTGAAACCTTGGTTTGCGAGCATAGCACTTGTATATCAAAGCATTTTTATTAACAGTGTATAAAAAGAGAAGAGAGGCACCTCTAAGTGGAGCAATAAGTTGCGACTATTTTTATCGGCGTTTTACTGTCGGAATTGCGGCGGTATTCGGCCGCTAGCGGTGTGGTTTTATCCCTCTGCAGAGGCACATTGCCAGCGGTATAGCCGCGGTTTCCCATTGCTTTCAATAGGAAGAAGTGGTGGAAGAGCGGTAAACACACCGCTCCAAAGATGCAGCTAGCAGGACTTTTAGAGCTGTCCTGCTAGCCGCTGTTTCAGGCCGGTTTGCAGGCTCTGTTTTCTGGCCAAATTTGGCAGAGTACGTGGGTCTCCCCGTCCTGGCAGCATTATAGCGTCTGGTGCCCTTTTCAAAATGGGAGCAACAAGGGTGGTGAGCGAAACAGGCACAGGATTTGACTCACCGACTCCCCAGGTCAGCTGCGGAACGTCCATGGACGATTGTTGGGACCCACTCCAGCCGGTTTCCCATTGCTTTCAATAGGAAGAAGCGGTGGAGGATCGGTAAACACACCGCTCCAAAGATGCGGCTAACAGGACTTTTGGAGCGGTCCTGCTAGCCGCTGTTTCAGGTCGGTTTGCAGGCTCTGTTTTCAGCGCAACAGTACCTGCAAACCACCCCAGTGTGAAAGGGGCCTAAGAGAAATACAAAGGGCTGGCAAGGCCGCATGTACACTGCTGCTGATAAACAGACGTTTAGGAGCAGTTGGGCATTATTTTTTCAACTGCTCCTGAACTCTAGTCTATGTTATTTTATGAGTACATGTACACAGGGTCGTTATGTTATCTTATGAGTACATGTACACAGGGTCGTTTATAGTAGTTTCTAGGCAGTTGAGTTTAAAGGCTCTCTCTGTAACCCCAAAAAAATGCATTCAGCAGCTGTGTTTAGAGGCATTTCAAGCGCCAACCAGTAACTTGCGTTTAGCAGCTTTTCGTTTGCAGACGTTTTTCAAATTAAACAAAAAACATTTTTTTTTTCTTTAAATATTTCTAGACACGGCATGTAAACGCAGCTAAATGGCCATTTTTAGACACTGGTTTCTGGCTGTCAAGTGAAATCATTCAGGAGAGGTTGAACAACGTCCAGTGTACATGAAACCAAACATTTCTTAAGACAATACGAACGAGTCCCCGCCTGGAACCGCCAATCTCAGGCGTTATACCCAAAAGGCTGAGCAGAATTTTAGAGCCGAGCTATGAAGGGCTGAAAGCTACGACAATGGAGGAGATGGAGGCTGTCCCAGGCAGGGACTCTGTTGATGCCTTTCAGGTGAATAAAGATTTAAATTTTTATCGGAGTGCCACCAGTCTTTTTTTTTGGGGGGGGGGGGGGGGGGGACGGACTTGTACATACTCCGTCGCTCCTGCCCATTGAAATCGATGGGACACGCGGCTATACCGCCGGCAATGCGCCTCTGCAGAGGCGCATTGCAGGCAGGTTATAACCCTTTCTCGGTTTTACTAATCTAATTGCAAAATTTGCGGTAAACCGCTGCTGAAAATAGCAGTGCTTTACCGCCACCACACCTCCCGTCCCAGTGTGAAAGGGCCCTTAAAGCTAGGGGGCAGCATCCCTGATACCCCCATAGGGGTTGGAGCAGCAGTGGTCCGTTTATCACAAACAAATTGTAGGAAACAAAAGATTTAGCATGCTTAATATACTTACGATGGCACAGACTTCAGCAGGTTTTCCCGTAATTCCAATGTGACCAAATTTGCTAAACTAATAGAAAAAGAAAATATAGTATAGTAAACAGATGAACTACGGAAAACATTCTGACAGAGCTTGACAACTGCTCTGTGAACTGGATTTTATGCATTTTTTCTATCGGTGTAAACACTAGTCTCTTATTCCATTACATATAGGGCCGAAACAACTAATCGATTATGAAATTAATCAATTACAATTTTCATAAATCGATCGGCCAGTAACATAATGGGGTTAAAAAAACTAAAATTAGCCCTTTATAGTACAAAAAAGCAAATCGCTACTGTAAATATTACTTTCACTGTCCCACAGTAAAAAAAATCTGTTATCTGCCCAACAACAAAGAGGCCCAAAAAAATGTAAAATTGCTTTTTTTTAAGGCTATTATCCGATTAATAGCAACAATAAATTGGCCAACTAATCGATTAGGAAAATAATCGTTAGTTGCAGCCCTAGTTACATATGTACTATCTATGCAATACCTGGTGTAATGTTGAAAAGAGTCTTTCAGTTTTTGTATTTTATAGACATAAAGAAATTTAATAAAGAAAAAAAAAAAAAGAAGCAAATTCTGATTGGCTGCCGTGTTATCCTACAGAAGGAGAATTGTCAGGAAATTACACTTACTTGCCAATGTCAAGGGGCAGCGTCTGTAAGGAAACATCATTGAGCGCCAGGTGAGCAAGGCTGCGGAGCTGCGTAAATCCATCCGGCAGTCTGGAGAATAAAAGAAGGACACAGAATTGAATACAAAAATCTGGCGGAGAAACAAAAACACTAATAAAGAGGACCTGTCTCCTGTTATATTTGTCAGGTTGCGCCTCTCATTCAAAACTAGTTGGGGTGTGACTTCTACATATGTTGTAAACTGCTTAATGCAAAGCCGAAATCTTTATTATTTGTACTGTAAAACTTTAATAAACACTATTGAAAATAAAATAAAAAAGGAGGACCTGTCATCAGATATAGGACTACATGTCAAATGCAGCATTCTCAGCAATGTACCCGTGTTACACTTCCGGTAATATATTACCAGTCACAGAGATCATAGACCTCCCCCTGACAACGCCTTCATCTGCTTTCCTCTATACATATAGGTTGGCCTTTAAGCCACTTGAGGAGGATATAGCCCTACATTTCCGGCTGTATTGTTGACCGTGTTCGTCATTTATTCTCTACCTTTAAAAAACCGTAAGTTATCCCTAGTGATTGAATATGTCCCTTGGGCAAATAATGGAGGATCCTTGATAGATTAAAGCGGAGGTTCACCCAAAAGTGAACTTCCGCTTTTTGGAACCCCCCCCCCCCTTCCGATGTCACATTTGACACGTCTCAGGGGGGAGGGGATGCAGACACCTGTATAAAACAGGTATTTGCACCACTTCCTGGTATAGAGTTCCGCCCCCTCCTCGTCACCCCCCCCCCCCCCCGTTGTGTTCAGGGAAACGCATGGCTGCCAGAACACAGGGGGGACCAGTGAGAACGGCACGCATGACTCGCGGATGCCGGCGGGGGAAGCCAAGAGCTGAGCGGTAGCTCAGCTTCGGCTGCCGACGTCACTGGCGACCTGGACAGGTAAGTGTCCATTTTTTAAAAGTCAGCAACTCCAGTATTTGTAGTTGCTGGCTTTTAAAAAAAAAAAAAAATTCAGGTGAACCTCCGCTTTAAATATCTCAATGTCATGCTTGTCCCCATAATTATTGCCCCCCATTGTCAGTTTGGGGATCTGGGCAGGTTTGTGGGGAGCTGGGTAGAAGTATCAATACCATTAAAATTTGTACGATACAGTGTTAATTTAGTCGACTAAAAACTAAAATGCCATTTTAGTAAAAAAAAAAAAAAAAAAACTCAAGCCACGGACACACGATCAGTTTTCCAGACAGGAAAACTGTGAGAAGAGTTTTTGGCCAGGGAATCCCGGCCGTGTATATACTGCTGGCAGTTTTTCTGACAAGAAAACTGACCAAAAACCGCCGGGAAATCCAGCAGACTTTTGTGCGGTGCTTTTTGGCAGTTTTCATACGGAAAAAAACTGCGATTGAGCATATACACGGCCGGGATTCCCGGCCAAAGCTCCATGATGGTAGGACATTTTAGTCGACTAAAATGTACTGGAGATATAGTCAACTAAATATGACAAACTATTGCAGAAAACTAAAATGGGACTAAAACACCGTCTTAGTCCTAAGACTAATACCGAATCGAAATTTGCTGCCAAAATTAACAATGGTATGATAATGTTATAAGTCAATAGAAATCCATTTGCAATTTTTTTTATTTATAGAATACACCATAATGTCCTGAAGAAGCGTCCTTTGAATATGCGCAACATGTCAAGCTGAGCTGTATTATGACACACGCCTCTCATCTTCTATGGTAGTATATCAACCTATAGGGAGTGACTTATGGGTCCACAATTCCAAGTATACTAATACACCCGCTATGTAGGTGGCGTGTTATTTCTGTTCTGAGGCATATTTATTAAAGCGGAGTTCCACCCAAAAATGGAACTTCCGCTCAACCCACTCCTCGCCCCCTTACATGCCACATTTGACATGTAATTTTTTTTGGGGGGGGCTTCGGGAGGAGTGGGACTTCCTGTCCCACTTCCTCCTTCCGCCGAGGGGCTGGTAAGGCGATTAGCTTAATCGCCTTACTGCAGCCCCTCCCTGTAGGCGATCGCCTGGGACACGTCACAGGTCCCGTGCATTCTGTCAACGTATATCGGTGTTAGCCGGTCCTTAAGTGGCCCTCACTCTACAAAAGGTTAGGCACCCCTGATTAACACACACTGGTAGAGATTCGACAGGTCCTTCCTGAACCGCCAGCATTTCAATCAGCCTAGGGCCAACTTTCCTCTTTGTGATGCATGAAGAGAGTGTTACCGCGCAGCTGCTGTTCCTCAGACGTGTGACCTGAGCCAGTTCAGGCCTAGTTCACACATTTCACACTAGCAACCAGCAGGTGGCAGCATTTTCCCTTAATCTGAGACCGGCAGCCACAAATGTCCCAAGTTTTGAGGAGTTCAGGGAGTGTCCCGACACGCCACAATAGTGACCTCTCAGAGAACCACAACAAGGGGGTGTGGACAGGAGAAAACTGCTTATATCCAAACCAGGCGGCTTGTCTCGGGCACTCTGCCCACATCGCATTGTGAGATGTGAATAGAGGGCAGCGGGGTAGACGGAAGATTATATCCTGAAATCTGAAGGAATAATAAGCAATCTTGCAGTGACTGTGCTGCTTTTTTGACCGTTTAAAGCAGCTTTTTTCAATCATGGTTCTGTAGAAGCCTGGGCTTCCTCCAGAGGTCAGTCGGGGTTTCCTGTGGCTTTACTTATATTACTTTTGTGCTTGCACAGGGACAATGCCACGTGGCTAGGCAGCTACAGGACACCAATGATCTTTTAGCCGTCTGTAAAGGGGGGCCCATCCTTTCCATTGGCCACCAATACAAAAGGGCATTTGTCCCGCCGACTCCGAATAAACTGGATTTAGCACAAGTTCCTCAAGACTTTACAATTGAAATAACAAAGAACGTAGGCCATGAATAAGCACTAACCAAGTGTGAAACGCGTCGGCTGTTTGATTCTTGCTGTGTATCTGTGGTGCCTGCTTATGCTTTTTCAATTAAGACAATTCAAGAGTTTTCCGGTGTGTGGCAGTCCATCCGTTCTTTGTTATTTCCATTGTTTAGTGCATGGTCAGCACCCGCATATACCTGGACTGATGCACGAGTGCACTTGGGATTTCCCTGGAGCGGTGAACCCCACTTCGCTTTGTTCTATTAAGACTTTAAAATTACCGCATATACGCGAGTACAAGCCGACTCGAATATAAGCCAAGGCACCTCATTTTAACACAAAAAAATCTGGGAAAACGTATTGACTCAAATATAAGCCTAGGGTGTCCATCTGCATGCCTCCCTGTGTCTATGCCTCCCAGTGCCCATGCCTTGACTGATGTTTAACATGGGAGTCTATGAAAGGGGTGCCCGGCTTTGAAAAATCAGTGCTCCCTGGCCGTAGGTCCCCCGGACAACAAACTTTGCACACTTGGGCCGGCACCGGGTCCCCAAAGTCCAGGAGATCAGGCGCAAAAAGGTGACTTGAGTATAAGCCTAGGGTGTCCATCTGCATGCCTTACTTGACTAGACTGACGTTTAACATAAGAGTCTAAGGAAGGGGTGGCCGGCTTAAAAAAAAAAGTGCTCCCCAGCCGTAGTTCCCCCAAACAACAACCTTTGCACACATGTAGAGGAGACATGGGGCTACATATGTGCCAATTCCGGGTCCGGGGGACCTACGATTGGTCGGTACCGGGTCCCCAAATTCACCAGAGAAACAACCCTTTAACATGGGAGTCTATGGAAGGGGTGCCGGCTTTTTAAAAAAAAAAAAAAAGGGACGTAGGTCCCTTGGAAACAAAACTTTGCACACTTGTAGAAGAGTGGGGCTACATGTGTGCCAAATTGGGGTTCAGGGGACCTATGGCCGGCACTGGGTCCCCAAAGTCCGGGAGATCAGGCGCAAAAAGGTGACCTAAGTATAAGCCGAGGGGGGCATTTTCAGCACACAAAAAAAAAACCCTCGTCTTATACTCGAGTATATACGGTATGTCACTGGTTCCCCTGATGGAGGATTTTTGTACTCACCGTAAAATCTTTTACTCTGAAGTTCATGGACGGACACAGCTCCAAATAATCTTGACAGTAAGGTTATGTTCAGTCTATCAGGAGAGGATGCCTACTGTCTAGATTATTTGGAGCTGTGTCCGTCCGTGAATGAAAGAGAAAGCTGGTTTAAAAAGGGACCGATTCTTTAAACTCCATGTGGGAGCACACAGAATTGGAGCATAAGGGGTTCAAAAAAGGGGCTTCACATGGTCGCCTTGCCTATATGCAAGGCAAATAACAGAGACCCTAAAATGCTCTGCCACTCAATCTATATACACCCTCGCTGCCCCTTCCACCTTCACAACCTGTATTAGAATGCTACAATAAGGGCCGAAACAACGAATCGATTAATCGACAACTAAATCGATATGAAAATTGGTTTCAACTATTTTCATAATTGATTAGTGGGCCAGTTGATTGGTTGGCCTGCATATAGAATGCATTGTTTACATATCAGGAAATACAGTGCAGCACACATACAGCTCAGTACACCATCCACTTCATGAACTTCTACCTCTTCTAAATACCTGCAGAATGACGTACAGACGCCAATTACACACATGTATTACCTGGAGAGAGGGTTTCCGCTGAAATCGGCAATCTCTAATGACTTGCAGAACTTGATACTTTCTGGAATTTCAGGAATGTCTGAAAGGAACAGAAAGTGAGGAAAACATGAGCAAGGCACAGACAGCCAGAGTGAGTAAGTGATAAAATCAGAGCAAGCGAGCGAGCGAGGGGCAGAGGAGAGGGCCAGAGCAAGCAAGCGAGCGAGCGGCAGAGGAGAGGGCCAGAGCGAGAGAGCGAGGGGCAGAGGAGAGGGCCAGAGCGAGAGAGCGAGGGGCAGAGGAGAGGGCCAGAGCGAGAGAGCGAGAGGCAGAGGAGAGGGCCAGAGCGAGAGAGAGAGGGGCAGAGGAGAGGGCCAGAGCGAGCGAAAGAGAGGCAGAGACAGCCAGAGCGAGCCGAAAGAGAGGCAGAGACAGCCAGAGCGAGCCGAAATAGAGGCAGAGACAGCCAGAGCGAGCGAAAGAGAGGCAGAGACAGCCAGAGCGAGCGAAAGAGAGGCAGAGACAGCCAGAGCGAGCGAAAGAGAGGCAGAGACAGCCAGAGCGAGCCGAAAGAGAGGCAGAGACAGCCAGAGCGAGCCGAAAGAGAGGCAGAGACAACCAGAGCGAGCCGAAAGAGGCAGAGACAGCCAGAGCGAGCGAAAGAGAGGCAGAGACAGCCAGAGCGAGCGAAAGAGGCAGAGACAGCCAGAGCGAGCCGAAAGAGAGGCAGAGACAGCCAGATCGAGCCGAAAGAGAGGCAGAGACAGCCAGAGCGAGCCGAAAGAGGCAGAGACAGCCAGAGCGAGCCGAAAGAGAGGCAGAGACAGCCAGAGCGAGCCGAAAGAGAGGCAGAGACAGCCAGAGCGAGCCGAAAGAGAGGCAGAGACTGCCAGAGCGAGCCGAAAGAGAGGCAGAGACTGCCAGAGCGAGCCGAAAGAGAGGCAGAGACTGCCAGAGCGAGCCGAAAGAGAGGCAGAGACTGCCAGAGCGAGCCGAAAGAGAGGCAGAGACTGCCAGAGCGAGCCGAAAGAGAGGCAGAGACTGCCAGAGCGAGCCGAAAGAGAGGCAGAGACTGCCAGAGCGAGCCGAAAGAGAGGCAGAGACTGCCAGAGCGAGCCGAAAGAGAGGCAGAGACTGCCAGAGCGAGCCGAAAGAGAGGCAGAGACTGCCAGAGCGAGCCGAAAGAGAGGCAGAGACTGCCAGAGCGAGCGAAAGAGAGGCAGAGACTGCCAGAGCGAGCGAAAGAGAGGCAGAGACTGCCAGAGCGAGCGAAAGAGAGGCAGAGACAGCCAGAGCGAGCGAAAGAGAGGCAGAGACAGCCAGAGCGAGCGAAAGAGAGGCAGAGACAGCCAGAGCGAGCGAAAGAGAGGCAGAGACAGCCAGAGCGAACCGAAAGAGGCAGAGACAGCCAGAGCGAGCGAGAGGCAGAGACTGCCAGAGCGAGCGAAAGAGAGGCAGAGACAGCCAGAGCGAGCGAAAGAGAGGCAGAGACAGCCAGAGCGAGCGAAAGAGAGGCAGAGACAGCCAGAGCGAGCGAAAGAGAGGCAGAGACAGCCAGAGCGAGCGAAAGAGAGGCAGAGACAGCCAGAGCGAGCGAAAGAGAGGCAGAGACAGCCAGAGCGAGCGAAAGAGAGGCAGAGACAGCCTGTGTATCAGGGAGGAGAGGGAATTGGAACATATCCCGCATGGGCAAAGCACATTTTAGACAATAACAAAAAGATAAATAAAAACACTTTACAGTCAGGCGTCTGTACAATAATCACAATCGGCTCCATATGCAGCATTATTAATGCCCCAATCTGCTTCCATATGAGAATTGCAGGTATTCCACAAGCAGATTGTAATGTGACATCAGGAGAGGAGAGCCCTGAACACATCACTCAAATAGAACATGTCGCCGCTCTCACCAATGGTGACAATATCGCCACCATCCCTTCCTGTGGTGCAGGGAAAGGCTCAGCCCAGGTCACATGGATTTCCATAAATTTTGTGTAATAATCAAGACCTTGGACCTTATTATCCACCAATAGGAACTAAGAAAAAGCCTCATTATAAAGTGAAAAAAGTGGTTGTAAAGGCTAAAGGGTGTTTTTTTTTTTTTTACCCCAATGCATTCTCTGCATTAAGATAAAAATACTTTTTTTTTTTTTAGGTGCAACTCTCCACTCCCCCACCCCGAATACTAACCTGAGCCCGATCTTAACCCAGCACTGTGCCCAAGAGTAGTGTCTCTCTCCTGCCTCGGTGGAGTTGGTGAAAGCTGCTGCGGGAGCTATTGGCTTTTGCTGCCGTCAATCAAATACAAGGGAGCTGGCAATGGGGACGAGTCACACTGTGTGTGTCAATAGACACACACAGTAAGGCTCCAGATCAAGCCTGCACAAGTAGCTCCCCCTTAGGCTTTCTGGGGTGGGTACTTGGAAAACAGGAGGTGCCAGAAGCGCTGGTGGGGGTCCCCAGAAGAGGGTCAGAATTATACAAAACCTCTTTACAGAGGAGGCAGGTGTAACAAGTTTGTTATTTGTAAGAAGAAAAAAAAAAAGGACCCTTTACAATCACTTTTAAAAGGGAGAGAATGTGTGACTATGGCGTTGTTTTTTGTACAGAGAGCGCGATTATAGAGGAGGCCAGGCTCAGACATACCATTGCGGGAGATATCGAACTCCACCAGCTGCATGAAGTTGGCCACCTCAGGCGGAAGACGCTGGATCTCATTGTCACCCAGACCCAATTTCCGAAGATTCAGCAGGCGGAAGAAAGGCTGGAAAAAAGACACAAATATCTGATGAATAAATGAATATGATGATATATATATACAATCTACAGACCTCAAGCTCTAAAAACAGATCTGCAAAATAAGGAGCTGATGGGTATTATATCTGAAGGAAATCTGCACCAGTTTATGTTGCACATTATTATAGCTCCGACATCCACTAATCAGACAGAATTTATGACCACCCGCCGAATACTGAGAGAAGGTCCCCCTTTCACCACCAAAAAACAGTACTAAACCACCCAGGCATGGACGCCACTACACCTCGGAAGGTATGCTGTGGTACCTGGCACCAAGCCGCCACTAGCAGATCCTTTAAAAGCAGTTCCAGTTTAATACGGCTGAGATAGATAGAAAGATAGAGATAGATATAGAGATAGAGAGATAGAGATCTCTAAAAAAATAAAAATAAAAATGTGTTCTTATATGATGGGAATAGTTTATCCCGGCCGGTTCTAGGCCTGTAAATGATTCATAAAGTCCTGGTATTTATTACAGGCTAATCAGACAATAGCAGGACATGTAATATTCGGTTGAGGAAGCCGAATCACTGGAACTAATCATAAGGGTAGACGGAGTATGAAGTGAAAGTGAAGGGCGGGAAAGCATAGGAGGCAGCACAGGAGTCGATTATTGAGCACTGGGAACGTCCAACTCTTGCCTTCCTCTCAGGACGCAGCATTGGGTGCTTAGGCTTGTAGCTGCCATTCCTTAGTGCTGACAATTCACAGAGCCCACAGCTCAGAGTATGAACCAACCTAAATGACTAGGAGTGTGCACAGGGCTTCCTGTCTGTGCACGTGAAGAATGAGTTGGAGTAGTAGTAGGAGGAGGAGTAGCAGCAGCAAGAAGGAAGAGGAGTAGCAGCAGCAAGAGGAGGAGGAGTAGCAGCAGCAAGAGGAGGAGGAGTAGCAGCAGCAAGAGGAGGAGGAGTAGCAGCAGCAAGAGGAGGAGGAGTAGCAGCAGCAAGAGGAGGAGGAGTAGCAGCAGCAAGAGGAGGAGGAGTAGCAGCAGCAAGAGGAGGAGGAGTAGCAGCAGCAAGAGGAGGAGGAGTAGCAGCAGCAAGAGGAGGAGGAGTAGCAGCAGCAAGAGGAGGAGGAGTAGCAGCAGCAAGAGGAGGAGGAGTAGCAGCAGCAAGAGGAGGAGGAGTAGCAGCAGCAAGAGGAGGAGGAGTAGCAGCAGCAAGAGGAGGAGGAGTAGCAGCAGCAAGAGGAGGAGGAGTAGCAGCAGCAAGAGGAGGAGGAGTAGCAGCAGCAAGAGGAGGAGGAGTAGCAGCAGCAAGAGGAGGAGGAGTAGCAGCAGCAAGAGGAGGAGGAGTAGCAGCAGCAAGAGGAGGAGGAGTAGCAGCAGCAAGAGGAGGAGGAGTAGCAGCAGCAAGAGGAGGAGGAGTAGCAGCAGCAAGAGGAGGAGGAGTAGCAGCAAGAGGAGGAGGAGTAGCAGCAAGAGGAGGAGGAGTAGCAGCAAGAGGAGGAGGAGTAGCAGCAAGAGGAGGAGGAGTAGCAGCAAGAGGAGGAGGAGTAGCAGCAAGAGGAGGAGGAGTAGCAGCAAGAGGAGGAGGAGTAGCAGCAAGAGGAGGAGGAGTAGCAGCAAGAGGAGGAGTAGTAGCAAGAGGAGGAGTAGTAGCAAGAGGAGTAGTAGCAAGAGGAGTAGTAGCAAGAGGAGTAGTAGCAAGAGGAGTAGTAGTAAGAGGAGGAGTATTAAGAGGAGGAGTAGTAAGAGGAGTAGTAAGGTAGTAAGAGGAGTAGTAGTAAGAGGAGTAGTAGTAAGAGGAGTAGTAGTAAGAGGAGTAGTAGTAAGAGGAGTAGTAGTAAGAGGAGTAGTAGTAAGAGGAGTAGTAGTAAGAGGAGTAGTAAGAGGAGTAGTAGTAAGAGGAGTAGTAGTAAGAGGAGTAGTAGTAAGAGGAGTAGTAGTAAGAGGAAATGGGGCTACATGTGTGCCAAGTTCCGGGTTGATGGGACCTATGATCGGCCGGTACTGGGTCCCCAAACTCACCGGAGGAGAAATGACCATTTAACCACTTAAGACCCGGACCAATACGCTGGTAAATGACCCAAGGTGTTTTTGCGATTCGGCACTGCGTCGCTTTGACAATTGCGCGGTCGTGCGACGTGGCTCCCAAACAAAATTTGCGTCCTTTTCTTCCCGACAAATAGAGCTTTCTTTTGGTGGTATTTGATCACCTCTGCGATTTTTATTTTTTGCGCTATATACAAAAATAGAGCGACATTTTTGAAAAAAAAACTATTTTTTACTTTTTGTTAAAAAAAAAATCAAATAAACTAAAGTTTAGTCAAACATTTAGGCCAAAATGTATTTAGCCACATGTCTTTAGTAAAAAAAAAAAAAAAAAAAAAAAAAAAAAATCGCAATAAAAAAAAATAGCTACCTAGCGGGAACAGCGACACTAATACAGCGATCAGAAAAATGATCGCTTAGTGACGCTGGCAATAGGGAGTGAAAGGGTTAACTAGGGCGGTGATCAGGGGGTTAAAACTTTATTAGGGGGGGTGGGGGGGCTATCCTGAACCTAACACTAACTGATTTTACACTGCCTGTCACACTGACACTAAATGCAGTGATTAGATCACTGCATTCAGTGACACTGACAGGGGGGGTGGGGGGGCAGATCGCAAGGGGTTAAGTGTGCCTATGTGTGTGTGTCAGTGTAATGTTGGTGCACACTTACTGTGAGGTGTTCCTCTCATTGCAGCGGTTGGAAATACCGCTGCGATGAGAGATTACATCACTTCCCCCTTCCTGCGTAAACACAGGAGGAGGAAGTGACAGGGCGGGAGAGCGCAGGGATTGGCTGGGAGCGATCGCGGGGGGCGGGCAAACACGGACATCCGCCCGCTCGTCCCGGATCGCTCCCGGAGACACGGGGACCGCCGCGGAGGGGGTCCCGATCGGACCCCCGACCCGCTACTGGGCGAGGACGTAAATTTACGCCTTTGTGCCTGTACGAGCCATTCTGTGGCCGTAAATGTGCGTGTGGAGGTCCTTAAGTGGTTAACATGGGGGAAAAAAAACGGTGCTCCCCGACCGCAAGTCTTCCGGACAACAAACCTTGCACACTTGTAGAGGAAATGTGGGGCTACATAAGTGCGAAGATTGGGGTCCAGGGGACCTACGGCCAGCACCGGGCCCCCAAAATTCGAGTACGGTACTCCTGAAAATCTGACCCTAAAACAGAAAAAAGGGGGGGGGGGGGTAAATGAATGGTGGCATTTGCGCAAAAAAAAAAAAAGTAGGGGAGAGAGTGGTGGAAAGCAAACAATATTGTATGTGTATAAAAAAAAAAAGTTGTGTCCGTCTATAACAATAAATGAAACGTGATGAATAATACAACGTTAACCTAATTTCGATACATTCTCACCAAGACATCTATCTGCCTGCCTACCAATAACCCACCCCAAAAAGAAGAATCCTCAAGAAGTATGACACAGCAAAACATAGAAAATCTAACAAACAAGCGGCACGAGATCCGTTCTGCACAATAGACTGAGCTCTGAGAATCTCACACAGGAAGTCAGCTGTGGGTAATCTCTCTCCAACTAACACAAACTCTGATAAACTTCTGAAAATTAGGCAAAAAGGTTCAATAAGTACAACAAAAACTTATAACATATGGTGTGAATTTTTTTTTTCTTTTTTAACCACTTAGCCGCCCTCTAACATTACATTTACTGTCAACAGGCGGCACAGCACCATACGGGGGTACGTTACGGTGTACTCTCTGGTTTTCGGGAGCGTGTGTGCACGCACTATACTGAACTGTGTTGAGACAGTCTATTCCACAGAATCCGAGGGGACGGTCCGCCCCCCCCCCCCCCTTCCAGCACACAGAAGGTGATTGACAACTTTAGCTGTGAATGTTTCCCTATGAGACAGTGTAGAAGGGAGGTGTCTATTGCCTCCATTCAGGTCTCAGATTACACTCGGCTCCCTCTCTATGCTGTGCACTGTGTGAGGTCAGATCCCCGCCCCCTGCCTGCTACAGCTCAGCTCGGTAATGCAAAGTAATATGTGTGCTTTAGAAGACTGGAGGAGAAAAGGCTGCAGATAAACAGGTTAAACCTATGTAGGAGGATCTGTTTTTATCGAAGTGTATTAGCTGAGGATAGTCACTTTCCCTGGATTACGCCTGTGCATTTTATTAGTGCTTTTTGCATTTAATATGGTTTCCTTTGAGACACATTCACATCTATTTTTTTTTTTTTTTAAGAAAGGGTCAGGGCCTTTTTTAGTTCAATAGACTTCAATATAGAAGCTGTAGAAAAGCATGTAGGGCGCAATTTTTTATCTGTCCAACAACAAAGTGGGCAAAAAAAGCATGAAAAAACACACTAAACAGAAGAGGGAGAAGGGAGGAGGGAGGAGACCGAGAAGGGAGAGGGAGGAGAGGGAGGAGACCGAGAATGGTGAGGGAGAAGGGAGGAGAGGGAGGAGAGGGAGAGACCGAAGAGGGAGGAGAGGGAGAGACCGAAGAGGGAGGAGAGGGAGAGACCGAAGAGGGAGGAGAGGGAGAGACCGAAGAGGGAGGAGAGGGAGAGACCGAAGAGGGAGGAGAGGGAGAGACCGAAGAGGGAGGAGAGGGAGAGACCGAAGAGGGAGGAGAGGGAGAGACCGAAGAGGGAGGAGAGGGAGAGACCGAAGAGGGAGGAGAGGGAGAGACCGAAGAGGGAGGAGAGGGAGAGACCGGAGAGGGAGGAGAGGGAGAGACCGGAGAGGGAGGAGAGGGAGAGACCGAGAAGGGAGAGGGAGGAGAGGGAGAGACCGAGAAGGGAGAGGGAGGAGAGGGAGAGACCGAGAAGGGAGAGGGAGGAGAGAGGGAGAGACCGAGAAGGGAGAGGGAGGAGAGAGAGACCGAGAAGGGAGAGGGAGGAGGGAGAGGGAGAGAGGGAGGAGGGAGAGGGAGGAGAGGGAGAGAGGGAGGAGGGAGAGGGAGGAGGGAGAGGGAGGAGAGGGAGAGAGGGAGGAGGGAGAGACCGAGAAGGGAGAGGGAGGAGAGGGAGAGACCGAGAAGGGAGAGGGAGGAGAGGGAGAGACCGAGAAGGGAGAGGGAGGAGAGGGAGAGACCGAGAAGGGAGAGGGAGGAGAGGGAGAGACCGAGAAGGGAGAGGGAGGAGAGGGAGAGACCGAGAAGGGAGAGGGAGGAGAGGGAGAGACCGAGAAGGGAGAGGGAGGAGAGGGAGAGACCGAGAAGGGAGAGGGAGGAGAGGGAGGAGAGGGAGAGACCGAGAAGGGAGAGGGAGGAGAGGGAGGAGAGGGAGAGACCGAGAAGGGAGAGGGAGGAGAGGGAGAGACCGAGAAGGGAGAGGGAGGAGAGGGAGAGACCGAGAAGGGAGAGGGAGGAGAGGGAGAGACCGAGAAGGGAGAGGGAGAGACCGAGAAGGGAGAGGGGGAGACCGAGAAGGGAGAGGGGGAGACCGAGAAGGGAGAGGGAGAGACCGAGAAGGGAGAGGGAGAGACCGAGAAGGGAGAGGGAGAGACCGAGAAGGGAGAGGGAGAGACCGAGAAGGGAGAGGGAGAGACCGAGAAGGGAGAGGGAGAGACCGAGAAGGGAGAGGGAGAGACCGAGAAGGGAGAGGGAGAGACCGAGAAGGGAGAGGGAGAGACCGAGAAGGGAGAGGGGGAGACCGAGAAGGGAGAGGGGGAGACCGAGAAGGGAGAGGGGGAGACCGAGAGAGGGAGAGGGGGAGACCGAGAAGGTAGAGGGGGAGACCGAGAAGGTAGAGGGGGAGACCGAGAAGGTAGAGGGGGAGACCGAGAAGGTAGAGGGGGAGACCGAGAAGGTAGAGGGGGAGACCGAGAAGGTAGAGGGGGAGACCGAGAAGGTAGAGGGGGAGACCGAGAAGGTAGAGGGGGAGACCGAGAAGGTAGAGGGGGAGACAGAGAAGGTAGAGGGGGAGACAGAGCACAGACCATACACAGTACAGGTTGATAAAGTTAATACACACAGAAGGATAAAAATTGTGCTGCACAGGTACTCGGAGACATCTCTGATGAACCATGTGCCGATGTCACCAGATCACTGCAGCATGAGGAGATGGCCCATAAATGACTTGGGTGTTCAAACCACTCCTTAAGCAAAAAATGAATGCTTAATCCATACTTTGGAGAGACGGATTGTAGTATTTGTGGGTAAAAAGAAGCATTCACTGTACTCACAGGCCATACCAATCTGTACACCTGAGGGTGATGGAGAAGTGTTCTATGTAAAGACAATGTTGAAATCTGGGACAGGCTGCTGGCTACTTAAGAGTAGATCTAGAAGAAGTGAATTCTGAAGTGCACATCCAAGGGGTGGGGGGGTATATCTGAGATACATGCAGGTCTAATCAACCCGACCACCTGTCACTGATTTCAACAGGCTGCCTGTACTCAGCTATAGAGAATACCTGTACATCCTGTGGGGGTGCAGATGGCCCTTCACATGGGATTGTGGATCAGTACAGCCCTCTGAATGATACCCAATAAAGTGTCCTTCACATTAGTACTCGCCCTCCATAGCGCTCACATGCCATGTACACTGGTTGGAGCCAATTTCCTGAAAACAGCAGTTTATAGCCCAATCATAAAATGTGGTGAAGGGAATCAGTTGAACAGAATGGCTCAGCGCCCCATCGGTCGGGTGTCACCACACTGGTCACAGACAAGTCACACCGACGAGCCGCTAATCATCTAGTGACCACAGAAGTGCCGGGTAGCTTTCAATGACTCATTGTGGGAACCCAAAAACTAGCAACTTTTATTCATGAGATTTTTTTTTCCCTTTAAAACACCCAAAACTCTCGGTATTCTAGTAAGGAGTGTGGAATTTAAACATGTCCGGTCTTTGTTCAGCGACCCAAGCTGACAAATTACACAATGTTCCCCCAATAGCAGACCGACCTCTGAAACAAGCCCCCCCAACAAGTTTCAGAAGAGAAGTTTCCTTTCAACCAGAAAAAGTGAACGGCGGCCCCCCTCCCCCTGCGACATCCAGCCATTGATGCGAGTCTGAATAATGTGAAATTGAAACCTTTGTTGCTGGGAGAGCGGAGAGGCCCTGCAAGCTGAGGGAGTGGGGGGGAGGGGGGTACCGCGTATTCTGCAGGTTCCTCCGACGGGAGAAGACTATTCAGCGCTCCTCTTCCAGCTGATTAAACAGAAGAGAGAGAAAGTTCATAGTGATGCCACGGAAGAATGCTATGCTGGAACAGGAAAAGGATATTTAAAGGATCATTCTACGCAAATCACCCAATAAAAGGATGGATGAAGTCTGATCGACTCCAATCAACTTCTAGTAGAGCTGCACGATTAATCGCGATTTTTCCAACCTTGCGATCTTGAGAAAGATTTTTCCGATTCTATGCAGAGAATTCTCTCTGCTGAAGCAGACAGCCGTCAAAGGAAAAAAAATCCGGGCAGTCTGCCAAGTATCACAACATTCTTTAGCAAGGGAACCAAGTATAAACATTGTAACAATTTGTCCTTTACAGCAAAGAAATAAACTTCTGTGTGTGTAAATGAGGAAAGTTTAACCACTTCAAGGGATACTAAAAGGAATGTTTTAAGTGGTTGTAAACCCTTAGGCCTTGTACACACGAGGGGATATTTCCGCTGAACATGGTCCGACGGACCATTTCAGCCGAAAAATCCCCTCGTCTGTAGGGGCAAACGGACGCTTTTTGCCGGATTCATCCGGAGGAAAAATTTCAAAGCATGCTTTGAAATAATTCCGCCGGATAGCTGGCCGTCAGATATGTCCGCTGGTTAGTACGTCGTATCCTGTGAATGGATCCGACGCATGCGCGCGGAAGTGTTTACTTCCTGGTGCGGTGACGTGGCGGCGTCAACGTCACCGCCGCGTCACCACGCTGTCCGCCGGCGGGGAATTTGATCTGATGGTGTGTACAGCCATCGGATCAAAACACCCCGGCGTAAATATACGCTGTAAACGGTCCGGGGACCGTTCACAGCGGATATATTCAGCCGTGTGTACAAGGCCTTACAGACCACTTAACCCAGGGGTTGACAATATCCGGGCGCCAGGTCACAATTGCGACCAGAAATTGTGACCTGGCGCCCGCGGCAGCTGGTAATTGAGGTCGCAGCAGGGGAGGTGGGGGAGCACGGAGGCACAGGATCTTGTGTCTCCGTGCGCCCACACCTCCGCCATGGCGCGATTGCGGCGGGCCCACGATAGCCGGTAATTGAGGCCGCGCCTTTGTGGCCTTGTGATGTCCCAAGCTCTTCCTTCTGTGATCTGGCGCCATCTGGTGGTGGCCATTGCCATTAAAATTGCTGTTTAACTTGTAATGTCATTTTTCACCATTTTCACTGCCATCTCCTTCCCTCTAATTAGAATGCCCAAACATATATATATATTTTTATTCCAACACCCTAGAGAATAAAATGGCGATCGTTGCAATACTTTGTGTCACGTCGTATTTGCGTAAAAAAAAAAATTGGGAAAAAAAATACACTATTTTTAATAAAGTAAAGTTATCCCAATTTTTTTTTATATTGTGAAAGATGTTACGGCGAGAAAACCGATACCCAACATGTCACGCTTCAAAATTGCGTCCGCTCGTGGAATGGCGACAAACTTTTACTCTTTAAAATCTCCATAAGCGATTACAGTTGCACATTTTGAGTTACAGAGGAGGTATAGGGCTAGAATTATTGCTCTCGCTCCAACGATCACGGCGATACCTCACGTGTGGTTTGAATACCGTTTACATATGCGGGCGCTAGTCACGTATGTGTTCGCTTCTGCGCGCGAGCTCGACGGGACGGGGCACGTTTTCTGGCTCCTAACTTTTTTAGCTGGCTCCTAGATCCCAAGAAAATTTGTCAAGCCCTGACTTAACCTACAGGTAAGCCTAGATTAAGGCTTACCTGTAGGTGCTAGAAATATCTCCTAAACCTACGCGGTTTAGGAGATATTTGCAGAAAAGACAGGCACTGATGTCTACGGCGCCCATGCCGTAGCAAGTGGTTAAAACTGTATTATCATCATCATCAGAGAGATCTTCCCCAATGTTCCAGGATTTGACACTTCCCTGACTTTAGACAAAGTAAAGTTATGAAGAACAAAAATGAAACATTCCTCTACAGAAATGATGAAGTTACAAAGTTACTGTTAAAATACTGAAGTGCTGATTAGAAAGCAGAACACTGAAAGGATCTGAAATAAGGAAACGTCATCTCTTCACTTCACAATCACCAATCACTTCACAATCACCCCCAGAGAAATGTTTTCTAATCAATATTTTTTAATACAAAAATACACTGAAATACATTTTAGTGCACACAGACAATACAATCCTCATTCTTTTTTTACAGAATAAAACAAATGAGACCATCAATAAAAAAAAAAAAAAAGGCATCCAACACCAAAACGGTGTGCGTCTGACAAGAAATTACAGCGCTTACAATTATTACCGGGTGACACTTTAACCCTTTATGGGTTTGTTCAGACATGCGGCAAGGACTGCCGCTCCTGCGATTGCCGCTACACTGAAGCTGGCACAGCGTGGCCCCGAACATCCTCTTCTTGGGGCCCACAGCGGCTCACGCAACTTCTCCCCGCATTAGATAACCCCCTCTGGGAAGCTCTCTCCCGAGGGGGTTACCTTGCGGGCACGCTTCTGTGTCATACACTCAGTGACCATAGACGAGGAGCCAATGGCTGCGCTGCTATCACTCTATCCGATCAATGCCGAGACTGCATGAAGAACAGGATGTGCCGGAACTGGCTCAGGTAAGTAAAGCAGGGGGCTGGGGGGCCCGTGATTACCAGGTGTTTTTTCATCCGAAAATGTTTTATTTATTTTTTGATGTCACAATGTAGAGTATAAGATTTCCTATCATCTGTGCCCAGTCTTGCCACACAGAGTTAAAGTGGAGTTCCACCCATTGTTTTATGTTTGTCTGTGCTGCATGCCCTCATCTCATAGTGTTCAGAATAGACAATTTTAATTTATTTTGTTGCTTGTAAATACCTTTATTTTGTAGTCCCTCATTACTTCCTCCTCCTTATTAGCCTAGGCTATTAAGTCGCATGGCTATTTGCAAGGGTTTCTGGGATAGGCATCATGTTTCCCAGTAGTCCTTGCAAACTTGACTGAAACCTATTACATTGCTTGTGCAGCACTGAGCAAAGCTGAAATCCAGGAAGTCATACAGTCTGGCTTCATGATGCCCACACTTAAGATGGCCACTGTCCATTTCTAGATTATAAACTAAATGCTGTAACAACCTAACAAAATGGACCTTAGTTTACAGACTAACTTTACTAGAATACATTAAGCTTGTGTATTACAGGGGTATTTTATATTTAAAAAGTGAAATTATAGGTGGAACTCCCCTTTAATCCAGCTCTGAGCAATCCTTTTTTATTGTTCAGTGAGATAAAACTAACTTACAGAGAAAAACCTTAGTCCGTTCCGCCCCCTTGCTGTGAGTGACAGGTTATTTACATATCTCATGCACTAGCCTGGAGATGGGCATTATTTGTTAATTCCCACCCCCACTTCTTTTCTGAAGTCATGTGGTTACTTTTCTGGATTTTGACTGGGTGTTACTGATCATAGCAGAAATCCGTGTAAGGGCAGTGTAGAGGAGGGCGGGGAGTCTACTGACATCACGATTCCACCCACAGAGCTCCAGACAACAGACCCGCCCACAGAATCTGCAGTTTTTCAGTTCTTATTACAGACAGAGGGGAGACATTTGACAGGTGAGGATACATGTAGGAGACATCTATTTCCTTATAGATCAGCACTATGGCAGGAGTTTAGAAAGGATGACAGTGGCTTTACATCCACTTTAATGTATTGGATTAAAGGTAAAAAAAAAAAAAAAAAAAACATGAACCTTTACAACCCCTTTCAGTCATTTTTTCCCCAACTTCCCATCTATTAAAGTGGTTGTAAACCCAACCACACATCTTGCACCTACAGGTAAGCCTGTTATTCTTAATGGCATTAACTGGGTTAATGCCGTATTTCCGCACATGCGCGGGTACCTGCCGGTCCCGCGCGCATGTGCGGGAGTGACGCCATAACAGGAAGCAGCCACGAGAGGACATGGCGGTTGACGGGATGGAGGACATAGATCGCAGGTGACACATAATGAGCTAGCATGCTGTGCATACTAGCTCATTATACCTTTCTCTTGCAGTTTTTTTTTTTTTTTTAATGGAAGGGTTTACTCCCTAATTAAAGCTTCTGCCCTTGTTGTCATTTTAACTTTGGATAGTAAAACTTTTTTTCTGCCAGTAAATACCTTCTACAGCCCACTTCCCGTTTCCCGAAGCTTATGGCATCATGCACAGCACTCTTATGAGAGTTTGCCAGGTAGGAAGGGGGGAGGAGTCAGAGGGCCATTAAGAGCTGCAGAGATAAAGGTGTGCCTCTGTGTATCAGGAAGTGAACAGGCATCAGCTTCAGCTGCCCACAGTTAAAATGGCTGCAGCCAGACTCAGCGGAAGGAGATTTCTGCAGCATATTTGGCAAAGTACAGAATCCCAGTATATATAAAATATGCAAAGTGGTTGGAGGGAAGCTTCAGAACGGCAAAGATGTTTTTATTACTAATTATATGTGAGCAGGCTGCAGTTCCTTTTCAAGACCCCTTTTACACTGTGCGGTTTTTCAGGCTCTTTAGCGTTTAAAAAAGCGCCTGAAAGAAGACGCATCTGCAATCCAAATTTCAAACCGAGACGCTGCGCTGGCAGGGTGTCAAAAAAAGTCCTTCAAGCAGCTTCTTTGCAGCACTTTAGGAACGTTGAATACATAGTTCCTAAAGCGCCTCTTCCCATTGGGGCATTTTTCAAGCGCTTTGGCGTTAAAAAAAAAAATGCGTCTCAGTGTGAAAGAGGTCTTAGCGGAGCTTTACGGGCGCTGGCAGCGTGAAAGGGCCCTGAAAGCACTCAGGCTCTCACATTGGGATTGCAGAGGAGGCTTTTTTTTTACCGCCAAAGCGCCTGAAAAACGGCAGTGTGAAAGGGGTCCAAGTGAAAATTCTCCCGACAGAAACTCAATTCTTAAACTATTGCTCTTTTGTCTTTTTTTTTTTTTTTACTTTATTAAAAATGTTCAAGAGGAGAACAAAAGCACATTCACAAAGCAATGTATCCGGCGGCGTGGGACGTAGGACAGGACCGTCTTATTTTTAGAGGCAATACAGATATGTAATAATTGCTCCAGAGATTTTTTTTAAATGTGTTACAATTTAAATCTTTAAATCCTAAAAAAGTATATCTGCATCTCGTTCCTTTTCCCGCGTCCCACAAATACTTCATACGACTTCAGAAAACAGAAACTTAAAAAGAAAACAAAGGCGGAAGACAAAGGCCGGGTGGCGGTTTTGTTAGAAAAGCTTCTTTGTGTCTCCTGGAAGTTGGAGGATTTTTTGCTGCGATCAAACAATTCATTATGAAAGAAGCTGGGGAACTCCCCCCTGCCCCCCCCTCTCCACAGGCAGCCATGTCATTGGTGGGACAATGGGCACAACAGCTGTGTCAGGTCAGCGGATTGTGAAGACAGGGGTGGGGGGGGGGGGGGATTAACAGGCACACAATAATGAAGCTGGCACCTGCCTTCACACTCCGCCCCCCCCCCCCCCCCACACCCAGCTTCACACATCAGCCAACACTCTGAGCAGGCAGCACATGGACCGTCCCAACTGCACAGCCGGCTCACACCACACAGAGGTCTTCTGCCAAGATGGTGGAAAATCCAATTACAGCTCTAAACAGAATCGCATAAAGTGCGCCCCCCTCCAATAAAAGTACTGCTGTATAACCCAGAACCTTCTGTGTAGTCCTCGCCCTAATCACCTTTTCTAAGGGCGCGTTTACATTTTTACAGTGCGTTAAAGCGACACATTAGGCCCCATTCACATGTCCGCTCGTCCGTTCATTAATGAACCCCTATGGGAGCGGATCCGTTAGCGGATGATGCATCCGCTAACGTCCGCAAGATCAGCATCCGTTTTTTCGGACGGAAGAATGTCCTATTTTTATTCCGTCCGGCCAAACGGATCGGATGCAAACGGACAGACGGTCCGTTTCCATCCGACTCCCCATAGGGGAGAGCGGAGGAGAGACAGGGCGGTCCCTGCACAGTGTGCGGGGACCGCCCTGTCCGCCTGACAGCTCAGCTGGGATCTCCCACTGAGCCGACGGACACACGGAGCGGACCGTGTGAGAGGACCCTTAACCACTTCAGCCCCGGAGGATTTGGCTGCTAAACGACCGGGCCATTTTTTATTGCGATTCGACACTGCGTCGCTTTAACTGACATTTGCGCGGTCGTGCGACGTTGCACCCAAACAAACAAAATTGATGTTCTTTTTTCCCCACAAATAGAGCTTTCTTTTGATCACCTCTGCGGTTATTAGTTTTTGCGCTATAAACAAAAATAGAGCGACAATTTTGAAAAAAAAAGCAATATTTTTTGCTATAATAAATATCCCACCAAAAAGGTATAAAAAAAAAATATTTGTTCCTCAGTTTATTCAGATACGTATTCTTCTACATATTTTTTGTAAAAAAATAAATAAAAATCGCATTAAGCGTATATTGATTGGTTTGCGCAAAAGTTATAGCGTCTACAAAATAGGGGATAGTTTTATGGCATTTTTATTATTACTTTTTACTAGTAATGGCAGTGACCAGAACATTTTATCGTGACTGCGATATTTTGTGGTGGAGACAAGACACTTTTGACACCATTTTGTGACCATTGTCATTTATACAGCGATCAGTGCTATAAAAATGCACCGATTGCTGAGAAACGCCTATCACGGACGTTCTCTCATCCTTGGATTCAGTTTCCCAGTGTTCCGCCAATCACGGACGTCTTTTTATCCTCGGACAAGAGGACGTCTGTGATTGGCGGAACACTGAACACGGTGTCTGCGGGGAAACGGAGTCTGAGGATGAGAGAACGTCCGTGATAGGTGGATCTGTGTCTGCTAAAAAACGCCCATCACAGAAGGGAACAGGAGGAGACCGCGACTTTTAAACGATGGCCGCCCGCCGCCGGTGAATAATTTCAAGGAAAACTGACTCGAGTATAAGCCGAGGGGGGCATTTTCAGACTTAAAAAAGGGTTGAAAAACTTGGCTTATACTCGAGTATATATGGTAATCATAAACTATTCTTTAATGCAGGAGCGGCTTCAAAAGTCGCCCATCTCTGAAGCCCCCCCGGTACCCCGTCCAGCGCGGTTTGCAAAACGACTTCTGTACAAGAGTTCTGCTGTATGGACAGATATCAAAGCCAACTGAAGCGTATATCCTCCGCTCTACCATCACAAAAGGGCGGATTCCCATCCCTCCGTAGAGCAGATCCCGTTCTGTACAACGCCGGGGGGGGGGGGGGGACAGGAACAATGGAGGACATTGGAACACATCCTGGAACACAGAGAGCTCCGAATCCATTACACTCGCAAATGCCTGAGATTCCAAAAATTCCACAACACTTGTGCACCCCGTTTACTTCTCCGCATCGCAGTTACAACAACAAGGGAAAAAAATGCAAAGAATGACAAAATATATTTACAAAAAAAAAAAAAGCTAAAATGATATTTCTGGTAATGTGCAGAAAAAGAATCGGGTTAATAAACTATGAACTTTGATAAAACTCTAAAGGAATGAGGCACTACTACCAGGAGGAAGTGTATAATATTATTCTGTGAAATGGTCGGGGTTGCCTGTGTAAATGACACTGGCAGGGAAGGGGTTAACACTAGGGGGGGCATTTTCCTTTATTTGGGCTAAATAAAGTTTTGTTGAAGTAGATAAACGCACAATTGTTTTATTGGTCCTTCATCAGAAATCCATCTTCATTGGACTGTACTCAGAGGATCCTTGCACCAGGAAGCAGATTCCTCCTATAGGAATAACTGGGACCTGCAGGTACAACTTGTCTCCCAATTAGAGAGGCATTTTGACTTAGAAACCAACATTTTTGGAGCAGGAAAAACTTATTTTGAATGAGTCTTACTTTTCTGTTCTGAAACGACATGAGAACGGACACATTGCTTTACATGCGCAGCATGAATCGGTACCAGGATGATGCATCACTCGTGTGCAGGGCCGCTGTTAGGTAGACTGATTTCTAACAGCCCCCCCCCCCCAGCCAAAAGTCACCGAAGACAGAGGGACAAGGGAAGGAGGAAGGGGGGGAGAGGAAGGAGGAAGGGGGGGGGAGAGGAAGGAGGAAGGGGGGGGGGAGAGGAAGGAGGAAGGGGGGGGGAGAGGAAGGAGGAAGGAGAGGAAGGAGGAAGGGGGGGGGAGAGGAAGGAGGAAGGGGGGGGGGAGAGGAAGGAGGAAGGGGGGGGGGAGAGGAAGGAGGAAGGGGGGGGAGAGGAAGGAGGAAGGGGGGGAGAGGAAGGAGGAAGGGGGGGGAGAGAGGAAGGAGGAAGGGGGGGGGAGAGGAAGGAGGAAGGGGGGGGGAGAGGAAGGAGGAAGGGGGGGGGGAGAGGAAGGAGGAAGGGGGGGGAGAGGAAGGAGGAAGGGGGGGGGGAGAGGAAGGAGGAAGGGGGGGGGAGAGGAAGGAGGAAGGGGGGGGGGGGGGAGGGAGGAGGAAGGGGGGGGAGGAGGAGGAAGGGGGGGGAGAGGAAGGAGGAAGGGGGAGGGAGGAAGGAGTAAGGAGTAAGAGGGGGGGGAGGGAGTAGGGAGGAAGGAAGGAGAGGAAGGAAGGAAGGAAGGAAGGAAGGAAGGAAGGAAGGAAGGAAGGAAGGAAGGAAGGAAGGAAGGAAGGAAGGAAGGAAGGAAAGAAAGAAAAAGAAAGAAAGAAAGAAAGAAAGAAAAGAAAGAAAGAAAGAAAAGAAAGGAAAGAAAGAAAGAAAGAAGAAAGGAAGAAGAAAAGAAAGAGAGAAAGAAAGAGAAGGAAGAAAGAAAAAAGAAAGGAGAAGAGAAAGAAAGAAAGGAGAAAAAAAGAAGAAAGAAAGAAAGGAAAGAAAGAAAGAAAGAAAGAAAAGAGAAAGAAAGAAAGAAAGAAAGAAAAAGGAGAAAGAAAGAAAGAAAGAAAGAAAGAAAGAAAGAAAGAAAGGAAAGAAAGAAAGAAAGAAAGGAGAAAAGAAAGAAAGAAAGAGAAGAGGAAAGAAAGAAAGAAGAGAAAGAAAGAAAGAAAGAAGAAAGAAAGGAAAGAAAGAAAGAAGAAGAAAGAAAGAAGAAAGAAAGGAAAGAAAGAAAGAAAGAAAGAAAGAAAGAAAGAAAGAAAGAGAAAGAAAGAAAGAAAGGAGAAAGAAAGAAAGGAGAAAGAAAGAAAGAAAGGAGAAAGAAAGAAAGAAAGAAAGAAAGAAAGGAGAAAGAAAGAAAGAAAGGAGAAAGAAAGAAAGAAAGAAAGGAGAAAGAAAGAAAGAAAGAAAGGAGAAAGAAAGAAAGAAAGGAGAAAGAAAGAAAGAAAGGAGAAAGAAAGAAAGAAAGGAGAAAGAAAGAAAGGAGAAAGAAAGAAAGGAGAAAGAGAAAGGAGAAAGGAGAAAGGAGAAAGGAGAAAGGAGAAAGGAGAAAGGAAGGAAGGAAAAGGAAAGGAAAGGAAGGAAGAAAGGAAAGAGAAGCTAGCAGGGCTGCAGTAAGAGAGACAGGAGAGGATTGGTGTTTGCAATAACACCATGCTGCTCAGCAGGTGGCTGCCACCCCCCCTCCTTTTTAGAACGGATGGGACCCAGGCCAAGTACAGGAGGGCTGGCTGTACTTAGCTGCTGTGTCTTATCAGCAGCCCTGCTTGTGTGCATGCGCAGGAGTTGCGTTATCCCACGTTGGCCAATCAAAACGGCTGAACCTGGAAGACGTTGGGGCAATGTTGATGACCCCAGAAAGGGAGCTTGGGTCACAGGAAGCATCAGTGGCTTTAGTTCTGCTTTAGGTTGAGTTCACACTTGTGCGATAACAGACATATGTGATTCACATCGCATTGCAGATCACATGCAGTTGTCTGTGCGATTCAAATTCAGCCATACAGTCTGTATTGGCTGAAATCGCATTGCACCACTTATTGGACCATGCTGGTCACACCAAAGCAAAAGGCGGGGTCTTTTAATATGACATGCGGTTGAGTGTGTGCAGCCACGTGCCCCAATAGAAATGAATGGGACGGGGTGTGAATAGGACGCACACAACACCTGTGCATCCCCATACTCAGAAAAACATGTAATGGCACGTCGCCCGCAGTAAAGCCCCCCGGTGTGAATGGGCCCTAGGTTCAGATTTTGATCTGACTTTCAATGCGATTCTGTGATGCAACTTGGATGTGGTTTGCATATTCTATGGGGTGAGAATCTTGCTGGAATCGCACCAAAGTAGCACAAAACCCTTTCCAAAAATAGCGCTGTGCGTGGCTGTGAACCAATGCGATTCTCTGCAACTCAAATTGCATTTGCATGAACCTAGGATAAGAATGTTTTACTGTGCTGCACACCGACTTGATTGCAGCGATTTTCTCTTCCTTTAGTCCCTTGTCGCCAGAACATGTACGGATATTTTATACAAACCATAAATCCTATTCTACCATCAGCTAACCGTTTTTCTGGTCTTCCATTATTGCTCAGCTCTGTTGTATAGATCGCAAGCTCTTCAGCCAAGAGCTCCCCCTTATAGCAGTCTTTGGGGTGACTGACGTTTCTCAGCCAGACATGGTGATCGGAGGAGACATACTGTCACTAAAACAGGATACATCCACTTCCCACTGCAGTGCAGAGGAAACAGGAAGGAATTATTGAGGGGCGTCAAGGAATCACAACCACATTCTGAGGAACACAACAAACACGCAGCACACCACGGGGATGGTAATAGGATTACAGGACAGAGGAGGAACGGCTTTCATGTCACAAGATTCAGGAAAACGTTATGGAACGCAGAACTCCAAAGCAGACCTGACAAGTCAAACAAGACGAGAACCATCTGGGAAGATCACTACACACACACACACACACACACACACACACACACACATCAGGGGAGTTAACCTCTGCATGCCTAATGGCCCCATACACACGATCCAAATATCGGACAAAAACGATCGTCCGATGATGGATCGTACGATTGTCGGATCGTGTGTACACTACTTTCGAGAGCCGATCACGACCCTTCATCCGATATTATTCGATCGGACAAGCACGAAAATTTTCCTCGTACGATGTCAGATCATATGATTTTCGTTCAGTCAGTATGGTTGTCGTCCGAAAATACAATACAAATACACTACAACACATGACATCACTTCCGATTTTTTTTATTGTCGTACGAGAACTTGTGACTTTAATAACCTTAAATTTCATTTTACTTGCAACTATTAGAGCAAAAAAATCGTACGATCCGTCGTACGATATTCGGATCGTGTGTATGGGCCATAAGTCTTTTCTGACACTTGTTACGAATCTGTATATTTTGCTAGAAAATCACTTAGAACCCCCAAAAAACATGTGTGTATGTGTGTAATATATTATATTATATATTTCAAATGTTTTAAATAGGGTTGTCCTGATACCACTTTTTTAGGACTGAGTACAAGTACCTATACTTTTTTTTCCAAGTAGTCACTGATACTTTTTTTTAAATGTGTCCCCAAATGCAGCCATGTCCCCCACATATGCAGCCATGTCCCTCTAGCCATGTCCCTCACATATGCAGCCATGTCCCTTCAGCCATGTCCCTCACATATGCAGCCATGTCCCTTCAGCCATGTCCCTTTAGCCATGTCCCTCACATATGCAGCCATGTCCCTTGTCCCTTCAGCCATGTCCCTTGTCCCTTCAGCCATGTCCCTCCAGCCATTTCCCCCATACCTTTGCCGCCGAAAGCCGCCACACGGAGAAAATCACAGCATTCATTTGAATAGCCTGCGCGTATAGACACTCCCCCTTGCTCGGGATTGGACAGATCACTTTCACCCATCCAATCCCGAGCAAGGGGGGAGTGTCTATACAGCTATTTAAATGAAAGCTGTGATGTTCCCGCACGCCGTTTAACCCATGCGGGGGCTTTCAATGCGGAGGCACGATGCGGCGGCTTTCAATGCTGCGGCGGCGGCGGCCGAGGGGCAGGAGACGGGGGGAGTATTCTATTTAGGTATCGGGGGTTTTTGCGGGAGTACAGTACCGACAGGCACATCAACGTATATATACGTTGGTGCCTTGGGGGGGATCGGGGGTCCGATCGGACCCCCCCCCCCCCCGTACATGCGGCGGTCCGCGCGGCTGCAGGAGCGATCCAAGTGGGGGCGGCTATCCGTTTTCATCCGCCCCCTCCGGATCGCTCCCAGCCAATGCGCGCGCCCGCCCGCCCTGTCACTTCCTCCTCCTGTGTAAACACAGGAAGGAGGAAGCGACGTGATCTCTCCCTCGGCGTTTGTTTCAAGCGCCGCTGAGGAGAGATCACAACACACCAAGTAAGTCCTGCACCAACAGCACACTTACACACACACAAACATTTAACTCCCACGATCGCCCCCCCCCCTCCCCCCTGTCACAGTGTCACTGAATGCAGTAATCATACATGTATGATTACTGTATTTAGTGTCAGTGTGACAGACAGTGTGACAGTCAGGGTAGCCCCCCCACCCCCCCCCCCCCCAATAAAGTTTTAACCCCTTGATCACTGCCCTAGTTAACCCTTTCACTCCCTATTGCCAGCGTCACTAAGCGATCATTTTTCTGATCGCTGTATTAGTGTCGCTGTTCCCGCTAGGTAGCTATTTTTTTTTAATGCGATTTTTTTTTTACTAAAGACATGTGGCTGAATTAATTTTGACCTAAATGTTTGACTAAAATTTAGTTTATTGTTTTTTTATTATAACAAAAAGTAAAAAAATATTGATTTTTTTTCAAAAATGTCGCTCTATTTTTGTATATAGCGCAAAAAATAAAAATCGCAGAGGCGATCAAATACCACCAAAAGAAAGCTCTATTTGTGGGAAAAAAAGGACGCAAATTTTGTTTGGGAGCCACGTCGCACGACCGCGCAATTGTCTGTTAAAGCGACGCAGTGCGGAATCGCAAAAACCCCTTGGGTCATTTGCCAGCGTATTGGTCCGGGTCTTAAGTGGTTAATCGCGCAAAAAATTAAAAAAAATGCAGAGGTGATCAAATACCACCAAAATAAAGCTCTATTTGTGAAAAAAAAAAAAAGGAAGTACATTTTGTTTGGGAGTCACGTCGCACGACCGCGCAATTGTCAGTTAAAGCGACGCAATGCCGAATCACAAAACAGTGCTCGGGTCTTTGGGCAGCCAAATGGTCTGGGGCTGGAGTGGTTAAAATCTAGAGAGAAAAATAAATAAAAGACGCTTTCATTTTTGTTGTTTTTTCTTTTTAATGACTGGGAACCCTCATAGCATCGCACCAACAGAAATGAGACAGACAGTCGGTGATCAGGGCCGTATTAGAGGGAAGAGATAACATATGGTCCTGGTCTATGGCTGTCAGAGGCGTACATTATCCCCGGTGAGGAGGGTCTATCCTGACATCTGCCTTAACGTCTTAATTGACTTTATTCCCCGGATCATCGTTCTCCACTTCGTCACCTTTCGCTGGCTGTCATGGGTGATCCGTCAACGAGCCCCTTTGAGCTCACAACCAAATGGCTGCTGAATTAACACCAACCTGTCTATAAAGTACTAGAACTCCCGCTCACATAGTACAGCTCGTAGCAGCCTCAGCAGACCAGCTGTCAATGTACAGGAAGGTGTGAGGATTTCTATTTACATTACTCCAATCAATGTAGCATGCAGTTAGCAGAAAGACTTTCATTGCATCCAATCAAAGAAGCAGAAATCTTGTTACAAATTTGTGTCTAGGTGGCATGGGGTCCCCTGGTAAGTTGCCCCAAATTTTAACCCTTAAAGGGTTTGTAAAGGTAAAATGTTTTTTCACCTTAATGCATCCAAGGTGAAAAAACATGAACATGAATCATCCAGCGCCGGATGGGAAGCATAGAGATGACTGGTGACCAGATTTTTAAGTAACGAAGTTTGGCGCCATTCCATGAGTGTGCGCAATTTTAAAGCGTGACAAGTTAGGTATCTATTTACTCGGCGTAACATAATCTTTCATATTTTATAAACAAATTGGGCTAACTTAAAATAAAAACATATATAATGTTTGGGGGTTCTGAGTAATTTTCTAGCAAAAGAATGATGATTTGTACATGAAGGAGAGAAGTGCCAGAATAGCCCCGGTACTGAGGTGAATATAAAAGCCCCGGTACTGAGGTGAATATAAAAGCCCCGGTACTGAGGTGAATATAAAAGCCCCGGTACTGAGGTGAATATAAAAGCCCCGGTACTGAGGTGAATATAAAAGCCCCGGTACTGAGGTGAATATAAAAGCCCCGGTACTGAGGTGAATATAAAAGCCCCGGTACTGAGGTGAATATAAAAGCCCCGGTACTGAGGTGAATATAAAAGCCCCGGTACTGAGGTGAATATAAAAGCCCCGGTACTGAGGTGAATATAAAAGCCCCGGTACTGAGGTGAATATAAAAGCCCCGGTACTGAGGTGAATATAAAAGCCCCGGTACTGAGGTGAATATAAAAGCCCCGGTACTGAGGTGAATATAAAAGCCCCGGTACTGAGGTGAATATAAAAGCCCCGGTACTGAGGTGAATATAAAAGCCCCGGTACTGAGGTGAATATAAAAGCCCCGTACTGAGGTGAATATAAAAGCCCCGGTACTGAGGTGAATATAAAAGCCCCGGTACTGAGGTGAATATAAAAGCCCCGGTACTGAGGTGAATATAAAAGCCCCGGTACTGAGGTGAATATAAAAGCCCCGGTACTGAGGTGACTATAAAAGCCCCGGTACTGAGGTGAATATAAAAGCCCCGGTACTGAGGTGAATATAAAAGCCCCGGTACTGAGGTGAATATAAAAGCCCCGGTATTGAGAAGTTCCCGGTATACTGGGGGAGGAATGGGATGATGTGTGGGACCGTCTATTTCAATATTTGGTGGCTGCTAGGGATCGGCTTATTCAGTTTAAGTTCTTACATCAAGTGTACTATAGCCCTGCCAGATTGTCTTCAATATACCCCTCGGTGCCCTCAGAATGCTGGAGATGCACGTTTGCTCCGGCGGACGCGCATCATATTTTGGGGCTGCCACCAGATCCAGCTGTTTGGGACTGGGGTCACCTCTTGCATAGCAGAAGTTCTGGGGGTACCGATTCCACAAGACATTAGTGTATGTTTACTCGGTCTGGTGGAGGAGGTGGTCCAGTCAAGAGCTCACAGAACTCTGCTTAGTATCTTACTATTCTATGGGAAAAAAGCTATTTTGCTTAAATGGAAGAGTCCGGGGGCTCCTGAGGTTGCTTTCTGGAAGGGGCTGGTAAATGCTACGATTCCATTTTATAAGGCGACCTACTTGTCTCGGGACTGTGGTGGGAAATTTGAGAAAGTTTGGAGGGCTTGGTACGAATCTGACTTAACAGTGGGGTAAGTTGATAATGTCCCCAGTTGGAAGGTCCGTGTAATATATATATTACTCCTCTAGTCCGGGTGCATCGGGTTCTAAGGGTTGTTTCCTGTCACAATGGGGTGAAGGAGGCTCTTATTTCATTTGGTCGATGCTTGGTATGGAAGGGGACTAGGGAACTGAGTATGGGGGGGGGGGGGGGGATTACGATGGTATAACTCCTATCTGCAATGGCAAGTTTTGTATGTTAGTATGTAACCCGCTTGGTTATGCTTGGTGTGGTGCCAAGAAATTTATATTTTATTATGTTATGTATTTAAAAAAAATCTTCAATAAAAAAAATAAAAAAAAGCCTGGTATCGAGGTGGGCTATAAAAGGCCCCGGTATCGAGGTGGGCTATAAAAGGCCCCGGTATCGAGGTGGGCTATAAAAGGCCCCGGTATCAAGGTGGGCTATAAAAGGCCCCGGTATCAAGGTGGGCTATAAAAGGCCCCGGTATCAAGGTGGGCTATAAAAGGCCCCGGTATCAAGGTGGGCTATAAAAGGCCCCGGTATCAAGGTGGGCTATAAAAGGCCCCGGTATCAAGGTGGGCTATAAAAGGCCCCGGTATCAAGGTGGGCTATAAAAGGCCCCGGTATCGAGGTGGGCTATAAAAGGCCCCGGTATCGAGGTGGGCTATAAAAGGCCCCGGTATCGAGGTGGGCTATAAAAGGCCCCGGTATCGAGGTGGGCTATAAAAGGCCCCGGTATCGAGGTGGGCTATAAAAGGCCCCGGGAATCGAGGTGGGCTATAAAAGGCCCCGGTATCGAGGTGGGCTATAAAAGGCCCCGGTATCGAGGTGGGCTATAAAAGGCCCCGGTATCGAGGTGGGCTATAAAAGGCCCCGGTATCGAGGTGGGCTATAAAAGGCCCCGGTATCGAGGTGGGCTATAAAAGGCCCCGGTATCGAGGTGGGCTATAAAAGGCCCCGGTATCGAGGTGGGCTATAAAAGGCCCCGGTATCGAGGTGGGCTATAAAAGGCCCCGGTATCGAGGTGGGCTATAAAAGGCCCCGGTATCGATGTGGGCTATAAAAGGCCCCGGTATCGAGGTGGGCTATAAAAGGCCCCGGTATCGAGGTGGGCTATAAAAGGCCCCGGTATCGAGGTGGGCTATAAAAGCCCCGGTATCGAGGTGGGCTATAAAAGCCCCGTTATCGAGGTGGGCTATAAAAGCCCCGGTATCGAGGTGGGCTATAAAAGCCCCGGTATTGAGGTTGTTATAAAAGCCCCGGTATTGAGGTGGTTAAAGACGGTCCAATCAGAGAAATGCAAATTGATTTTCTCTCTAGATAGAGATAGACACACACACATAGCATATCTTCCTTAAAGGACCTGACTGGATGTTCTCAAACATATGGATTCTTCTTCAGTCTCTTTGCTCCTCCGCAGAGCACGTGGATGGAGGACAAAGCGCTGGCACAGCGCCGAGCCATAAAGATACCGCAGGACTGACACTAGACTCCCCTCCATTGCACTTTATGAGTTTGTAATGGGCAGAAAAACCACAAATGAAGAGGAGGTGGTCGGGCACATGTTCTCTACGGCCTAGTAAACATAAATCATCCATCATGTGACTCGGTAATTACTGCCGTCGTCTTCCCCATCAGTGACACATGAAAAAAAAACAGTCCCAGACACGACACAAAGCCGACCACGTGTGCCAGCGACACGGTGAAGGAAATAGCCAGGACTATAAAATGTATTTGGTGGTCGGATTCTATGAAAGTATCAGAATAGAAAATAAAAAATGGATGGAAAGCACAACGTCTACACAAAGCTGTACAAAGATTGCAGCATAAATGGGCATGTTCTCTCCAGCCAAGCGTGCGCACTTATACCGACTCAGGCCTTAGACAGCACCGGTGTGCCAGTGTTATTTCAGGGGGAAGGAAGGAAATTGGTCCATCAGGGATATCCATTCTATACTAAGAGATCATCTAATCCTTAGGACAGGGGTAGGCAATCTCAGCCCTCCAGAGGTGGTGAAACTACAAGTCCCATGAGACATTGCAAGACCCTGCCAATCACAGGCATGACTCAGAGAGGCAGAGGCATGATGGGATTTGTAGTGCTGAGGATGCATACCCCTGCCTTTTGGGGTGCAATATCCACATTTGGTGGAGAGCTGGCCTGCAAGTCCTTTAGAGCCAAAAGGCCACCTAAAAGTGGAACTTCCGCTTATCGGATTTCTCCTCCCCTCTGGTGCTACAATTGGCACCTTTCAGGTGGGGGGGGGAACGACAGGACACTTTCACCTACTTCCTGCCCAGACCAATATCCAGCGTTGTCACACTTCAGCCTCGTAGACACGATCGGATATCCATTGGACAAAACTGTGGAATTTTGTCTGACCGGTGTTGGCCGTGAACTTGTTCTGCATACAGGCAGCAAAACTGTCAACCGACAAATACGAAACGACTTGGTTTTTCAGCTCTTTAGTGCCACCCTTTGGGAAAATTCTGCTTGTGTTATGGTGAGCATGCGGGTTTGTACTTAGGATTTTACTTTCCTCCAAAAACAGACTTGTGTACACACGATCGAATAAATTGATGGCACACATTTGTTGTCGGAAAATTTGAAAGCATGACCATCCAACATTTGTTCTCGGGAAAATCCAACAACAATTGTCCGATGGAGCGGACAAACGGTCGGATTTTCAGACAAAACCCGTCCATCACACATTTGTTGTCGGAAAACCCGATCGCGTGTACGAGGCTTTTGAATAACGATTGCGCAGTTAGGCAATGCTGTACCTATGACATTTTTATCATTTCTTGGCGACAGATGGAGCTTTTTTTTGGTGGCATTTAATTCCTGCTGGATTTATTTTTATGCTAAATGAAAAACAAATATAATAAAAACTCGGTTTTCATAATAACATTTTGCAAAAAAGTAATTTTTCTCCTTCATGATGGGCACAGACAAGGCCGCACCCCCACCGGGCCACCCGACTAGGCCGCTACCCCCACCGAGCCACCCAAACGAAGCCGCTACCCCCACCGGGCCACCCAGACGAAGCCGCTACCCCCACCGGGCCACCCAGACGAAGCCGCTACCCCCACCGGGCCACCCAGACGAAGCCGCTACCCCCACCGGGCCACCCAGACGAAGCCGCTACCCCCACCGGGCCACCCAGACGAGGCCGCTACCCCCACCGGGCCACCCAGACGAGGCCGCTACCCCCACCGGGCCACCCAGACGAGGCCGCTACCCCCACCGGGCCACCCAGACGAGGCCGCTACCCCCACCGGGCCACCCAGACGAGGCCGCTACCCCCACCGGGCCACCCAGACGAGGCCGCTACCCCCCACCGGGCCACCCAGACGAGGCCGCTACCCCCACCGGGCCACCCCGACGAGGCCGCTACCCCCACCGGGCCACCCAGACGAGGCCGCTACCCCCACCGGGCAACGACGAGGCCGCTACCCCCACCGGGCAACGACGAGGCCGCTACCCCCACCGGGCAACGACGAGGCCGCTACCCCCACCGGGCAACGACGAGGCCGCTACCCCCACCGGGCAACGACGAGGCCGCTACCCCCACCGGGCAACGACGAGGCCGCACTCTTGCAATGTGGACACAGCCTTAAGGCCGGGTTCACACCTATGCAAATTAAGTGCGGCTTAAACCGCATCCAATACGCAGAACATTTCTAAATACATTGTTTTCAATGAGGCTGGTTCACATAGGTGCGATGCATTCGCACTGCGCATTGCAGTAAAAACGTGTGCAGATTTTATGCCTTGCGGTGCGTGGCTCAGGTGCGAATTCAGTACCATTATCTTCTATGGGTACGCAGCTGATTTGCAGATGTGTTCAGTTCTCTTCAGGAATTTCTCTCATTCAGCTCAATACACTTCTCCCCCACTCTCCTCTCACCCGGAAATTCTACCAGGTCTCCAAATTCGCAGCTAAAACGCAATGGATCTGCTGAACACCTCCCTCATCTATCTGCAGAGATAAAAGAGCTGAAATTCACACCGCACTAGTGTGAACCCAGCCTTAAGGGGGCATAGGGGACATTCTTTTTATTTTTTGAATCCCATAATGTAGCCTTAATAAATGGCATAAGGTGCTTCACAGAGCCGGTGCGTTGTGTTCTTTCTGTATTGTGAGACAATCACCTGACTTTTGTGAGAGAAGAAATCACCACAAACACCAAACCAACTGACAGGAAACACATGTAGCTTTATTGCAGTTATAAAGGAGCATCTCATGGGGGGTGTTGGCTAAGTGGGGAAGCGATCTACTCATCCCGTCTGCGATCGATGTTGGGGTGGAACCCCTGGGGATCGCTCACGGAACCCTGGACTGGAGGGGGAAATCATGAATGACGGCTTCTCTCTGTATCCAGCTGTCATATTACAGAGGAATAAACTCGGCCTAATTCTGGACTGGGTGCCGAGCAACACGTTGTATTCTTCTGGGAAGAGCAAAGCTTAAAGTGGAACTTCATTCCTTCAATCAACATCAACTATTTTTAATCCTTACGGTTGCCAGCACTAGTAAATAGATTTCCCGGGTTCACACTGATGCTACTTTGAAACTGCGTGACTTCACTTGAGCCCAGGTTCACACTGGGTACGATTTCGTTAGATTTGAGATGCGATTTTACATGTGAAATCGTAACTCAAAATCGGCGGCATTTGCCGGCAATGACTCCGCCCTTATCGGTGCGCCGCCGCATCTGCGGCGCTGCACCGGTTTTAAAAAGTAGTTCCTATACTACTTTTTGCGATTTGGGGCCGCGATTTACATTGACATCTGTGCAGAAACCTGCACAGATGTCTCTTAAATCGCGGCTGAAATCGGGACTGCCAGCGGGATGAAATCGTGCGAGTTCAGCTGAAATCGCACGGCTTCGCTCCCACAGCCCAGTGTGAACCTGGGCTCAGCAGAGCAAGTTCCAAGTAGCAAGGTCATCGCGATTTCAGCCGCTACTTGATAGATATCTGTGCGGCTTCATGCATGCAGTGTCTATTGAAGTAGTGAAGGAACTACTTTTGCAAATCGGTGCGGCACTGATTGGAATAGGGCCATCGCCTCAAATAAGCTTAGATTTGTCATGCGATTTGATCTCTCAAACCGCATGACAAATCGCTCCAATGTGAACCTAGGCTTACATCTTTTTCATTTTCTTAAGTGACACCCCGCTACACTGATCTCGGTAAAGATAAAGAGCCTCTGACAAAGGCTTTTCACCACGTGATCAGCCGGGTGGGGGGTGCCCAGGACCACCAGGGATATGCCAATCAGTGCCCAGGCAGCTGCCAATCAGTGCAAATTAAAAATGCCTGCCAGTGCCACAAGTGCCGCCAGTGTCACCTATGAGTGCCCAGTGCCACCTCACCAGTACCCACCAGTGCTACCTCATCAGTGCCATCTCATTGGTGCCCCCTTATCAGTGCAGTTTATCAGTGCCCATCAAGTGAAGGAGAAAAAACACTTAAAGCGGATCTCCACCCTAAAGTGAAGATCCGCTGATCGGAACCCTCCCCCCCTCCGGCGTCACATTTGACACCTTTCAGGGGGGAGGGGGGTGCAGATACCTGTCTAAAGACAGGTATCTGCACCCACTTCCGGCCCGCAGTCTCGGGCAAAAGACGGGCTTTTCCCGTTGTGTGCTGGGAACTCTCGGCTCCCAGCACACAGCGGGAGCCAATCGCCGGGCGCAGCGTGACTCGCGCATGCGCCGTAGGGAACCGGGCAGTGAAGCCGCAGCGCTTCACTTCCTGGTTCCCTCACGGTGGATGGAGGGGGGAGCAGCAGGGTGACGAGCGATCGCTCGTCCTCTGCTACGGACGCCGCTGGACTCCAGGACAGGTAAGTGTCCTAAAAGTCAGCAGCTGCAGTATTTGTTGCTGCTGGCTTTTAATATTTTTTTGAGGTGAACCATCCGCTTTAAAGCGGATCTCCACCCTAAAGTGAAGATCCGCTGATCCGAACACTCCCCCCCTCCGGTGTCACAATTGACACCTTTCAGGGGGGAGGGGGGTGCAGATAGATATGTATCTGCACCCACTTCCGGCCCAGCATTCACGGGCAAAAGACGGGCATTGCATCACATCCCGTCTCCCGCCCGTTGTGTGCTGGGAACACTCGGCTCCCAGCACACAGCTGGAGCCAATCGCGGGCGCAGCGCAGCTCGCGCATGCGCCGTAGGGAACCGGGCAGTGAAGCCGCAGCTGGAGGGGGGAGCAGCAGGGTGATGAGCGATCGCTCATCCTCTGCTGCGGACGGCGCTGGACTCCAGGACAGGTAAGTGTCCTAATATTAAAAGTCAGCAGCTGCAGTATTTGTTGCTGCTGGCTTTTAATATTTTTTTATTTGTGAACCATCCGCTTTAAGCCCCATACACACTATCAGTTTTCCTGATGGTCTTCTCTTCAGGTTTACCAAAACAAAATCTAATATGAGGTCAAACCTCAAGAGTTTCAATTTGTATGCAATCAGGCAGGCCCTTGTACTACATGGTTTTGGTAAACCTGAAGAGAAAACCATCAGGAAAACTGATATGTGTGTATGGGGCTTTACTTGGTTACAAAATTTGATTACAGAAACAAAAAGAAAAAAAACGTTTCCCTTTTTCTTTTGAATTTTCGTGTTTTTTATTAGTTTAGCAAAAAATAAAAATAAACTGCAGCGCCGATCAAATACCACCAAAAGAAAGCTCCATGTGTGGCAACAAAGTGATGAAAAATGAAGCTTGGGTACAGTGTAGAACGACCGCGCAATTGTCATTTAAAAAAGGTGACGGCATCAAAAGCTGAAAATTGGCTTGGGGCAGGAAGGTGTTAAAGTGCCTGGTTAAAAAGAAATATATAAAGTATAAAAAAAAAAAAAAAACGCAGATCATTACATTTTGAATACTTTTAAGTGCAGAGGAGGGGTTTGTGGTCTTATAGACCCCCCCCCTGATCCCTCTATAAAGAGTACCTGTCACATGCCTATTACTGTCACAAGGGGATGTTTAAATTTTGACATTTTTTTTTTTTTTATGGTCAAACTTGTGTCTTTTTTCAACCTATAACTTGTGACAGTAATAACTGATACAAAATAAATACATTTTAAAGTGTAAAAACGAATCGGCTATCATTCGGAGAGGTGGCCGAAATATCAGTATAAAGAGAAAACAAACCCAATATACAGGCTGGGTTACGGCAGATAGATGCAATGGGGGCTATGTGGAGAGGTCCTGGTAGGAGAGGGAGATTGGGGAGGGAGATTGGGGGGGGGGGGAATGATGGGATTAGATCTCCAGCACCAAAGGGCAGACCAGAAGGGTTGCTGTACAAAGCTGCAGCCGCTTGGATTTCCCATCAGGGAACATTCACAGGGGAGCGCAGAGCGTCACAGATCCAGGTACAGCTGGAAAGAACATCAAGGCAGCAGGTGTAGAAGGCCCCCGGGAGGAGACAGCACTACGTCATTCATATCACCTCCACCGAGCAGTCACCTGACAGGCAGACAGCTTAGAGCTCCAGTCCATGAACAGGGCATGTTTTCCCCAACAGATAGGTACATGGCAGGACTAATGGAACCCCCCCCCCCCCCCAAAAAAATAAAAAATCAATCAAGAGGAAGATGAGACACCAGACCCAACAACGCAGATGAGATAAAGGCCACCAAAGCAACCTGGGCTTCCACCTCAGCAGTGCTACAGGCTGATCCCCTCAATGTCACACCGCATGAATGCAGCAATTCATGCAAAAAGACCCCCGACCAACTATTGAGTGCATATTACACTGTACATGGACAGACATTTCAGTAAGCCAACATTTCTGTATTAAAGTACCACCCAAAAATTGAACTACTACTTTTTGGAACAATTCCCCCACCCTAATGCAGGTATTTTTTCCCCACTTCCTGGCATAGATCAACTTGGTGATCTACGCCACTTCCGTCTCCTACTATGTAACCCCGCTGTCTTCTGGGAGACACATAGCTCCCAGAACACAGCGGGGACCAGTGAAGACGCGCGACACGCGAACCGGGAAGTGAAGCCGCAATGCTTCACTTCCTGAATTGCCTTACAGAGTATGGCGGCAGCAGCCGCCGACCCTCGAGGGACGAATCGGCTTCAGCTGCCAACATCTTGGGCGCGCTGGACAGGTAAGTGTACGTATATTAAAAGTCAGCAGCTGCAGTATTTGTAGCTGCTGGCTTTAAAAAAAAATCTATCCATCTATCTTTATTTTTTAGTGGGACCTCCACTTTAAAAATCTTTTTTTTTTATTGGTCTTATGTAAAATTCTAATGTTCTGAGAATTTGCGGTTGTCACTCGCTGTAAGCCATAATCAAAGTTAAAAGAAAGAAATGCTTGAAAATATATCACTCTGTGTAATGAATCTATAAAATCTATGAGTTTCACTTTTTAAAATGTAACTACTGAAATCCGTACATTTTTTGATGATATTCAAATTGTTTAAGATGCACCTCTATGTACAGAGAGAAGGCAAGTAGAATATGTTTTTATGAAAAAAAAATATTATGACTATCGGCGTATAACACTCACTTTTTCACCCTGCAAATCGGTTGCAAAAAGTGTGTGCGTGTTATATGGTGATGCTGCAATTTGGGCTGCTTTGGAGAGAGCAGAGAGGGGGGGGGGGGGGGGGCGGAATGAGTGGCGTCAGATTACATACAGCGAGAATTTCCTGTTTACTTAGTGGCCTCTAATATAAGAAGTCCCATCTCCTGGGCCAGCATTGGATCAATGTTCTGTCTAGCATAGAAGGCGGTCCAGGAGGTTGGACTTTGTATTAAAGAGGCCGCCGAGTAAACAGGAGATTCTCACTGTATGTAATCTGACGGCACTTGTCCCGCCCCCCTCCCTGAGATGGGCATTGATCAGGCTGCATTGATGGGCAAGGACGAGGCTGCAGATGGGCATTGATCAGGCTGCAGATGGGCATTGATCAGGCTGCATTCACGGCAATGGTGAGGCTGCAGGTGGGCATTGATCAGGCTGCATTCACGGCAATGGTGAGGCTGCAGATGGGCATTGATCAGGCTGCATTCAAGGCAATGGTGAGGCTGCAGATGGGCATTGATCAGGCTGCATTTATGGCAATGGTGAGGCTGCAGATGGGCATTGATCAGGCTGCATTTATGGCAATGGTGAGGCTGCAGATGGGCATTGATCAGGCTGCATTTATGGCAATGATCAGGCTGCATTTATGGCAATGGTGAAGCTGCAGATGGGCATTGATCAGGCTGCATTCAAGGCAATGGTGAGGCTGCAGATGGGCATTGATCAGGCTGCATTCATGGCAATGGTGAGGCTGCAGATGGGCATTGATCAGGCTGCATTCATGGCAATGATCAGGCTGCATTTATGGCAATGGTGAAGCTGCAGATGGGCATTGATCAGGCTGCAGATGGGCATTGATCAGGCTGCATTCAAGGCAATGGTGAGGCTGCAGGTGGGCATTGATCAGGCTGCATTCACGGCAATGGTGAGGCTGCAGATGGGCATTGATCAGGCTGCATTCAAGGCAATGGTGAGGCTGCAGATGGGCATTGATCGGGCTGCATTTATGGCAATGATGAGGCTGCAGATGGGCATTGATCAGGCTGCATTTATGGCAATGGTGAGGCTGCAGATGGGCATTGATCAGGCTGCATTTATGGCAATGGTGAAGCTGCAGATGGGCATTGATCAGGCTGCATTCAAGGCAATGGTGAGGCTGCAGATGGGCATTGATCAGGCTGCATTCATGGCAATGATCAGGCTGCATTTATGGCAATGGTGAAGCTGCAGACGGGCATTGATCAGGCTGCATTCAAGGCAATGGTGAGGCTGCAGACGGGCATTGATCAGGCCAATCACAGATCGCGGCGAACGGCCAGTCAGAGTGGCCGTTTGCGATGCGATCTGTGCGGCGAATGAGAGATGATCTCAGAGATCCATCTCTCATTGCCGTTTTACACAGAGACAACGTCCTGTCTCTGGAGAGGAGACCGATCTGTGTTCCTTGTACATAGGGACACAGATCAGTCACCCCCCCCCTCCCCCCACAGTTAGAACACACCTAGGATACACATTTAACCCCTTCCTCACCCCCTAGTGTTAACCCCTTCAATGCCAGTCACATTTATACAGTAATTAGTGCATATTTATAGCACTGATCGCAGTTTAAATGTGAATGGCGCCAAAAATGTGTCAAAGGTGTCCGATGTGTCCGCCATAACATCGCAGTACCAATAAAAAAAACGCAGATCGCCGCCATTTCTAGTAAAAAAAAATAATAATAATTCTCTCCCCTATTTTGTAAGCGCTATAACTTTTGCGCAAACCAGTCGCTTATTGCGATTTTTTTTTTTTTTAAACAAAAATATGAAGAATACGTATCGCCCTAAACTGAGAAAAAAAATTGTTTTTTTTAAAAAATTGGGATATTTATTATAGCAACAAGTAAAAAATATTGTATTTTTCTTCAAAATTGTCGCACTTTTTTGTTTATAGCTCAAAAAATAAAAACCGCACAGGTGATCAAATACCACCAAAAGAAAGCTCTACTTGTGGGGGGAAAAAAAAGGACGTCAATTTTGTTCGGGAGCCACGTCGCACGACCGCGCAATTGTCAGTTAAAGCGACGCAGTGCCGGAAGCTGAAATTTCACCTGGGCAGGAGGGGGGTGTATGTGCCCAGTAAGCAAGTGGTTAATCGGTCATTGAGGTTACATCACTGAAGCTTAGCTGAAGGCTGCACATTTTTTTGTAGCGGGCCAGATGTGACCCCACAGGCTGTAGTTTGGAGAATCCTGCTCTAGACACACTAAGCACCATAAACAGTTAATGGGGTCCCCCCTCCAGCTCTGACAGTTGGCAGCATACAGAGAGTATGAAAAACAAAATCAAGACCTGTGGGCGGTGATACCTCCTCCTCGGCGGCAATCCTTCCCAAGCTTCAGTTGTCATTCATAAAAAAAGACAACAATTAGGCGGGGAAGAGACATCGCTGCAAACCGTGCCACACCGCGCCTATCCTGGGCACCGACACATCAGTCTGGGTGTGATCCATGCAATCACCAAATCTGCATATTTGGAAATCGAAACAGCCAAAACCAAAACTTTGCAAATAGATACGGGCATTACAATTGTTACACTTCCTTTTCAGGGCACATTTTATTTATTTATTACATCATTTATAGAACGTTGACAATGTAAAGGACTTTATAAGCATAAAACTCACAGGGAGACGATGCAAACTCCATGCAGAGAGTTTCCTGGCTGAGATTTGAACGGACAACCCCGGTGCTGCAAGGCAAACCACTAGGGTTGCACCGATACCAGCGTCGCTGCCGATACCGAGTGTTTGCAAAAGTATCGGTACTCGTGAAAATGCATCCAACACCGGAAACCGATACGTTCAGGCTCGATTGAGAGCTGAAGTGTTAAAGTCCAGTAATTGGAACGGTCAAAAAAAAAAAGCATCAAAAGCCCAACACAAAAAAGTGAATGCTCAGATTATGAAACACTAAAATAAAAAACATTGTTTCTTTTGGTATCTTTCCGTTTCTTCATCTGCAGATCAAAAGGATGAACAAATGTTCCTTCGTTTAACCCCTTAACCCTCAATTTACTCTAACCAGGAACCTTTTCTGAAGTCGGAGCAACTTCAGTAGTGTACATTAACCACTTAAGCCCCGGACCAATATGCAGGTTAAGGACCTGGCCAGTTTTTTGCGATTCGGCACTGCGTCGCTTTAACTGACAATTGCGCGGTCGTGCGACGTGGCTCCCAAACAAAATTAACGTCCTTTTTTTTCCCCCACAAATAGAGCTTTATTTTGGTGGTATATGATCACCTCTGTGGTTTTTATTTTTTGCGCTATAAACAAAAATAGAGCGACATTTTTTTTGCTATAATAAATATCCACCAAAAAAAATAAAAAATAAATAAAAATTCCTCAGTTTAGGCCGATACGTATTCTTCTGCCTATTTTTGGTATAAAAGAAAAAAAAAAAAATTGCAATAAGCGTTTATCGGTTGGTTTGCACAAAATGTACAGTGTTTACAGAATAGGGGATAGTTTTTTTGCATTTTTATAAAAAAAATTTTTTTACTACTAATGGCGGCGATTAGCAATTTTTTTGTGACTGCGACATTATGGCGGACACATCAGACAATTTTGACACATTTTTAGAAAAATTGTCATTTTCCCAGCGAAAAGTGCTATAAAAATGCACCGATTACTGTGAAAATGACAATTTCAGATTAGGAGTTAACCACTAGGGGGCGCTGTAGGGGTTATGTGTGACCTCATATGCGTTTCTAACTGTTGGGGGGTGTGGCTGGACGTGTGACATCACTGATCGCCTTTCCCTAGATCAGGGAACACACGATCAATGACGGCTCTCCTCGTTCTTCAGAACCAGGCACCGATCGCGGGACTCCAGCAGCGATCGGGCCCGCGGTCACGGAGCTTAGGACCGGGTCGCGGGCGCGCGCATGCGACCCACGGCTGGGCACTTTAAGAGGACATACCTGTACATGCTTGTGCCCAGCCGTGCCATTCTGTTGACGTATATGTGCAGGAGGCGGTCCTCAAGTGGTTAAAGGATCACGAAAAATAAAAAATAAATAAAAAAATGTTTACATAACAAACATGTTATTTCTTTATTGAATAAAACCAATCCATATAGCAATCAAGGGCAGTGGATAAATCAGCTGACGCGTTTCACACCCCTTACTGGTGCTTAGTCATAACCGAGGGTACCAAAAAAAAAAAATAACACAAACACACACAATATCTATCTATATTTGTTTTCTTATTAAAAAAGAAAATGTTTATTATTTTCAATCTCTATCTCTATCTTTTTTCTTTATACTTACATTGCTTGCACGCATAGGTGTATCATTTTAGGTAAATGATACACACATTATTTTCTCCTCTATACACATTTTTTATGACGTGTATACTTTGGTTTGGCTTTTTTATGCTTCTCTATACTTCATTTTTATATACAAAAGACACGCAAAATTAAAAAATATTCTAAAAAAAGGTAAACTCACCCCCACTGGTTAAAAAAAAATAAAAAACAGGTTTCCACACGTTCACTTTTCGACAATGTCATAAAACGAGCAATTGGCGAGGAAGCTGCGTCATTGTCACACACGCGTGTACAAGTTACAACAAACCGAGTTCCCACAATAAACGGGGAACCAGACATCGCGCCCCTCGCCTCCACCCTACGCCTCACGTCTTGTATCATCTCTAATTATCATCTTTGTACAAATCCCAATCATTTTCCTTTGTTACACAAGTTATTTTCTCCTTACATTGTCACGTGTCTCTCTTTTGTTCTGATAATCACACCGTGCCAATTACTAAACAAAAAGAAACGACTGTTTATTGTGCAAAGATATTCTAAGAACGGTCTGGACAAAGTTTTTGGTACCCCAAGAAAATATTTTAAATCATTTGGCCATAGCAATATTTAAAAGTGGTTCTAAAGGGCAGAAGGTTTTTTTGTTTACATTCTCTGCATTAAAGTGATTGTAAACCTCAGAAGAGAAATACGAACAAAAAAAAAAGGATATCCCTCTATAGTGTGAACTTGATTCAATCCAGAGCACCAAGTGCAATTTCTGTCTGCTGCTTCCTTCCTCGGTTATCTGCATTAGACACTTCTGACAAGTCTTCCCTGACACCAGGAGAAAAACGGTGACAGGAGAGGGACCTCCAGTACACAGTGTATGGTTTAGAGCAGGGGTCTCGAAACATTCTAAAACAAAGGGCCGTTTATTGTCCTTCAGACTCTTGGAGGGCTGGACTTTGGCCAGCGGGACTAAACATATGGTATTAGGGGGAGAAATAGTGCCCCATCGTTGGCATCATAGGGAGGAATAATGCCCCATTAGTGGTGTCAGTAGGAGAAATGGTGCTCCACCGCTGGTGTCAGATGTCAGAATAGTGTCTCGTATCAGTGGGCGGGATACTGCCCCAAGGGTCGGATAAAGGAAAGCAAAGGCCCGCATCTGGCCCTTGGGCCGTAGTTTGGAGACCACTGGTTTAGACTAGCATGGGTGCGCAACCTGTGGCCCTCCAACTACAAGTCCCATCATCCCTTTGATGTAAAGCACTCGAAAATAAATGGCAATATGGTTTGAGCCCATGCTGTCATTACTGGAGCAAGATCCATAAAGATGTGGACAAGCGAATTTGGGGGTGGAGGAACTTGACAGGCCTGCACAGAGTCCTGACCTCAACCTGATAGAACACCTTTGGGGTGAATTAAAGTGGAGACCAAGAGCCAGGCCTTCTCGTTCACATCAGTGCCTGACCTCACAAATGATCTTCTGGAAAGATGGTCAAACTTTCCCATAGAAACCCTCCTAAACCTTGTGGACGGCCTTCCCAGAAGAGTTGAAGCTGTTATAGCTGCAAAGGGCGGAGCCAACTCAACATTTAACCCTACAGACCAAGACTGGGATGCCATTAAAAAGGAGGAGTTGTAAAGCACCGACTTGTTCATTCCCCGACTTAGTTGGTGTAGGCGGTACACTTTGGTGGGGGTGGGTCAGCCATGCCCATGACCTTTGACCTCTGGGAGCCCACCTAACATTTGACCTCTGGGGGAGGTCCCTGTTCCAATTCCTGAGTCCAAGCCTTAGTCTTCAATGGGAAACACTGACCCCTAACCCTGGCATCTTCAGTAAGGGAAGCAGGAAGTGAAGACTTACTTGCGGCTTCACAGCCGGTTCCCTACTGCACATGCGCGAGTCGCACTGTGTTCTGAATGGGCCCTGCCGTCTTCTGGGACCTGGGTGTCTCCCAAGACAGCGGGGGGGTGGGGGGACAACATGGAGGGGGCCAGACATGGCATAGATCACCATAGTTCCAAATACCTGGATTAGACAGGCATCTGCTCCCCCCTGAAAGGTGCCAAATGTGACACTGGAGGGACCGGATCAGCGGAAGTGCCATTTCTGTGTGGTACTCCGCTTTAACTAGATTCAAAGCAAATTTATCAAGCCCTGGTTAGAGCTGCACCATTAAATCGGTCAAGAATTGTTATCGCGATTTTTTTCCCCGTTGCGATCTCGACAATGTATTTCCCGATCTTTCTATGCAGAGGATGCTCTCCGCTCCAAGCATCAAAAGAAAGGAAGAAAAAATCTGGCCAGTCTGCCAAGTATCAGAACATTCTTTAACAGTGGAACATTAAACATTGTAACAATTTGTCTTTTACATCAAAAGGAATAAACTGTAAATTAGAAAAGTTTAACCACTTAAACACGAAGGCCCGGATTCACAGAGATGGGCGCATATGAACGCCGGCGCAGCAGAGAGGCATGCACTGAATTCATCAAGCTATTGCTCCCAACTCTGCGCCGGCGTAGTGTATATTTCGTAAGTGGAAGTGGGCGTGATCCATGTTAATGAAGCGTGACCCCATGCAAATGATGTGCCGGGCACCAGACAAGTACTTAAACTGAACTGCGCAAGTGTCGAGACGTGGACGTATCCCCGTGCGCATGCGCACAACCACATCGGAACAACTGCCTAAAGATACGCCGGATCACTGTGTACCCCGTGAACGTAACCTACGCCCAGCCAGACCCACGTCGGCCCATATTCACAGACGTCCAACGTACAATACGTAGGCTTGTGTTCCCTGGTCCATACCTTTGCATGGGTTGCGTCTCATCTATGGGGAATAACTTTACACCGGACGTAAAACTTGCGCAAACCGCGTATATCATACGCCGGGCGCAATTATGTTCGTGAATCGCCCTATTTCCCTCATTTGCATATTTAAATGCCTAATCAATGGAAGAAGCAACATAAGTCCAGATCATATTTGCGCCCACGCAAGTAAGATACGTCGGGGTAGGATGGCCTATATCTTGGTTTGTGACTCTGGCGCACACATACGCCAAAAGCGTATTTATGCTACGCTGGGAAAAAGGTGAGTTACGTCGGCGTAAGTGCTTTGTGAATCCGGGCCTAAAACTTTCTGTCATTTGTCGTTTTCAAGTTCAAATAATTTATGAAATTTTGCTAGAATTTTTTTTTTTTTTTAGAACCTCAGACACCACACGCACATATTTAGTAGAGACCCTAGAGAATAAAATGGTGGCTGTTGCAATATTTTATGTCACACTGTATTTGCGCAGCGTTCTTTAAAATGCAATTTTGTGGGAAAAATAAAATAATTTTTTTTATATTTATATATCTCTATCTCTATCTCTATCTCTATCTCTAGAGAGAGATAGAGAGAGATAGAGAGAGATAGAGAGAGATAGAGAGAGATAGAGAGAGATAGAGAGAGATAGAGAGAGATAGAGAGAGATAGAGAGAGATAGAGAGAGATAGAGAGAGATAGAGAGAGATAGAGAGAGATAGAGAGAGAGATAGATAGAGATAGATAGAGAGAGATAGAGAGAGAGAGATAGAGAGAGAGAGATAGAGAGAGAGAGATAGAGAGAGAGAGATAGAGAGAGAGAGATAGAGAGAGATAGATAGATAGATAGAGATAGATAGATAGAGATAGATAGATAGAGATAGATAGATAGAGAGATAGAGAGATAGATAGATAGAGAGATAGATAGATAGAGATAGATAGATAGAGATAGATAGAGATATATATCTATATATATATATATATATATATAGATATATATCTATATATCTATATATCTATATATCTATATATCTATATATCTATATATATATATTTATATATATATATATATATATATATACTCATTTTCTAGCTTTCTAGTAAACTGCTCTTGAGCCCCCTTGTCTGGAGGGTGGCAGAGTACTAGAGCGGGCGCGGTGCCACACAACGAGCGGTACAAAGAACAATGGCATTCTGTGTCTGCAGGTTTCTCACACACCTCTTCATTCACCTGATCACACACCCGGTTGTGTGCACACTGCAGCTCAGGGCAGGCACAGCACAGCGGATCCTCATTACCACACTGACGAAACCTGAACCTCCTCCTGTACATTACAGAGAAACACCTGAACAGGACGGGCCGGATTTATACTGTACGGGGATAGCCAGGCAGAGATACACGAGATCCCCCACAGGTAATACACCCCCCCCCCTCCCTATGACCCGTACTGTGATCACCTCCCCGCCACACCCTTCTACCTGTGTGCAGACCCGGCTCTTACACACTACGGAAAATGAAATAAATCGCATGGGGAAACAAACAAGCAGTTCTACATCCAGGACCGACAGCACAAATGTCTGGGGACACTGGGGACCAGAAAATGAATAGAGCAAATGCAGAATTCAGGATCCAGTCAGTGCAAATGTCAAACGGCGGTTTGTTTTTTCAAAACCCAATCACTTGATTTTAAAGGGGTATTAAAATACAAAATTAAATATATCGTAGCTTACCAATCATTAGATGTGGCGGCTGCATTTGTTGTCGTTATACAGCAGAGAGGCACAATTTTTTTTTTTTTTAAAGTGTATTTTTGTGCGTGAACTCGAGAGAGAGGAGCCGGACTGCAGGAGTTGGGAGTAGGCAGACCCTCCCCCCGGAGGCAATCGCCATCCTTCTCCATGCCCCTGGTGGCAATGGCGGGTGTGAAGGGGGGCCTCCCACTCACCCCGCCCTACCTGCTCCTCTTGCACAATTAACCCCTTCAATCCCGGGCTTTTATACCCACCTCCATACCGGGCCTATGGCACTTCTCTCCTACATGTACAAATCATTCTTTTGCTAGAAAATTACTCAGAACCCCCAAACATTATGTTTTTTTTTAGCAGACACACTAGGGAATAAAACAACGGTCATTGCAACTTTTAATCTCGCACGGTATTTGCGCAATAATTTTTCAAACGCCTTTTTGATACAAAATGGTTTCATAAATAAATAAAAAAACGTTAAAGTTAGCCCAATTTTTTTTGTAAAATATGAAAGATGATGTTACGCCGAGTAAATAGAGACCTAACATGTCACGCTTTAAAATTGTGCACACTCATGGAATGGCGCCAAACTTCGGTACTTAAAAATCTCCATAGGCAACGCTTTGAATTTTTTTTTTTTTACAGGTTACCAGTTTAGAGTTACAGACGAGGTCTAGTGCTAGAATTGTTGCTGGCACGCTAATGCACGCGGCGATACCTCACATGTGTGGTTTGAACGATGTTTACATACGTGGGCGGGACTTGCGTGTGCGTTCGCTTCTGAGCGCAAGCTACCGGGGACAGGGGAGTTAAAAAAATGTATGTATGTATGTATATATAAAATTACTTATTACACTTTACATTTTTTTGATCACTTTTATTCCTATTACAAGGAATGTCCTCTTTATGGAGAGATGCAGGGTTAATAAGACCTCACATCTCTCCTCCAGGGTGGAAAGCATGAGATCGAGAAAAAAAAAATTCACTGATCTCATGCTTACTTCTGGGTACCCGGGCGCGACGTCATCACATCGCGCCCGGGCCTCCGACGGTCATAGAGATGACTGGTGACCATGTGGTCACCAGTCATCTCTATGCTTCCTATCCGGCGCAGGGCGATCTTTTCTCCACGCCACCGATGGCACGAGAGAGCCTGGAGAAGCACCGGATTGGGGCGGGAGGGATGTCCCCTCCCGCCGCCTATAAGAACGATCAAGCAGAGGAACACCTCTATGATAGTTTTTATGGCGCGCAGAATCGCCGCAGAATCGCCGCCGGAACACCGATATCTGAAAGATGCCTCTAGCTGCCCCCATCATTCAGATATCACCGCAAAAAGCCCGGATGTCATACGATGTCCACCCAGGATGGGAGATCCCCTCTGTGACGTCATATGACTACGTGCGGTACTGAAGTGGTTAATCGTGAAGAATCAAAATCACAATCTTTTTTCCTTCCCGATCTTCAAAACAGCATGTCGCGATCTAACAAGTGCAGAGAGAGTTCTCACAGCTGGAAAAACAAAATCCAGGCAGCCTGCCAAGTTCAAATACAACATGAGAATAAGTGGAAACAAAGTATCTTTTTGTTCTTTTATCAAAAGAACGCCGGCAGTTTAACCACTTAGGCCCCTTTTACACGATCTGACCATTCAGCCATTATCGGCGCTCTGAAGGCCATTTCTTCAGAGTCCTGTACCGTGAGCGGCGGCTTCCGGGCGCATGCGAGACGTCACACGGCTTCGGTTACTCACACAGCCGGAGTCCGCAGATCGGGAAGGAAGATGGGTGAAGATGGACGCGGCCTTCAGCTGTGAAAAAAAGGGCTTCGTTTGCAGGTAAGTTTCATATAATGTGCAATGCATACTAGCACATTATGCCTTTACTTTGCAGGTCAGAAGTCTTTTTTTTTTTTTTAAACAAGCAGTTTTACTTCTTCTTGAATACAAATTTTCCTCTAATTGGCTGAGGCAGAGAGGCAGACAGATGACATCACAATCTCTGCAGAGATTCTACATCACAGGTGTCAAACATAAGGCCCGTGGGCCGAATCCGGCCTGCCAGGCCATTTTATGTGGCCCTCTCATCTAGGGATTTTTTTTTTTTAGCCAGAACCCTGCACACTGTGGATAGCACACTGTGGATAGCACACTGTGGATAGCACACTGTGGATAGCACTCTTCTCAACACTGCACTCTGTACACATTTCACCCCTGAACTTTGCACATAGTACACGCCCCGAATCCGGCACTTGGTACATAGTGCCGCCATGAACTCTGCACACTCCTGGTATTTATTGCTCCTTTAAGATCCTCCCACTGGTATTTATTGCTCCTTTAAGATCCTCCCACTGGTAGTGCAATTTGTGGGAGATAAGAAAAGCTCTGGATAAATGTATGCACTCTAACAAATACAAGCGGCCCTTTGAGGGCAACCATAACCTCGAAGAAATTGAGTTTGACAACCCTGTGCTACGTGGTCTGCAGTACAGAGGTGTGCAATGAAAAGAGCGATAGCCCGCATTTTTTATGTAACACAGTGTGCTGTAACGCAGTACACTGGCATAACACTGCAGTGTATAAGGATGAATGAAATGTGCTTGGAACATTAACCTCTTCCATACCGGGGGGCACTTCCAGCCCAAGCCAAATTTCAGCGCTGTCGCATTTTGAATGACAATTGCGCGGTCATGCTACACTGTACCCAAACAAAATTGGCGTCCTTTTTTCCCCCCACAAATAGAGCTTTCTTTTGGTAGTATTTGATCACCTGCGATTTTTTTTTTTTACGCAACTAATAAAAGACTGAAAAATTTAGAAAAAGAAAAAGAAAAAGAAAAAAAAAAAAAAAAGTTTTTTTTTTTTCTGTTAATTTTTTTGTAAATAAGCAAGTTTTCTCTTTCAATTATGGGCACCGATATGGCGGCACTGATGGGCACCGACGAGGCAGCACTGATGGGCACCGATGAGGTAGCACTGATATGCGGCACTCATAGGCAGCACTGATGGGTACTTATGGGTGGCAGAGATGGGCACTGGGCATTGATTGGCACTGATGGATCCATGTTGCCAGTGCCCATTTGTGGGCACCGATTGGCATCTTTTTTTTTTACTGGCCTTTATTTTATCCTTGACTGACTTTTATTGCCCCTTTATTTTTTTTGCCCATCCCTGGTGGTCCAGTGTGGGCATCCCTGGTGGTCCAGTGTGGGCATCCCTGGTGGTCCAGTGTGGGCATCCCTGGTGGTCCAGTGTGGGCATCCCTGGTGGTCCAGTGTGGGCATCCCTGGTGGTCCAGTGTGGGCATCAGAGGGGGGGCTGCGCTGATAAACAATCAATCAGCGCGAAACCCCCCATCAGCAAAGCCGCCGATCAGCTCTCCTGTACTCTGGTCTGTCAGACGCGAGTGAGAAAGAGCCATCAATGGCTCTTCTGGTTTACATTGTGAACAGCCGTGATTGGACACGGCTGATCATGTGGTAAAGAGCCTCCGCCGGAGACTCTTTACCGAGATCGGAGATGCAGGGTGTCAGACCGACATCCCGCATCACTGAACGGCGCGTGCGGCATGGAATCCTGCAGGACGTCAATAGACGTCCAGTCAGGATTTCAGAACCACTTCCCAGAAGTCAATCTGCGGCAGGAAGTGGTTAAAAAAAAAAAAAAACACACACACCCAGCAGTTGACATACAGAATGAGGATATAAAAAGGTACTTGTATACAGAGAGGATATCAAGCACCAATCCATGCAGAAGACATTATAAACACACACATGCTCTATGATCACTGGAGGAAACAGGATATTATAAAAGGATATTCAAAACAATCACACTGACTAGTTATACATAATCCACCTGAGAGATGATAAATATCCCATTTGTTTTCCTCAGTTTAGGCTGATACGTATTCTTCTACATATTTTTGGTAAACAAAAATCGCAATAAGCGTTTATTGATTGGTTTGTGCAAAAGTTATAGTGTTTACAAAATAGGGGATAGAAATATGATTTTTTTTTTTTTTTTTACTAGTATTGTCGGTTATAAATAATAATAATAATGCAAGTCTTATATAGCGCTGTCTTACCCTAACTTGCCAGGCAAGCTATGAAGCCAGGCGAGCTTCTTGCCAGGCAAGCTTCTGAAGCCACAGCCGAAGCTGTAGCTCATCGGGTCTCGAGGCGCTTATATAGTAACATAGTCACTATTACCCAAATCAATGGTACTCATTTTACCAACCTCGGAAGGATTGAAGGCTGAGTGGACCCCGCCGGGATCGAACCTGTGACCCTGAGGGCTCAGGTGATCACAGATTGCTGCAACAGAGCATTAGCCTGCCGAGCCATCTTACCAGCGTTTTTTGTCAGGACTGCGATATTACGGTGGACACATTGGACACTGGACACATTTTTGGGACCATTCACATTTATACAGCGACTGGCAGGGAAGGGTTTACCTGTAGGTGGCGTTAAAAGGGGTTAAAGGGTCACTAAAGGAAAAATAATTTTTTGCTGAAATGACTGTTTACAGGGTATAGAGATATACAAGTTTACTGATTCCTTTTAAAAAGGATTGAAAATAGATAAAAATCAATCATATAATATGCCTCTAGTTTCACTTTCGTTTTTAAACTGGTTTCATGTTTCTGTGAAGTAGAGAGACACACAGAACAAAAAACAAATACAGGGCAGTGTTTTGTTTTTAAAATGACTCTGATTGGTTCTGAGGAGTTTTAGACACACAGTAATGACAGCTTAGACCACAGTGAAAAGCTGCCATGAGTTTTTTCATAAGGAGCCAGACAAGCAGGAAGTGTGGAGATCAGAGCAGAATTACAGCAAATTCAAAGCAAAAACGAACAATGAGGACATGAAACCAGGACTGCAGTAAGGTAAAGGAAGCTATTTAGCTAAAAAAAAAAAATCCTTTAGTGATCCTTTAAGTGTTCCCTAATGTGCGTTTCTTACTGTAGGGGGGCGTGGCTGGGCGTGTGCCGTCACCGATAGTCATTCCCTATGTCAGGTTTACACTTGCCTCTCTCCGTTCTTCAGCACTGTGACCCTCTGTGACACTAGGGGGCGAGGAAGGGGTTAAATGTGTTCCCTGGGAGTGATTCTTACTGAGGGGGCCGACTGGGGGGAGGTGACCGATCTGTGTCCCTATGTACAAAGACAGAGATCCACGTCCTTGGCTGTGTAACGGCTGACCGCGGGTACCTGGCGGACATCGCGGCCGCCAGGCGCAGGCATCAGAACCTCAGTGACGTGCCCTCCTAGTGGCTGGAGGAGCCGAGGACGTCAAAAGACGGACTCCCGGACCGCCATCACGTGGCCGTCATTTGACAATGGCCCGGGCTCCAAGAAAACAAATTCGGCAGAACCTCCGCTTTAAAATGAACGATTTACATTTCCACGCTTTTTGCAATGCGGAACTGGAGTTCAAATGCAAAACAATTTCCTTCATACAGGACAGTTCACCGCTACAGCAGCGAGTCGGGGAAAAGTCCCACATGCCGAGTTCTCACATATTGACCTGCAAGGTCCAAAAAAATAAAAATGTTTTTTTTTGCAATGGCAATCTCTCCCTTTTCCGGAGTCTGATACTTGTGTTGTCCTCAGTTCTATAACACGAGGATAATGCTGACAGGACAATCACATCAGATCGGCTTTTGCTGGAAGGCGGAGGAGGGCCAGAGAGAGGAGGGGGTTAATGATGAGGATGCTGCGGGAGGAGGAGGATCAGGGAGAGGAGGGGGTTAATGAGGATGCTGCGGGAGGAGGAGGATCAGGGAGAGGAGGGGGTTAATGATGAGGATGCTGCGGGAGGAGGAGGATCAGGGAGAGGAGGGGGTTAATGATGAGGATGCTGCGGGAGGAGGAGGATCAGGGAGAGGAGGGGGTTAATGATGAGGATGCTGCGGGAGGAGGAGGATCAGGGAGAGGAGGGGGTTAATGATGAGGATGCTGCGGGAGGAGGAGGAGGAGGAGGAGGAGGAGGAGGATCAGGGAGAGGAGGGGGTTAAGGAGGAGGAGGAGGATGATGAGGATGCTGCGGGAGGAGGAGGAGGAGGAGGATCAGGGAGAGAAGGGGGTTAATGATGAGGATGCTGCGGGAGGAGGAGGAGGAGGAGGAGGAGGATCAGGGAGAGAAGGGGGTTAATGATGAGGATGCTGCGGGAGGAGGAGGAGGAGGATCAGGGAGAGGAGGGGGTTAATGATGAGGATGCTGCGGGAGGAGGAGGAGGAGGAGGATCAGGGAGAGGAGGGGGTTAATGATGAGGATGCTGCGGGAGGAGGAGGAGGAGGAGGAGAGGAGGGGGTTAATGATGAGGATGCAGGGAGAGGAGGGGGGATCAGGGAGAGGAGGGGGTGCTGCGGGAAGGAGGAGGAGGAGGAGGATGATGAGGATGCTGCGGGAGGAGGAGGAGGATCAGGAGAGGAGGGGGTTAATGATGAGGATGCTGCGGGAGGAGGAGGAGGATCAGGGAGAGGAGGGGGTTAATGATGAGGATGCTGCGGGAGGAGGAGGAGGATCAGGGAGAGGAGGGGGTTAATGATAAGGATGCTGCGGGAGGAGGAGGAGGAGGAGGAGGATCAGGGAGAGGAGGGGGTTAATGATGAGGATGCTGCGGGAGGAGGAGGAGGAGGAGGAGGAGATCAGGGAGAGGAGGGGGTTAATGATGAGGATGCTGCGGGAGGAGGAGGAGGAGGAGGAGGATCAGGGAGAGGAGGGGGTTAATGATGAGGATGCTGCGGGAGGAGGAGGAGGAGGAGGATCAGGGAGAGGAGGGGGTTAATGATGAGGATGCTGCGGGGAGGAGGAGGAGGAGGAGGAGGATCAGGGAGAGGAGGGGGTTAATGATGAGGATGCTGCGGGAGGAGGAGGAGGAGGAGGAGGAGGATCAGGGAGAGGAGGGGGTTAATGATGAGGATGCTGCGGGAGGAGGAGGAGGAGGAGGAGGAGGAGGATCAGGGAGAGGAGGGGGTTAATGATGAGGATGCTGCGGGAGGAGGAGGAGGAGGAGGAGGAGGATCAGGGAGAGGAGGGGGTTAATGATGAGGATGCTGCGGGAGGAGGAGGAGGAGGAGGATCAGGGAGAGGAGGGGGTTAATGATGAGGATGCTGCGGGAGGAGGAGGAGGAGGAGGATCAGGGAGAGGAGGGGGTTAATGATGAGGATGCTGCGGGAGGAGGAGGAGGATCAGGGAGAGGAGGGGGTTAATGATGAGGATGCTGCGGGAGGAGGAGGAGTCAGGGAGAGGAGGGGGTTAATGATGAGGATGCTGCGGGAGGAGGAGGAGGTCAGGGGGAGAGGAGGGGGTTAATGATGAGGATGCTGCGGGGAGGAGGAGGAGGAGGAGGAGGAGGATCAGGGAGAGGAGGGGGTTAATGATGAGGATGCTGCGGGAGGAGGAGGAGGATCAGGGAGAGGAGGGGGTCAGGGAGAGGAGGGGGTAATGATGAGGATGCTGCGGGAGGAGGAGGAGGAGGAGGAGGATCAGGGAGAGGAGGGGGTTAATGATGAGGATGCTGCGGGAGGAGGAGGAGGAGGAGGAGGATCAGGGAGAGGAGGGGGTTAATGATGAGGATGCTGCGGGAGGAGGAGGAGGATCAGGGAGAGGAGGGGGTTAATGATAAGGATGCTGCGGGAGGAGGAGGAGGAGGAGGAGGAGGATCAGGGAGAGGAGGGGGTTAATGATGAGGATGCTGCGGGAGGAGGAGGAGGAGGAGGAGGAGGATCAGGGAGAGGAGGGGGTTAATGATGAGGATGCTGCGGGGAGGAGGAGGAGGAGGAGGAGGAGGATCAGGGAGAGGAGGGGGTTAATGATGAGGATGCTGCGGGAGGAGGAGGAGGAGGAGGAGGAGGAGGATCAGGGAGAGGAGGGGGTTAATGATGAGGATGCTGCGGGAGGAGGAGGAGGAGGAGGAGGATCAGGGAGAGGAGGGGGTTAATGATGAGGATGCTGCGGGAGGAGGAGGAGGAGGAGGAGGAGAGGAGGGGGTTAATGATGAGGATGCAGGGAGAGGAGGGGGGGAGAGGAGGGGGTTAATGATGAGGATGCTGCGGGAGGAGGAGGAGGAGGAGCTGCGGGAGGAGGAGGAGGATCAGGGAGAGGAGGGGGGGAGGAGGAGGAGGATCAGGGAGAGGAGGGGGTAATGATGAGGATGCTGCGGGAGGAGGAGGAGGAGGAGGAGGAGGATCAGGGAGAGGAGGGGGTTAATGATGAGGATGCTGCGGGGGGAGGAGGAGGAGGAGGAGGAGGATCAGGGAGAGGAGGGGGTTAATGATGAGGAGGAGGAGGAGGAGGAGGAGGATGGGAGAGGAGGGGGTTAATGATGAGGATGCTGCGGGAGGAGGAGGAGGAGGGAGAGGAGGGGGTCAGGGAGAGGAGGGGGTTAATGATGAGGATGCTGCGGGAGGAGGAGGAGGAGGATCAGGGAGAGGAGGGGGTTAATGATGAGGATGCTGCGGGAGGAGGAGGAGGATCAGGGAGAGGAGGGGGTTAATGATGAGGATGCTGCGGGAGGAGGAGGAGGAGGAGGATCAGGGAGAGGAGGGGGTTAATGATGAGGATGCTGCGGGAGGAGGAGGAGGAGGAGGAGGATCAGGGAGAGGAGGGGGTTAATGATGAGGATGCTGCGGGAGGAGGAGGAGGAGGAGGATCAGGGAGAGGAGGGGGTTAATGATGAGGATGCTGCGGAGGGAGGAGGAGGAGGAGGATCAGGGAGAGGAGGGGGTTAATGATGAGGATGCTGCGGGAGGAGGAGGAGGAGGAGGAGGGATCAGGGAGAGGAGGGGGTTAATGATGAGGATGCTGCGGGAGGAGGAGGAGGAGGATCAGGGAGAGGAGGGGGTTAATGATGAGGATGCTGCGGGAGGAGGAGGAGGAGGAGGAGGAGGATCAGGGAGAGGAGGGGGTTAATGATGAGGATGCTGCGGGAGGAGGAGGAGGAGGAGGAGAGGAGGGGGTTAATGATGAGGATGCAGGGAGAGGAGGGGGGGAGAGGAGGGGGGTTAATGATGAGGATGCTGCGGGAGGAGGAGGAGGAGGAGGGGGATGAGGGGGAGAGGGGGGATGATGAGGATGCAGGGAGAGGAGGGGGGGAGAGGAGGGGGTTAATGATGAGGATGCTGCGGGAGGAGGAGGAGGAGGAGGATCAGGGAGAGGAGGGGGTTAATGATGAGGATGCTGCGGGAGGAGGAGGAGGAGGATCAGGGAGAGGAGGGGGTTAATGATGAGGATGCTGCGGGAGGAGGAGGAGGAGGAGGAGAGGAGGGGGTTAATGATGAGGATGCAGGGAGAGGAGGGGGAGAGGAGGGGGTTAATGATGAGGATGCTGCGGGAGGAGGAGGAGGAGGAGGATCAGGGAGAGGAGGGGGTTAATGATGAGGATGCTGCGGGAGGAGGAGGAGGAGGAGGATCAGGGAGAGGAGGGGGTTAATGATGAGGATGCTGCGGGAGGAGGAGGAGGAGGAGGATCAGGGAGAGGAGGGGGTTAATGATGAGGATGCTGCGGGGGAGGAGGAGGAGGAGGATCAGGGAGAGGAGGGGGTTAATGATGAGGATGCTGCGGGAGGAGGAGGAGGAGGAGGATCAGGGAGAGGAGGGGGTTAATGATGAGGATGCTGCGGGAGGAGGAGGAGGAGGAGGATCAGGGAGAGGAGGGGGTTAATGATGAGGATGCTGCGGAGGAGGAGGAGGAGGAGGATCAGGGAGAGGAGGGGGTTAATGATGAGGATGCTGCGGGAGGAGGAGGAGGAGGAGGAGGAGGATCAGGGAGAGGAGGGGGTTAATGATGAGGATGCTGCGGGAGGAGGAGGAGGAGGAGGATCAGGGAGAGGAGGGGGTTAATGATGAGGATGCTGCGGGAGGAGGAGGAGGAGGAGGATCAGGGAGAGGAGGGGGTTAATGATGAGGATGCTGCGGGAGGAGGAGGAGGAGGAGGATCAGGGAGAGGAGGGGGTTAATGATGAGGATGCTGCGGGAGGAGGAGGAGGAGGAGGAGGAGGATCAGGGAGAGGAGGGGGTTAATGATGAGGATGCTGCGGGAGGAGGAGAGGAGGAGGAGGAGGATCAGGGAGAGGAGGGGGTTAATGATGAGGATGCTGCGGGAGGAGGAGGAGGAGGAGGAGGAGGATCAGGGAGAGGAGGGGGTTAATGATGAGGATGCTGCGGGAGGAGGAGGAGGAGGAGGAGGAGGATCAGGGAGAGGAGGGGGTTAATGATGAGGATGCTGCGAGGAGGAGGAGGAGGAGGATCAGGGAGAGGAGGGGGTTAATGATGAGGATGCTGCGGGAGGAGGAGGAGGAGGAGGAGGAGGATCAGGGAGAGGAGGGGGTTAATGATGAGGATGCTGCGGGAGGAGGAGGAGGAGGAGGATCAGGGAGAGGAGGGGGTTAATGATGAGGATGCTGCGGGAGGAGGAGGAGGAGGAGGAGGAGGATCAGGGAGAGGAGGGGGTTAATGATGAGGATGCTGCGGGAGGAGGAGGAGGAGGAGGAGGAGGATCAGGGAGAGGAGGGGGTTAATGATGAGGATGCTGCGGGAGGAGGAGGAGGAGGAGGAGGAGGATCAGGGAGAGGAGGGGGTTAATGATGAGGATGCTGCGGGAGGAGGAGGAGGAGGAGGAGGAGGATCAGGGAGAGGAGGGGGGGAGAGGAGGGGGTTAATGATGAGGATGCTGCGGGAGGAGGAGGAGGAGGAGGAGGAGGAGAGGAGGGGGTCAGGGAGAGGAGGGGAGGAGGATCAGGGAGAGGAGGGGGTTAATGATGAGGATGCTGCGGGAGGAGGAGGAGGAGGAGGAGGAGGATCAGGGAGAGGAGGGGGTTAAGGAGGAGGAGGAGGAGGAGGATGATGAGGATGCTGCGGGAGGAGGAGGAGGAGGAGGAGGAGGATCAGGGAGAGGAGGGGGTTAATGATGAGGATGCTGCGGGAGGAGGAGGAGGAGGAGGAGGATCAGGGAGAGGAGGGGGTTAATGATGGGATGCTGCGGGATGGGAGAGGAGGGGGTTAATGATGAGGATGCTGCGGGAGGAGGAGGAGGAGGAGGAGGAGGATCAGGGAGAGGAGGGGGTTAATGATGAGGATGCTGCGGGAGGAGGAGGAGGAGGAGGATCAGGGAGAGGAGGGGGTTAATGATGAGGATGCTGCGGGAGGAGGAGGAGGAGGAGGATCAGGGAGAGGAGGGGGTTAATGATGAGGATGCTGCGGGAGGAGGAGGAGGAGGAGGAGGAGGATCAGGGAGAGGAGGGGGTTAATGATGAGGATGCTGCGGGAGGAGGAGGAGGAGGAGGATCAGGGAGAGGAGGGGGTTAATGATGAGGATGCTGCGGGAGGAGGAGGAGGAGGAGGAGGAGGATCAGGGAGAGGAGGGGGTTAATGATGAGGATGCTGCGGGAGGAGGAGGAGGAGGAGGATCAGGGAGAGGAGGGGGTTAATGATGAGGATGCTGCGGGAGGAGGAGGAGGAGGAGGATCAGGGAGAGGAGGGGGTTAAGGGGGGGGGAGGGGGGGGGGAGGGGGGGGTGATGAGGATGCTGGGGGGGGGAGGGGGGGGGGGAGGAGGGGGTTAATGATGAGGATGCGGGAGGAGGAGGAGGAGGAGGATCAGGGAGAGGAGGGGGTTAATGATGAGGATGCTGCGGGAGGAGGAGGAGGAGGAGGATCAGGGAGAGGAGGGGGTTAATGATGAGGATGCTGCGGGAGGAGGAGGAGGAGGAGGATCAGGGAGAGGAGGGGGTTAATGATGAGGATGCTGCGGGAGGAGGAGGAGGAGGGGATCAGGGAGAGGAGGGGGTTAATGATGAGGATGCTGAGGAGGATGGATCGGGAGGAGGAGAGGAGGGAGGATCAGGGAGAGGAGGGGGGAGGAGAGATCAGGAGGAGATAAGAGGAGGGGGTGATGAGGATGCTGCGGGAGGAGGAGGAGGAGGAGGATTAATGATGAGGATGCAGGGAGAGGAGGGGGGGAGAGGAGGGGGGTTAATGATGAGGATGCTGCGGGAGGAGGAGGATCAGGGAGAGGAGGGGGTTAATGATGAGGATGCTGCGGGAGGAGGAGGATCAGGGAGAGGAGGGGGTTAATGATGAGGATGCTGCGGGAGGAGGAGGATCAGGGAGAGGAGGGGGTTAATGATGAGGATGCTGCGGGAGGAGGAGGATCAGGGAGAGGAGGGGGTTAATGATGAGGATGCTGCGGGAGGAGGAGGAGGAGGATCAGGGAGAGGAGGGGGTTAATGATGAGGATGCTGCGGGAGGAGGAGGATCAGGGAGAGGAGGGGGGTTAATGATGAGGATGCTGCGGGAGGAGGAGGATCAGGGAGAGGAGGGGGTTAATGAGGATGCTGCGGGAGGAGGAGGATCAGGGAGAGGAGGGGGTTAATGATGAGGATGCTGCGGGAGGAGGAGGAGGAGGATCAGGGAGAGGAGGGGGTTAATGATGAGGATGCTGCGGGAGGAGGAGGATCAGGGAGAGGAGAGGGTTAATGATGAGGATGCTGCGGGAGGAGGAGGGAGTCTCTCTTGTACAGGATCCCAAGAATTCAGTAAAAGCTTCTTCCTTATTCCACAGCGCAGACAGGAGCTTCCTCCCTTCATACCGAGTCACAGAGCCGCCTCTTGTTCTGTCAGTTCTCTGCATCTCCAGAGACAAATCACAGCAATCTCCCCCAGTGCTCCATACACTGCACTGTGGACTGTCCGCAGTCAAATTGGGCGCAGGTTAGAATAAAGGTGGGTGCTCCTGCAGAACAAAAATGTTTTTTTACCTTAATGCAGGGGTCTCCAAACTATCAAAAAAAAAAAAAAAAAAAAAAAGGACCATTTACTGTCCTTCAGACTTTAGGAGGGCTGGCCTAGGGCCAGTGGGAGTAGACAATGTCCTAATGTCCAGTTAGTAAACAATGCCCTATATTTGGTGTCAGTGAGAGGACTAGTGCCCCCATCGTTGGTGCTAATAAAATAAATTGTGTCCCATCGATCGTGTCAGTGGGAGGACCGGTGCCCCATTGTTGGTGTCAGTGGGAGGACTTGTGCCCCATCATTGGTGCCAATAAAAAGAATTGTGCCCCATCATTGGTGTCAGTGGGAGGAATAGTGTCGCCTTGTTAATATCAGTGGAAGGAATTGTGTCCCATCGTTGGCATCAGTGGGAGGATATGAGCTCTTTCTTTGGTGTCAGTGGGAGAAATGATGCCGTATTGTTGGTGACAGTGGATGGGATAGTGCACAAAAGGCCAAGATAAAGGCAAGCAAATGGCCACATCCAGCCCCAGTTTGGAGACCACTGCCTTAGGGCCCTTTCACACTAGCGGACGAACGGTCCGCTAATTACAAGTCCGTTAACGGACTTGTAATGCTTCCCTATGGGAGCGGATCCGTTAGCGGATGATGCATCCGCTAACGTCCGCTCGATCCGCATCCGTTTTTGAGGACGGAAGAATGTCCTATTTTTCTTCCGTCCGCCCAAACGGATCGGATGCAAACGGACAGACGGTCCGTTTCCATCCGACTCCCCATAGGGGAGAGCGGAGGAGAGACGGGGCGGTCCCTGCACAGTGTGCGGGGACCGCCCCGTCCGCCCGACAGCTCAGCGGAGACCCCCCGCTGAGCTGACGGACACACGGAGCAGACCGAAAAACGGACCGCTCCGTGTGTAAGGAGCCTTAAAGGAGGAGAAGTCCACCCTGAGCTCGTTTGGCTGGAATTCCCCTTAAGGATCACAGAAATCAGTCCAGGCACCGCGTCATCCCGACAATAAAGTCTGGATCCGCCAAGTGCCTGGACTGATGCCCATCTCAGTCTTTCAGCGAACCTCTGACAGACTGAGGCAGCCATTTCCCACCACTCCCTCCACAGCTTGGGAACCTTGTAAGGGTAGCGAACACAAAGGGGAGGGGGGAGAGAAGGTCACACTACTGAAAGTTTTTTATTTTTTTGCCGAACCACAAAAACATGCAATCCCCCTTTCAAGTCTGCCTGCTGCACCTTTGTTTTGTCTTTTTATTTACACAAAGCAGAGAGCATTTACATATGTAATCCATGCATACAGAGATATCAGATAACATTGTACTCAGTAGCTGTAAAAGCAGTTTTTATGCTCCCTTATTTCAGAAATTCAGTAATAGTAATTAAATACCAATATACAAAGTAGGGGTTTCCCGATTATTTATAAGGCATACATACAGATCCAACTACTTTTAGCTGATCTCCTTGCAGGCTGATTCCCAGTGCAGCTCCAACCACTGGAAAAATGGAGAGCAGGATACAAAAAACACATAAGGCAGCGCTCGATGGGAAGAACATTAAAACTGTTATAGTCTTCAAGTAGGTAACCAAACAAATATTACACTGGAGATAAAATCGATGTAGCTACATAAACTGTAAAAATGGTGCGAGTAATACCAAATGGGAGCAAAAGCAGTCATAAAAACATGTAGCTAAGTATGATACTGGTATAAAAATGTATACAATGATACCACTGCTGAATCCAGATGAGGAGAGGTTAACATCAGTCCGTCGGCATGTAGATGTCTCATGAAGGGAACTATCACAACTCCCAGTGGATGGCTGTAGAATCCCAGGTTGATAGAGGGAAGTGATAGAGGGAAGTGTAACAGCCCTTGCGTGTGGCAGATAGTAAGGTCCCGCCGGCATGCAGATATGAAGGCACAGCAAAGGAGCCCTGAGAGAACTCCCTAAAGGCCCGGAAGTCGGCAGAGAGGTGAGTACCAATCAAAATAATTTTGATCGATCAAAAAAATGTAAGATTAAATCGATGAATAGTTAATTTCCACAGTCCTAACAAAAATATGTAGAAGAATACATATCGGCCTAAACTGAGAAAACATTTTTATTTTTTATTTATTATAGCAAAAAAGTACAAAGTACTGTGTGTTTATTTAAAAATTGGCACCTTTTTCCCCGCTATAAACAAAAAGCAGAGATGATCAAATACCAAAAAAAAAAAAGACGTAATGTTCGGGTTCAGCGTCGCACGACCACGCAATTGTCAGTTAAAGTGACGCAGTGTTAAATCGCAAAAAATGTCCCCGTTAATGGGCAAGCCAATTCTTCCGGGGGCTGTAGTGGTTAAACCTACCTAGCAATGTGCAAAACTGTAGGGGAGGGGGAGGGGAGACAGCCAGAGGCAGAACACATTTCTGGGGAGGACATTGGGTCAAGGTGGCCAATCCAGAACCTCTTACGGCTAACAGACCTCAACTAGAAGTATTTCAAAATAGCGAGATCACATTGGGGGCTTGGAGATGGCCATCTCTATAATTCCTCAAACCGGACATCAGTTATTAAGTGCACGGTGTGAAAGGAGGCTATACAGTGGAGGATGGGAACTCAATCTGCAGTATTTGTCTAAACTGCAAAATGAAAAGGAAAAATAAAAAATAAAACACGCTACTACATTGAAGTCCTGAATAGATGATTATTCTGCATAGACGCCTGTAAATAGTAATACCAGTTCTGCTTCTTGTGAGGCTTCGGGAATTATAATCACCATTTTCCCCACATTCCTTTCCAGCTGACTTTGTAATAAGAAACTTCCCTTCATCTACTTATAATAACTTGTACTCGCTGAGGGGGGGTAATGATTATTCATCTGTTAGACTCGCTACTGGAAGAAAAAAAAAAGAGTGAAAGGGACTTGTGCCGGCTGCTTGGCAATAGGATCACCGGAGGGAATCGATACTAGAAAGCTCTGGTATAACTTCTTCCCATAGGTAGGCATGTACTGTCCTGGAAGCTCACCAAGCGGTGTGGACACATGAATGTCACCATATCCTGGAAGCTCACCAAGCGGTGTGGACACGTGAATGTCACCATATCCTGGAAGCTCACCAAGCGGTGTGGACCCATCAATGTCACCATATCCTGGAAGCTCACCAAGCGGTGTGGACACGTGAATGTCACCATATCCTGGAAGCTCACCAAGCGGTGTGGACACGTGAATGTCACCATATCCTGGAAGCTCACCAAGCGGTGTGGACACATCAATGTCACCATATCCTGGAAGCTCACCAAGCGGTGTGGACACATGAATGTCACCATATCCTGGAAGCTCACCAAGCGGTGTGGACACATCAATGTCACCATATCCTGGAAGCTCACCAAGCGGTGTGGACAAATCAATGTCACCATATCCTGGAAGCTCACCAAGCGGTGTGGACAAATCAATGTCACCATATCCTGGAAGCTCACCAAGCAGTGTGGACTCATCAATGTCACCATATCCTGGAAGCTCACCAAGCAGTGTGGACTCATCAATGTCACCATATCCTGGAAGCTCACCAAGCAGTGTGGACTCAACAATGTCATTATATCCTGGAAGCTCACCAAGCAGTGTGGACTCATCAATGTCATTATATCCTGGAAGCTCACCAAGCAGTGTGGACTCATCAATGTCACCATATCCTGGAAGCTCACCAAGCGGTGTGGACCAATGTCACCATAGACTATTATTAATACAGGCAGCACAGTCCTCCGGCCTCTAACACTGTTGACAGACATCTCTGGGAGGCTGCGATGTCCTCACCATCCAGATATATTCTCCTGCCACGGGTCAGATTTTATAGGCCTGACTAGTGCTTTCAACCATAAAAACTACTATGAGCCCTGGTTCACATTGGAGTGATTTGGCATGTGAAATCGTATTCCAAATGGCGCCGCCTAGTGCAAACTGCGGCCCTTCGCTTGCTCTTATCCAGCCCTTGGGGCACTTTTCCTTCCACTGGCACCCCTAATACAAAAAGATGCAACAAGGTGACGTCATCACCTTATGACAAGGTCTTGAAAAACGCAGAGTACCCCCAATCTCTCCCAACTCCCAATCTCCTGAGAAGATGCTTCAGCACAGTTCTTCACACTGAGATTTGTAGTGCTTTACAATGGCCCACATCTCACCGGAAGGAGGATGATGTCACCCTTGCCTAGGCACTGTAGACAGAAGCTGAGTCAAAGGCAGATGTACTAAAGCTGGTTAATGTGCTTGGTGGGTGGTCCTGTTGGCCACCCATCTGAAAAGTTGAAGGAGCCACGTGGAAAATTCTTGGCCGAAAACCACATACATTCGATCAGATGCAGCCACTGTTGAGCTAGTTTGAAAGCTAGCCGGGTCAGTTACCAAAATACAATAGGCACAGCGGGAGATTCACTCATCCATACCATACGACAGGGTTTGACAAATTTGCT
>CM056053.1:474799515-474977015 GCA_029574335.1 Rana kukunoris
CATCTAGGAGTTATGCCTGTGATCATCAGGGTCTTGCAATGTCTCATGGGACTTGAAGTTTCAAAACAGCAGGGACACTGTTCTCCTTGCTGGTGAGGAAGCTGTACCTGAGGACCCACAGTGCAAAGATCTCCCTGCTTCTGTGCTTTGAGCCTAGTAGCCTTCTATGTGTCATTTAAGGCTTTGCTGCCTCTGACTGACAGTCTCATCAGGTTTGGAGTGATATGTAATGAGGTTACTACTAGGCTGCTTCTTTGTTCTCCTTGCTGGAGGGGAAGCTGTGCCTTAGGACCTGCAGTGCAAGGATCCCCCTGCTTCATCCATTCTGTTACTACTACTACTTCATATCATTACCTTACCAGTTATGTGGGGGAGCTGGAGGCTCTGATGTGATGAAGCAAAGCTTTGCTTCTCTACCAATATGGCCACCTCCACACAGAGAAACAGAGCAGAAGGAAGGCATGTTAGGTAAGTAAGGGGGGGGGGGGGGAGATCAGCTATAGGGAGCCCGTAGGCCAAGGGTAGGCAACGTCTGCCTTCCAGCTGTGGTGAAACTACAAATCCCATCATGCCTCTGCCTATAGGAGTCATGCCTGGGATTGTCAGGGTCTCATGGGACTTGTAGTGTCAAAACAGCTGGAGGGGCAAGGTTGCCTACCCCCCCCCCCCCGACATAGACCATCCTACGCACCATCATCATCCCTTCCATAAGTGCTTTAAGCCTCGCTTTCAGATCGCTCTACTGCAGGGTAGTCTTCCCGGTCACGATTGCAGATTGACAGCTGTGAGAGTCAGCGGTGCGGGGGACGGCCTATGTGGACAGCTTTACCCCGGATCCCTGCATACTTAGATGTGTCTGTTTTAATCCTCAACCAAGTGAGTTGCTAAACGTTGTACCTTCATTAAATGTAATCATATTGCTAGGGTTGTCCCGATACCACTTGATTCCACATATGCAGCCATGTCCCTCCACATATTGCAGCCAGCCATGTCCCTCCACATATTGCAGCCAGCCATGTCCCTCCACATATTGCAGCCAGCCATGTCCCTCCACATATTGCAGCCAGCCATGTCCCTCCACATATTGCAGCCAGCCATGTCCCTCCACATATTGCAGCCAGCCATGTCCCTCCACATATTGCAGCCATGTCATGTCCCCCCACATATTGCAGCCATGTCATGTCCCCCCACATATTGCAGCCATGTCATGTCCCCCCACATATTGCAGCCATGTCATGTCCCCCCACATATTGCAGCCATGTCCCCCCACATATTGCAGCCATGTCCCCCCAGCCATGTCCCCCACAAATGCAGCCATGTCCCCCCAGCCATGTCCCCACATATGCAGCCATGTCCCTCCAGCCATGTCCCCACATATGCAGCCATGTCCCTCCAGCCATGTCCCCCACATATGCAGCCATGTCCCCCACATATGCAGCCATGTCCCCCACATATGCAGCCATGTCCCTCCAGCCATGTCCCCCACATATGCAGCCATGTCCCTCCAGCCATGTCCCCCACATATGCAGCCATGTCCCCCACATATGCAGCCATGTCCCCCACATATGCAGCCATGTCCCCCATACCTAGCAGCCGCCCGGGGAACATCACAGCATTCATTTGAATAGCTGTTTTGCCCGCGCGTATAGAGACTCCCCCTTGCTCGGGATTGGACAGATCACGAACACCCATCCAATCCCGAGCAAGGGGGAGTGTCTATACGCAGTGGGAAAACTACAGCTATTCAAATGAAATCTGTGATGTTCCCGCACGCTTTAACCATGCGGCGGCTTTCATTGCGGCGTGTGCGGCGTGTGCGGCGGGGGGGGGGGGGGGGGGGGGGGGGGAGTATTCTATTTAGGTATCGGGGGTATTTGCGGCAGTACAAGTACTGCCGCGAATACTCGGTATCGGTCCCGATACCGATACTGGTATCGGGACAACCCTACATATTCCTAGCACTTAGAGGCGCCTCTCTTCTCTTTTATACTCAGTTGTGACCTGACGCTGCTTGCATATCAAGACATCGCTTGTATATCAAGTCAAAATGTATTTAAAAATGTTGCTCGTCTTGCAAAACGCTCTCTCCAGGTTTTAGTAACCCCCCCTCCCCCCCAGTGAGATACACATTTAGTATTCTGCAATACACTGAAATGTACACAGACGGTTCTGCATAGAAAGGGTTATAAATAGAGCCGCTGTATATAATCCTGGGCAGGACTGGCATCGCCTCTCCAGATATTGGGCGACACGGTTGGGAAATGAAGCAGCCCCGGCCGATCCCCTGAACACTGTGATCGCTCTGTACACACACCTCACAAATGCAACCGGATATCAGACTAATCTGCTAATTACAAGTCTGCTATTATTTTACAGGGTGGCTTTTATCCTGTCTGCAGCCTCCGCACTGCCTACATCAACCAACCTCCATCCTGAGAGGGGGGGGGGGGGTATTCTGAGGTGCAGAGTGACAGCACCACCCTGAAAGTAAACAAAACACCATGCAGTCCCCTACACCGGCTCCCTCCAATCAATGACCAGCGTTCAACCGAGGGGGAGACACGATGGAGGAACACCGGCAGCCCCGGGACGTCTCATGTGACGGGAGGAACTCATAAAAAGTTTTACAAAGTGAGAGTCAGATGATTGCAGCAGCAGCCGGGCCTGTCAGACGGGTGACTGGGACAGACACGTCCCAACCAATTAGCAGGGCAGTGCCCCTTCCAGAGGCCTGAGCGGGTAAAACAGATCTCAGCGCTGATAGACATAAATACAGAGAGAGGAGTACAGGAAAACAACAAGAGGGAAGGATGGGGGGGGGGGGTAGACGTCCTGCAGCAGCAAACATACCGCGAGCGGCTAGGTAGTGAAATCAACAATCTCTGAACACCAATAGAAAACTGGCAGGCTCTGCCCATCAGGGGTACCAGACTTATCACGGACCCCAGCCCCCCTCGCTTCAAAACTACCCCCGCCAGTGCCAGTCGCCCCTCGCTTCAAAACTACCCCCGCCAGTGCCAGTCGCCCCTCGCTTCAAAACTACCCCCGCCAGTGCCAATCGCCCCTCGCTTCAAAACTACCCCCGCCAGTGCCAGTCGCCCCTCGCTTCAAAACTACCCCCGCCAGTGCCAGTCGCCCCTCGCTTCAAAACTACCCCCGCCAGTGCCAGTCGCCCCTCGCTTCAAAACTACCCCCGCCAGTGCCAGTCGCCCCTCGCTTCAAAAACTACCCCCGCCAGTGCCAGTCGCCCCTCGCTTCAAAACTACCCCGCCAGTGCCAGTCGCCCCTCGCTTCAAAACTACCCCCGCCAGTGCCAGTCGCCCCTCGCTTCAAAACTACCCCCGCCAGTGCCAGTCGCCCCTCGCTTCAAAACTACCCCGCCAGTGCCAATCGCCCCTCGCTTCAAAACTACCCCCGCCAGTGGCCCCTTCGCTTCAAAACTACCCCCGTCGCCCCTCGCCCGCCAGTTCGCCCCTCGCTTCAAAACTACCCCCCAGCCAGTGGCAGTCGCCCCTCGTTTCAACGCCCCTCGCTTCACCCCGCCGCCAGTCGCGGCCCTCGCCCCCCCCCTCAAAACTACCCCGCCCCCCCGCCCAGTCGCCCCTCGCTTCAAACCCCCGCCGCCACGCCCCTCGTTTCACCCCCCCTCGCCAAAACTACCCCCGCCAGTCGCCCCTCGCTTTACCCCGCCAGTGCAGTCGCCCCTCGCTTCACTACCCCCGCCCTACCCCCGCCAGTCGCCCCTCGTTTCAAGTCGCCGCCTCCCTTCACTACCCCCGACCCCCGCAACGCCAGTCGCCCCTCGTTTCAACGACCCGCCGCCAGCGCCCCTCGTTTCAGACCCCCGCCGCCAGTCGCCCCTCGTTTCAACGACCCCCGCCGCCAGTCGCCCCTCGTTTCAACGACCCCGCCGCCAGTCGCCCCTCGTTTCAACGACCCCGCCGCCAGTCGCCCCTCGTTTCAACGACCCCGCCGCCAGTCGCCCCTCGTTTCAACGACCCCCGCCGCCAGTCGCCCCTCGTTTCAACGACCCCCGCCGCCAGTCGCCCCTCGTTTCAACGACCCCCGCCGCCAGTCGCCCCTCGTTTCAACGAACCCCGCCGCCAGTCCCGCCGCCAGTCGTTTTAACGACCCCCGCCGCCAGTCGCCCCTCGTTTCAATGACCCCCGCCGCCAGTCGCCCCTCATTTCAACGATCCCACCGCCAGTCGCCCCTTGTTTCAACGACCCCCGCCGCCAGTCGCCCCTCGTTTCAACGACCCCCGCCGCCAGTCGCCCCTCGTTTCAACGACCCCCGCCGCCAGTCGCCCCTCGTTTCAACGACCCCCGCCGCCAGTCGCCCCTCGTTTTAACGACCCCCGCCGCCAGTCGCCCCTCGTTTCAATGACCCCCGCCGCCAGTCGCCCCTCGTTTCAATGACCCCCGCCGCCAGTCGCCCCTCGTTTCAACGATCCCACCGCCAGTCGCCCCTCGTTTCAACGACCCCCGCCGCCAGTCGCCCCTCGTTTTAACGACCCCGCCGCCAGTCGCCCCTCGTTTTAACGACCCCGCCGCCAGTCGCCCCTCGTTTCAACGACCCCCGGCAGTCCCAGTGCCCCTCATTTTAATGACCCTCCCGGCAGTCCTTCCCTTGTTTTAAACGAGCACGCCAGTGACCCCTCATTTCAAAACAACCCCCCCCCGGCTTGCACCAGTGCCTCTCGTTCCAACGACCCCCCCCCCCCCCCACCCCCAGCCCCCCTCCTCTCGTTCCAACGACCCCCCCCCCCCCCACCAGTGCCCCTCATTTCCTGTAAAAAAACAGAACATACACAGTAAGGTACCCACCTTGGGCAGCTCTCGGAGTTGGTTGGAGTCGAGCAGTAGTTCCTCTAGGCTGCGGCTGTAGCGGTAGATCTCCTCGGGCACGGTGTGCAGGGAGCTGTGCCGCCGGTCCACGCTCTCCACATGGCGGTTGCAGCGCCACAACGGCATGCACTTCAACATGGTGTCCGGTGGGGGCAGCGCCGCCTATACAACATACACCGTCCGGGGGCTGTGCCCTCCTCTATACCACAGACCGGGCCACCGCAACATGTGGGGCACCTCATGTATACTACATAGACCCCCTAGCTGGGTGGGGACACCCTCTGTCTACGGGGGCAGCGCTGTGCCAAGCAGGGCACCCACCTCGATTACTAAACCCAATCACAAGCTGACCCCCCTAGACTTTACCCAGAGACTGACCCCCCTAGACTTTACCCAGAGACTGACCCCCCTAGACTTTACCCACTACCATGCCCACCAGGGACTGACACCCTCCCCCAATCCTATTGCAACTCACTACTATGCCAACCAGGGACTGTGCCCCCCCCTTGTAAATAAAGGACCCCCTGTATGTAGAGGACTCTATGGTAGACAGGGACCCCTGTATCTATAGAGGAGTATGGGGTACTGAGAAGCCCTCCTGTATAAAGCCTCCTCCTAGGTGCTGTGGCCCCCCACTCGTCCGGCTCTCTCAGGGCCCCCCCGCTCTCTCCGGCTCTCCAGTCTCTGTCAGGAGGGACTCGGGCCGCCGCTCGGTGCACGACGGGAACTCCACACAGCTCGGCCCCGCCCCTCTACATCCGGGGAATGGCGTCACCTGACCGCGCCTCCGGACTCCGCACGTCACGTGGGCTGCGCTGGTCATCCGCCGGCCAGGCGTGACTAATCGAGAACGGAAGCGTCACTGACAAAAAAAAGCAAAGGCTTCTGTGCAGACCAGAGGAATCGATAGCAGAGAGGTGGCTGGCAGATGCATAGAGAGCACTTGCCAGCCAGGCTGGCTGCTGTGATGATTGTTTCCTCTGAGAAATGTGTGGTCCTGTCCTGATATAACACCCTGAGCACTGTGTGGTCCTGTCCTGATATAACACTCTGAGCACTGTGTGGTCCTGTCCTGATATAACACCCTGAGCACTGTGTGGTCCTGTTCTGATATAACACCCTGAGCACTGTGTGGTCCTGTTCTGATATAACACCCTGAGCACTGTGTGGTCCTGTTCTGATATAACACACCCTGATATAACACCCTGCACTGTGTGGTCCTGTCCTGATATAACACCCTGAGCACTGTGTGGTCCTGTCTGATATAACTGATGTGTGGTCCTGTTCTGATAACACCCTGAGCACTGTGTGGTCCTGTTCTGATATAACACCCTGAGCACTGTGTGGTCCTGTTCCTGATATAACACCCTGAGCACTGTGTGGTCCTGTCCTGATATAACACCCTGAGCACTGTGTGGTCCTGTCCTGATATAACACCCTGAGCACTGTGTGGTCCTGTCCTGATATAACACCCTGAGCACTGTGTGGTCCTGTTCTGATATAACACCCTGAGCACTGTGTGGTCCTGTTCTGATATAACACCCTGAGCACTGTGTGGTCCTGTCCTGATATAACACCCTGAGCACTGTGTGGTCCTGTCTGATATAACACTCTGAGCACTGTGCAATTCTGTCCTGATATAACACCCTGAGCACTGTGTGGTCCTGTTCTGATATAACACCCTGAGCACTGTGTGGTCCTGTTCTGATATAACACCCTGAGCACTGTGTGGTCCTGTCCTGATATAACACCCTGAGCACTGTGTGGTCCTGTCCTGATATAACACCCTGAGCACTGTGTGGTCCTGTCCTGATATAACACTCCTGAGCACTGTGTGGTCCTGTCCTGATATAACACCCTGAGCACTGTGTGGTCCTGTTCTGATATAACACCCTGAGCACTGTGTGGTCCTGTCCTGATATAACACCCTGAGCACTGTGTGGTCCTGTCCTGATATAACACTCTGAGCACTGTGCCCATGGTCCTGTCCTGATATAACACCCTGAGCACTGTGTGGTCCTGTTCTGATATAACACCCTGAGCACTGTGTGGTCCTGTTCTGATATAACACCCTGAGCACTGTGTGGTCCTGTTCTGATATAACACCCCCTGAGCACTGTGTGGTCCTGTCCTGATATAACACCCTGAGCACTGTGTGGTCCTGTCCTGATATAACACTCTGAGCACTGTGCAATTCTGTCCTGATATAACACCCTGAGCACTGTGTGGTCCTGTTCTGATATAACACCCTGAGCACTGTGTGGTCCTGTTCTGATATAACACCCTGAGCACTGTGTGGTCCTGTTCTGATATAACACACTGACCCTGAGCACTGCGTGATCCTGTCCTGGGAGGTCACCCTCGGTCCTGATATAACACCCCGAGCACTGTGTGGTCCTGTCCTGATATAACACCCTGAGCACTGTGTGGTCCTGTTCTGATATAACACCCTGAGCACTGTGTGGTCCTGTTCTGATATAACACCCTGAGCACTGTGTGGTCCTGTCCTGATATAACACTCTGAGCACTGTGCAATTCTGTCCTGATATAACACCCTGAGCACTGTGTGGTCCTGTCCTGATATAACACTCTGAGCACTGTGCAATTCTGTCCTGATATAACACCCTGAGCACTGTGTGGTCCTGTTCTGATATAACACCCTGAGCACTGTGTGGTCCTGTTCTGATATAACACCCTGAGCACTGTGTGGTCCTGTTCTGATATAACACCCTGAGCACTGTGTGGTCCTGTTCTGATATAACACCCTGAGCACTGTGTGGTCCTGTCCTGATATAACACTCTGAGCACTGTGCAATTCTGTCCTGATATAACACCCTGAGCACTGTGTGGTCCTGTTCTGATATAACACCCTGAGCACTGTGTGGTCCTGTCCTGATATAACACCCTGAGCACTGTGTGGTCCTGTCCTGATATAACACTCTGAGCACTGTGTGGTCCTGTCCTGATATAACACCCTGAGCACTGTGTGGTCCTGTTCTGATATAACACCCTGAGCACTGTGTGGTCCTGTTCTGATATAACACCCTGAGCACTGTGTGGTCCTGTCCTGATATAACACCCTGAGCACTGTGTGGTCCTGTCCTGATATAACACTCTGAGCACTGTGCAATTCTGTCCTGATATAACACCCTGAGCACTGTGTGGTCCTGTTCTGATATAACACCCTGAGCACTGTGTGGTCCTGTTCTGATATAACACCCTGAGCACTGTGTGGTCCTGTTCTGATATAACACACTGACCCTGAGCACTGCGTGATCCTGTCCTGGGAGGTCACCCTCGGTCCTGATATAACACCCCGAGCACTGTGTGGTCCTGTCCTGATATAAAACCCTGGGCACTGTGCAATTCTGTCCTGATAATATAACACCCTGATAATATAGCACTGTGTGGTCCTGTCTTGGGGGGGGGGGGGGTCACCCTCTGTCCTGATATAACACCCTGAGCACTGTGTGATCCTGTCCTAAGGGGGGTCACTATCTGTCCTGATATAACACCCTGAGCACTGTGTGATCCTGTCCTAAGGGGGGTCACTATCTGTCCTGATATAACACCCTGAGCACTGTGTAAATCTGTCCTGGGGAGTCACCCTCTGTCCTGATATAACACCCTGAGCACTGTGCGATTCTGTCTTAGGGGGGGGGGTCACCCTCTGTCCTGATATAACACCCTGAGCACTGAGTGATCCTCTCCTGGGGAGGTCACCGTCTGTCCTGATATAACACCCTGAGCACTGTGCAATTCTGTCCTGGGGGGTCACCCTCTATCCTGATAAAATACCCTGAGCACTGTGCGATTCTGTCTTAGGGGGGGGGGGGGGGTCACCCTCTATCCTGATATAACACCCTGAGCACTGAGTGATCCTGTCCTGGGGAGGTCACCCTCTATCCTGATAAAATACCCTGAGCACTGTGCAATTCTGTCCTGGGGGGTCACCCTCTATCCTGATAAAATACCCTGAGCACTGTGCAATTCTGTCCTGGGGGGTCACCCTCTGTTCTAATATAACAGCCTGAGCGTTGTGCAATTCTGTCCTGGGGGGTCCCCCTTTGTTCTGATATAACATCCTGAGCACTGTGTGATTCTGTTCTGGGGTTTAGCCTCTGTCCTGATATAACACCCTGAGCGATTCTGTCTTGGGGGGGTCACCCTCTGTCCTGATATAACACCCTGAGCACTGAGTGATCCTGTCCTGGGGAGGTCACCCTCTGTCCTGAAATAACACCATGAGCACTGTGCAATTGTATACCTGGGTGTGGAATGCCTCTGCCGCCTATGGTTGGATTTGATGGCTTCCCGGCGGGTTTGGACTGGCTGTGTAAACTGTGCCATACCTCCCAACCATTGCAGATTATAAAGGGAATGTCCCGGGATGCATCCTGACTTGCCGTACCTGCAGGAGTGTCCCCTGATGCATACTGACCGCGGGAGTGTCCCAAGATTAGGGTGACCAGACATCCCCAGTTTCAGGGGACAGTCCCATGATTGAGGACACTGTCCCCGAACCAAATCTGTCCCCGGTTTTGTCCCCAGATTGGATTTAATAGGGGGCAGGGGCAATTTCAAGGACAGTCAGTGCAGAATAAAAAAAAAATTAATTAGAATTACACACCCCCACTCCGCCGTGCCTACTAGCATAGGGGGGGGGGGGTTTATTTTTCCCATTATCTGTGCCCCTTTCTGATGATCATGTGCTGGTCGGAGCCGAGGGAATATTTCTTCAGTTTCGGGCGCATGCCTCAGCTTTGCTCACATGTTCTGCTTTCGCTCAAATCCTGGCCAGCCTCCTGCCTATCTCCTTGCCTTCTCTGGCGGAGTAATGTTCCTCCACTCCCCATCCAGTAGTAGCCGGGCCCGAAGAGTCAGACTTAAGAGGCTGTGAGGCGGGGGGGCGACGGGCAGAGAGTCGCTGATTGTTGCCATTACTAGTAAAGGAAAAATATGTCCCCGGATTTTATTTTAAAAATCTGGTCACCTTACCCAAGATGCATCCTGTGCTGTATCTCCCGATGAACCTGGGTTCTGTGGGAATGTCCCGTGATGCATCCTGACTGTGCCGTACCTCCCAACTGGCCCAGGACTATACCTGGATGCATCCTGACTGTGCTATACAACCCAACTGCCTCATATTCTGCAGGAATGTCCATTAATACATCCCGACTGTGCCATACCTCCCAACTGTCCCGGATACTGCAGGAAAGTCCCAGGATACATCCTGACTGTGCCTTACCTCCCAACCATCCCAGATTCCAAAGTCCCAGGATACATCCTGACTGTGCTATCCCATACAACTGTCCTGGATTCTGCGGCAATGTCCCGGGATACATCCTGACCGTGCTATACCTCCCAACTCTCCTGGATTCTACAGGAATGTCCCGGGATGCATCCTGGCTGTGCTCTACCTCCCAACCAATCCTGGATTCTGCAGGAATATCACAGGATACATCCTGACTGTGCCTAACCTCTCCACTGTCTCAGATTCTGTGGGAATATCCTGGATACATCCTGACTGCGCTATACCTCCCAACTGTCCTGGATTCTGTGGGAAAGTCCTGGGATATGTCCTGATTGTGCAATATCTGTCAACTGTCCCTGATTCAATGGGACTATCCTAAGATAAATCCTGACTGTGGCATAGCTCTCAATGGTCCCGGGTTCTGAGGGAATGGCCTGGGATACATCCTGACTGTGCCATACCTCCTCAACAGTCCTGGATTCTGAGGGAATATCTTGGGATATCTACTGACTGTGCTGTACCTCCCAACCAATCCCAGATTCCATTGGACTATCTTGGGATACCTCCTGACTGTGCCACATCTCCCAACTGTCCCAGATTCCATTGGCTTGTCTTGGGATACCTCCTAGATGTGCTATATCTCCCAACTGTCCTAGATTCTGTTGAACTGGACTGTCTTAAGATAAATCCAGACTGTGGAATACCTCTCAATGGTCCCGGGTTCCGAGGGAATGGCATGGGATACAGACTGTGCCTTACCTCCTCAATGGTCCTGGATTCTGGGGGAATGTCCTGGAATACCTACGGACTGTGCCATACCTCCCAACCAACCCAGATTCCATGGGACTGTCTTGGGATACCTCCTGACTGTGCTATATTTTTCCACATCATTGATTCTTCTGGAATGTCCCAGAATACCTCTGACAGTGCCCTACCTCCCACCCATCCTAGAGTCCACAGGACTCTCCCATCGTATCTCCTGACTGTGCCATGTCTGCAAACTGTCCCAGATTTCATGAGGCTGTCTTGTAATACTTCCTGACTGTGCCATACTTTTCAACCGTCCTGGATTACCTAGGACTGTCCTGTGATATGTCCTGACTGTGTCATACTTTCCAACCATCCTGAATGTCCCAGAACTGTCCTGGGATACGTCCTGACTGTGCTATACCTCCCAACAAACCAGGATTCTGCAGGAATGTCTGGGGATACCTCCTGACTGTTCCATACCTTCCAACTATCCCGAATTCTGTGAGAATCTCCTAAGATACATCCTGACTGTGCCATACCTCCCAACTATCCCTCATTCCACTGGACTGTCCTGGCATATGTCCTAACTGTGCCATACCTCCCAACCATCCCGGATTTTACGTGACTGTCCTGGCTTTGCCATATCTGCCAACTGTCCCAGATTCCATACCTCTCAACAGTCCCGGATTATGAGGGAAAGTCCAGAATACATCCTTACTGCACCATACCTCCCAACGTTCCTGGATTCCACAGGACTGTCCTGGGATACCTCTTGACTGTGCTGTACCTCCCACCATCCAGGTTTCATTAGGAATGTCTTAAGATACCTCCTTACTGTGCCACACCTCCAAACTGTCCTAGATTTCACTGGGATACCTCCTAGCTGTGCAATATCTCCCAACTGTCCCAGATTCTGTTGGACAGTCTTGAGATACCTCCTAACTGTGACATACCTCCCAACCATCCTGGATTCCATGGGACTGCCTTGCGATACCTACTGACTGTGCCATGCCTCCTAACCATCCCAGATTTCACTGGACGGTGCCAGGATACTTCCCAACTGTCACAGATTTCACTAGACTGTCCCAGCATACTTCCTGACTGTGTCATACCTCCTAACTGTCTCAGATTCCATTGGACTGTCAGTTACATCCTGACTGTGCAATACTGGGCATGTTTGGGTTAAACTTCCATATTCACTGCACCCTTAACCCCATAGTAAAAATAAAAGTTAGGCATACTCTGGTTAGGCCTATTCTCCCCCATTACAAATGTCCCACTGCCGGACAATTTTACACAGTTTTGGTATCTGCGGCCTCTTATTTCCTAATGAGCGTTTGATAGAAATTGGCCAGCGCTAAGATAGATTTTCACCAGCGATTAGAGGGACAGCTTCACTGAACTAGTGTCCTCTTTCTGCCAGTCAGTGCAGGCCTTCTACCACTTTAAAAAAAAGTATGTGTTAATGCTAAATAGTGTTGCACAAACACATCCGATGACATTATACACCACTAAGGGGCCCCAGGGGTACTTTGCAAGGGTAAAAAGGCACTGCAGCCCCCCATTTGAAGGGTACCCCCCAGTGTTGAAAGGGAGGTGGAAACCTCACAGGTTGCCAAATACCACAATTCTAGCCCTCTGCACTGCCCACTGACTGAATGATGACACACATTTCCCAGGAGCACAGGCACCGAGGGAAATGACGTCAGATGCTGCAGAGAGGAAGGGGTCAGATTAAAGGGGACCACATAGCAACAGGCATGAAATAGTAAGTAAAACTTTTTTTCCCCCCCCAAATGTCGTTGGTTATGTTAATTGCTGCACAATAATGTAAATTTGATTTTATGGGTGGAACTCTGCATATTTTTTTATATTTACTACATTAAAATTGAAATAAATCAAATTGAGGTTCTGCTGCTGTATGCCGCCAATAAGGGGGTACCCCGTGCCCTCCTCTAATGGGCTCAGACCCCCCTGTTGAACCTTTGGCAGCTTGGTGGAGGCAGTTCACTGGAACAGTGAGGGGGCACAATTGATGGAACCAATTCCTCTGTCCCTCTTCAGCCTTCTTCTCTTCCACTCACTTGCTTACAGCTGCTACAGGGGGAGACACAAGCAGATCAGTTCTGGTAACTGGCCAATCCCCCCCCCCCTTCATTATCCGCCCCACTCTTGCAGCTCTGATCCCTGTGTGCATAAAGAGGATGAGAGCCTATAAATAATGATAATGAGGAGGGGGCGATAACTGTATGCGGAGGGTTAGAGTCCATAGGCAATGATAATGGGGGGGAATTGTGTACAGAGGGTGAGAGCCCATATATAATGATAACGGGGGGATTGTGTACAGAGGGTGAGAGTCCATAGATAAGGATAATGGGGGGGGGGGGGTTGTGTACAGAGGGTGAGAGTCCATAGATAATGATAATGGGGGGGATTGTGTACAGAGGGCGAGAGTCCATAAATAATGGGAGGAATTGTGTACAGATGGTAAGAGTCCATAGATAATGATATAGGGGGGATTGTGTACAGAGGGTGAGAGTCCATAGATAATGATAATGGGGGGGAATTGTGTACAGAGGGTGAGAGTCCATAGATAATTATAATGGGGGGAATTGTGTACAGAGGGTGAGAGTCCATAGATAATTATAATGGGGGGGATTGTGTACAGAGGGTGAGAGCCCATAGATCATGATAATGGGGGAGAATTGTGTACAGGGGGTGAGAGTCCATATATAATGATAATGGGGGGAATTGTGTACGGAGGGTGAGAGTCCATAGATAATGATAATGGGGAGAATTGTGTACAGAGGGTGAGAGTCCATAGATAATGATAATGGGGGGGATTGTGTATAGAGGGTGAGAGTCCATAGATAATGATAATGGGGGGAATTGTGTACAGAGGGTGAGAGTCCATAGATAATGATAATGGGGGGGAGGGGGATTGTGTACAGAGGGTGAGAGTCCATAGGTGATGATAATTGGAGGGGGGGGGGGATTGTGTACAGAGGGTGAGAGTCCAATAGTCCATAGATAATGATAATGGGGGGGGATTGTGTACAGAGGGTGAGAGTCAATAGATAATGATAATGGGGGGGGGGGGGGAATTGTTTACAGAGGGTGGGTGTGAGTCCATAGATGATAATGGGGGGGGGGGAAATTGTGTACAGAGGGTGAGAGTCCATAGATAATGATAATGGGGGGGGGGGATTGTGTACAGAGGGTGAGAGTCTATAGATAATGATAATGGGGGGTGGGGAATTGTGTACAGAGGGTGAGAGTCCATAGATAATGATAATGGGGGGGATTGTGATAATGATATGATGATGACGATGGGGGGGGGGGGGTTGTACAGGGGGTGAGAGGGCATAGATAATATTAATGGGGAGGGAGATTGTGTACAGAGCATAAGAGCACATGGAAAATTAGATGGGGGGGGGGGGGTGTTGTCTACAGAGGGTGAGAGCCCATAGATAATAATGGGGGGGTTGTGTACAGAAGTTAAGAACCCAAAGATTATAATAAAGGGGGGGGGGCTGTGTGAAACCCTAGCTACTGAACATTGGGGGAAGGGTTGCCAGCTCTTTTTAGAGCAGAAAAATAAACAATATGAAATATTAATGAAGAACGTAACCGTTCTATTCAATATTTTATATGCTGACAGCTGTTTAAGCTACTGCCGCTCGCCCTGCATGTTATTACAAGCGAAGGGTTAACCCCGAGTCCTATACAAAGTGCCCGTAAATCTTCCGCTCTGGGTTTCCTTAGCAGGCAGCAATGCCTTCCAGGCCGGGACATTTTCCCATTAATATCGATTTTATCGTTTGTTATTCTTTGCAGAATTCAGAAGCATTTTAGCTCGGCAGGAAGACGATGTTCGGCGAGGACATAAAAGGTACAAAACAGGTAATAAAGTGGATTATTACACGGGTAGGAGGACTGCATCCAGTACATCTGCCAGTTTCTTCTGGACATGCTGGAAATTCTGCAAGTGCAGTAACATCCCTGTTAATACAAACACTCTTGCTACCAAAAAAACATCTCAATCTAACCTCCTCTTTTGATCTGAAGCAATGGATACACGCTTCTACTCACTCGGGTAGCATAGCTACCAACTGTCCCCGACTTGGAACAAAGTCCCTCTGTCCCTTTTATCTCCTTATTTGTCCCTCATTTTGGTCTCAACTATATAGTTGTATATAAAACACACTATTTATCTAAGAAAAGTGTTTCCCAGTGCTAAACCTTTCATCCAATTTCTAAATGGCTGCCTTTGTAAATGTCAAAAGCCAATATAAAGGAATAGTAATGTTTGGAGGTATGCTGATGGAAACACCCTCTACTTTGTATTCTCCTACCTATCCACGCCGTGCAACCTCTCCAACAATCCTATTCCTCTCTCCCTCCAACCTCACGGGTGGCCAACCAGTGGCCCGCGGAGCCCTCTGATGTGGCCCGCGACCGCCTGCTCTGGAATGGTGGGTTTGAAAGCCCATATCGCAGGTTGCCGACCCGCCATACCGCAACATCAGTGTTGTGAATGAAGCTGGTGGTAGAGGAAGAAAGCGTCTGCGGAGTAGAGCCCCATAAACCGATTCTTCCTCCCCAGCGCCGGCTTTTGCCACAGGCGGAGTCTATGGCAAAGTTCAGCTAACCCGCAGGATAGAGACAGGTGCACTACGCTGCGAACAAACCACAGAACATCAGTGTGAAAGCAGTCTTGGGCCCTTTTCACAAAATCAGCCCGACCAAATGGGACCCTTCAATTCACCTGTATAGAGCGACAGATGTCTGTTTACGCCCACCTACCTCCAATCCGAACAACAGAAGGGAATTCGTACCCTTCTGTCTGGGCGGATCAGAGGGGCATAGCGTAGCCGTGATCTGTCACCTGCCCACTCCGCTCATTGTGGCCCTCGACTGGTTGCCAAGTTACTTAAGTGGCCTTCGCTCTTCAAAAGTTTGGGCACCCCTGGCTTAGCCTAAAGGCCCACACACACAATCTGACTTTTTGACAACAAACCTCCGACGGACCAAACACGCATGCTCAGAACCAATGCTAAAGATCAGACAATAGCAGAAGTTGCCCAAAGGGTGGCAGTAAAGAGCAAAAAAAACACGCAGTAAGTCTATTAGGTCACTACATTCGCGTTTGTTGAATGCCGTGCGTATGCATACCAAGTTCACGGACAAGGCCCTTCGGAGCAAAATCGGCGGGAAAGTCCATTGGAAGTCCGATTGTGTGCATGAGAAGGAACAATTACCCATAGAAACCTTCCCCACCTCAAACCTACTCTACTCTACTCCCGACCACCACTATGACAAAATCTCACCCCTGTCCTTCCCCAACCTAGCCACTTCTGTCTACAACACTTCACAGTCATCCTCCCTAAAAAGAGCTTGCAACCCCTCACTACACACAGAATCAGTCCCCGACCTCTATAGCCTTGGCAAACAGATGACACCAGAAGTCTCAGGAAAAGACAAAAAAAACCTAGCCTTGCACTTGAGCGCCTGTGATGCAAGATTAAGGGCTCCTTCACACTGGCAGTCCGCCTCTGCTTAGCTCAGTAGGGGGGAAATCGCTCCTCTGATCTCCGCTAAGCAGGTGGATGACAGGTCCATGTCCTCTTACTGTGCAGAGAAGGACCTGTCAGAGCAAGTTCTCTATGGAGAGATCGGATGAAAACGAACCACTTGTCCATTTTAATCTGATCAGATCCTCCAGACAGATGGAAAATAGGGTTTCCATTTGTCTGGATTTCACAGACATGATCGGATATCGTCAGCGGACACGTCACCGCTGACAACCGCCGGTGCATGAAGTGTCCGATCAGCAGGGCCGCCATCAGGGGGGTACAGCCCACACACTTGTAAGGGGCTTGAGCATCTAGAAGGGCCCTACCGTCTGGCAGAGATGGGAGAAGGCAGGGTTGGGTGAATGAGAGCTCTGTGGCTGCGCTGGCTTTTAGAACGTGTGCAAATCAGCAGCTGTTGCTGTTTCATTGCGCTGACATCAGGCTCTTTGCTGCCACCTCTGGTAAATTCCAGCATGTGCACCCATCGTGTGTGCTGCACAAGAGCTGGGAGCAGGAACACCACCTAACAAGTAAGATCTGTTGTACAAGTGAAGAGGGGGGGTGGTGGATCGGTGTACATAAATGTGTGCCTGTGTACATGTGTGTGTCTGTGTGGAGCTGAGAGTGCACAGATGTGGGGGGCTGCGAGCGTACAGGTGCGAGGGGGTCTGAGAGCGAACATGTGTGAAGGGGTGGGGGCTGAGAGCAAACATGGGGAGGGATGCGAGCGTACAGATATGAGGGGGGACTGCAAGCGTACAGGTGGGGCTGCAAGAGAACATGTGTGGGGGGGGAGCTGAAAGCGAACATGTGTGAGGGGGGGCTGCGAGCATACAGGTGGGGCTGCAAGAGAACATGCGTGAGGGGGGCCCCCCCGAGAGAGAACATGCGTGAGGGGGGGGCCCCCCGAGAGAGAACATGCGTGAGGGAGGGGGCCCCCCAGAGAGAGAACATGCGTGAGGGAGGGGGCCCCCCCGAGAGAGAACATGCGTGAGGGAGGGGGCCCCCAGAGAGAGAACATGCATGAGGGGGGCCCCCCAAGAGAGAACATGCATGAGGGGGGCCCCCCCGAGAGAGAACATGCGTGAGGGGGCCCCCCCGAGAGAGAACATGCGTGAGGGGGCCCCCCCGAGAGAGAACATGCGTGAGGGGGCCCCCCCGAGAGAGAACATGCGTGAGGGGGCCCCCCCGAGAGAGAACATGCGTGAGGGGGCCCCCCCGAGAGAGAACATGCGTGAGGGGGGCCCCCCAAGAGAGAACATGCGTGAGGGGGGCCCCCCAAGAGAGAACATGCGTGAGGGGGGCCCCCCAAGAGAGAACATGCGTGAGGGGGGGCCCCTCCGAGAGAGAACATGCGTGAGGGGGGCCCCTCCGAGAGAGAACATGCGTGGGGGGGGGGGGGCTGAAAGCTTACAGCTGCTGGTTTGGGATGTCTCTTTTGGACAAAATATAATTTCTTATTGTTAAACCTTCAAAGCACCGATGACTAATAATACACTGTTCATTTTCATATATGACGTTGGTAAGAGTGTTAAAATAAAAAAGTGTGTGCACCGAAGGATTTGGCGGGATGGCTAGTGGGTGGTCAGGCCTAAAGCTGTCTAAGGGGCCCCATGATTTCTGATTGCGGCCCTGCCGATCACGTCCGCCTGAAAAACTGACAGGTGGACCTGATCAGAAAACCAGTGTGAAAAGGGCCCAAGTCTCAGAAAGACAACCAATATAAATCTGCCCTCCAAAAATACAATTCCTGCCTCTACATTGCCAAGCCGGCTTATTTTATCACGCTCATTAACACCTTTTCATCCAGTCCCCATCAACGCTTTTCTACCTTTAACTCTCTACTTTGTCCTCCACCCACCAACTCACTCACAGCCCAGTAGATTGCCAATCACTTAAAAAAATAAAATAAGATTGATACAATTCATGATGAAATCTCTACTATACAGTTATCTCCCCTACTTAAACCGGAGGTTCACCCTAAATATACTCTTTCCCATGTGATCCAGCATACTGGCGTCAGCACCAGTATGCTGTTTTTTTTGTTTTTTTAAACCCCCCACTTACTGTGTAATCTTTATTTATTTATTTCCCCCGCGGTGGATGGCGTCTGTACGGCTTCCGAAAATAGCCGATTTTGGACTCGGGTTTTTCCGGCGCCTGCACACAGACCTAGGAGCTGACTGCACAGATTTAAAAAAAAAACAAAAAAAAAACAGTATAGTCTTTCTCATGTGATCCAGTATGCTGGATCACATGAGAAAGACTATATTTAGGGTGAACCTCCTCTTTAACACCCCATGTCCACAGGTACACCCAACACTTCCCTCATTTAACCCGGCTACTATTGACGAGGTTGCTAATCTTTTTTCATAGCACACACCTAACCACCTGCCCACTTGTTCCCTCGCAAATGCTACGGTCCTCTGTCTCCATCCTACTCTCATCTCTACTTCTCTTCTGCCATCGTCCCCAACTCTCTAAGGCAGGGGTGGCAAACTGAAATTCATCAGGGGCCGCATCAGCAGTTTGGTTGCCCTCAAAGGGCCGGTTGTATCTGCACTCCACCATAGTGTTCAGTCTGAGCAGTCTCCAAGTTTTCTTGCGCTGCATATGGATGCAGCGCAGGGTTCAGGAGTGCAAAGCACATTATTTATAATATTACATTGTAATATAAAATTAAATCAACTCACCATAATGCAGAATCAGTGGAAGCCCGGAGTCTCTCCTTACATCAGGCGTCCCCACCAGCCGAGTCCCTCCTTTACATCAGGCGTCCCCACCAGCCGAGTCCCCCCTTTACATCAGCCGAGTCCGCCCCCTTCCATCAGGCGTCCCCTTTACATCAGCCGAGTCCCCCCCTTACATCAGGAGTCCCCCACCAGCCTTGTCCCCCCTTACATCAGGCGTCCCCACCAGCCGAGTCCCCCCTTTACATCAGGCGTCCCCACCAGCCGAGTCCCCCCTTTACATCAGCCGTCCCCACCAGCCGAGTCCCCCCTTTACATCAGCCGTCCCCACCAGCCAAGTCCCCCCCTTCCATCAGGCGTCCCCCTTTACATCAGGAGTCCCCCACCAGCCGCGTCCCCCCTTTTACATCAGCCGCGTCCCCCCTTACATCAGGCTTCCCCCACCAGCAGAGACTTTCTCCGGTCTTCAAGAAAATGGCGGCCGGCGGAGACATTGTCTCTGCCCGGCCGCGGACCTCTGGAGGCGGCGGTGGTCTTCAAGAAAATGGAGGCCGGCGGAGACATTGTCCCTGCCCGTCCGCGGACCTCTAAAGAATGTGATCAGTGGGAAGAATGTCCCTTACATTGGTGATCAGTGGGAAGAATGTCCCTTACATTGGTGATCAGTGGGAAGAATGTCCCTTACATTGGTGATCAGTGGGAAGAATGTCCCTTACATTGGTGATCAGTGGGAAGAATGTCCCTTACATTGGTGATCAGTGGGAAGAATGTCCCTTACATTGGTGATCAGTGGGAAGAATGTCCCTTACATTGGTGATCAGTGGGAAGAATGTCCCTTACATTGGTGATCAGTGGGAAGAATGTCCCTTACATTGGTGATCAGTGGGAAGAATGTCCCTTACATTGGTGATCAGTGGGAAGAATGTCCCTTACATTGGTGATCAGTGGGAAGAATGTCCCTTACATTGGTGATCAGTGGGAAGAATGTCCCTTACATTGGTGATCAGTGGGAAGAATGTCCCTTACATTGGTGATCAGTGGGAAGAATGTCCCTTACATTGGTGATCAGTGAGAAGAATGTCCCTTACATTGGTGATCAGTGAGAAGAATGTCCCTTACATTGGTGATCAGTGAGAAGAATGTCCCTTACATTGGTGATCAGTGGGAAGAATGCTCCTTACATTGGTGATCAGTGAGAAGAATGTCCCTTACATTGGTGATCAGTGAGAAGAATGTCCCTTACATTGGTGATCAGTGAGAAGAATGCTCCTTACATTGGTGATCAGTGAGAAGAATGCTCCTTACATTGGTGATCAGTGGAAAGAATGTCCCTTACATTGGTGATCAGTGGAAAGAATGTCCCTTACATTGGTGATCAGTGGGAAGAATGCCCCTTAAGGCTGCAGTATACATTTGAATCGATTAAACTGGATGAAATGATTTACTCTTTATAGACGGTCGAGAAAACTGGATAAAATCTGGATAAATTGAATGAGATTCTAATTACATTTAAAAAGTGGCTGTAAACAGATAGGCATATCAGAAAACTGCAGTATAAATAATCATAATGATGCAATGACTGGGATCTGCTCAAACTCAATGTAGCATACCAAAAAAATAAAAGAAATACAAAAATTGCACATAAAAGGATACAAACTCATTACACATGGATTACATAAAGATTTATGAACAATGCATTACCACTTGCTGACCAGGTCTTTTCTGGAACATTTTGTGTAAAAGTAAAAAAATAAACAATTTCTTGCTTAGAAAATTACTTAAGAGACCTTAGAGAACAAAATGGCGATTGTTGCAACATTTTATGTCACACAGCGGTCTTTAAAACACTTTAATGACTTTTAATGCGATAAAACACCAAAGATAACCCCATTCACCGTTTCAGGTGCAAATTCAGCCCAAATACAGACCAAGAGACACACGGGGCTCCTGTGCAAATTTGCACCGGAGATAAGTGAACTGGCTCCATAGAGAGCCGGTCACATTCTCCTGCAATTGCAAATTGGATGCGGGGTCCCCTTACTTAAAATGTAAAGATGGAAGTTTACTTCCTCCTTAGGAGCCCTTTCACACTGAAGCGTTTTAGCGTTAAAAAGAGTGCTCTTAAAACGCTATCCATGCATCTTAATGGACCTTTGCACACCGAGTCCTGCAAGCGCTGTAAAAACGCCTTACCCTTTTACACTGAGGCGTTGAGAAAAGTCCTGCAAGCAGCAGCTTTTGGGCGCTGAAAAAAAACCGCTCCAAATAGCCCCTCTCCATTTAAATGAATTGAAAGTGCTGTAAAAACGCCTTACTCTTTCACACTGAGGCGTTGAACTGGCGGGGCGTTGAGAGAAGTCCTGCAAGCAGCATCTTTGGAGCAGCTTTTGGGCTCTGAAAAAAAAACGCTCCAAAAACGCCCCTCTCCATTTAAATTAATTGAAAAGCGCTGTAAAAACGCCTTACCCTTTCACACTGAGGCGCTGCTAAAACGCCCTAAAACTTTAGTCTTAGCGGTGCTTTACCAGCACATTGGGATTGCAGATGAGGCTTCGCTCGAATAACGCTCAAAAAACGCTGTAAAAACGCCCCAGTGTGAAAGGGGCCTAAATGTCAAACAAATGAGGCAATATTATTATAGACTGGTTAGCAAGTGGATAATAGATAATTCAGGTTCTGTTCACACCCATGCAAATTTGACATTAGATTGTGTCCGGCTGCAGAGCGGATTGCACAGGAAAGCTGTGAGACTTGCCTCGTACACATGACCGGTTTTCCTGGCACGAGAGCTTTTGGCCGGGATTCCCGGCCGTTTGTATGCTCCATCGCAGTTTTCCCGACAGGAAAATCGCTGGGAAAAATTTAGAACATGTTTTCTTTTTTCCTGCCAGAATTTCCGGTGGTTTTTAAGCCGGTAGTTTTTCTATGGGGAAAGGTTGTGGTGGAGCATACACATGGCCGGGTTTCCCGACCAAAGCTCAGGAAAACCGTCCGTGTGTAGGGGGGGGAAAGCTACCAAGCAGGTTCTCCCGGCGGACTTTATATCTCTGGGAAAACCGATCGTGTGTACAAGGCATTAGGCTCCGTTTTAGGGCCGAATTCAGCCCCCGATTTGTCCCTGAAACAGAGAACAGGAACGCACCGGATCCCTGCTACCAGTCGCATTTGTCGGAGGTGTGAACCCAGGCTTACTAACAAAGCTTTGCATCAGATTGGATTTTTATTCGATTTTATTAGCTCCAGTCTGTAAATGTTTGTGTTTTACAGTTATATAGTTTAAAGGCATTGTACCACCTTCATGTTTTTTCACCTTAATGCATCCTATGATACACTGACCGCCCCCCCCCCCCCATTTTACTCACCAGAGCCCGTTCGTTCCCATGGCGGAGACGTGCTCTACCTTTCTGCCCTTAATTGGATAAATTGATAGCAGCGCAGCCATTTGCTCCCGCCAATCAAATCCAATGACGTGGGTGCTCGGGTAAAGTTTGCCAATAAGTGTCTATGCACGCAAAATTGCTGGACTCAGGAGCGTGCCCCCAAGGTAACCCCCCCCCCCCCCAGGAGGTTTACCGATGCGAGGAGGAGCAGCAAGCGCCACCGGGAGACCCCGGAAGACAAATTTTGGGGCCACACTGTGCAAAAGTGGAGGTATAGGTTTGTAAACCTTCAATGTTTTTTTTTAATAACTATCACTTTATTCTTTACTGAAGTATCTCAATTCGAAAGTATTGCAAAAATGTTATGAATAACCAAGTTGGGAGTATTTGTCCAGTAAATGACTGCCAACGTTTTTGCCAACACATTTTGCCCCTATTAAGCAGCAGGTGTCTCACACTGGGCATCGAACCTCCATTATCACAGGGAACAAGTAAAACATACTCAGCTACCATCCTTCACTCAGTACCAGGTCTGGGAGCAGCAGAATAGGGGACAGACATCATGAAAAAAAGAACAAGGCTTTATTTCCTGTGGTTCTACTCCGCAGAATAAAGACAATCCACAATCATATAAAATAAACAGAACAAGGACAATGGGGTGGGAGGGGGAGGGGTAAAAGTCCGAGAGGTTTCATGCAGACAGGTCGCTGTTGTCGAACCTCTCCTGGTCGTATACTTCTGCCACTACTTTCCTTCCTGCAAACCAGCGTCCGTTGAGGGCCTGGATAGCTTTGTGCGTCTCGCTGGCCATGGAGAATTCCACAAATATTTTAACGATGATTTCCGCATCTTCCTCCTCGCCCTGCTTCTCCTGGTAAATGATCACCCGGTTCACCGCGCCAAACTTGCCGCACTCCTCCGTCACTTCTCCTTCTAGATCATCGTCAATGTCTCTGGGGTCAACCATATTGCGCAGGACCATAACCGTGGACTGAATGAGAGGAGAAAAGACAGTTAAAAGGTGGAAATACAAAACAATGAAACAGTCGGGCACATTCCAGATGACGAGGAGCGACATTTTCTGGAATTTTAATGAGAAATTCTATCTATTGGGGTCACCCAGGTTTGCCAGATAGAATTTAACCACTTAAGGGACACTAAAGTCAGTTTTTTTTTTTTTAAACAACAAACATGTTATACTTACCTCCACTGTGCAGTTCGTTTTGCACAGAGTGGCCCGGAAAGCTGTCTTCTGGGGTCCCTCGGCGGCTGTCTGGGCTCCTCCTCACAAAAGCTTTCCATCTTCATGCGAGGGCGCTCGCACGGTGGAAAGCTTTTGCGAGCGCGCTCCCGTGATACAGGGGTGGCCATAGCCGCTGACTATCACTCGGCCCCGCCCCCAGGGCTATTCCTGAAGCCTGCACCACTTTACCAGCCACCCAGCAGGTCTGTTCCTGGAGCCCATGTCTGCCCACTCAGCCACTTCGCAGGTGCCCATTCAGTTCACAGCATGTCTGGGGGCAAAGACTTGAGGTTGGCTGACTGGTGAGGAATGTGAAGTGGGATGGGCACGTGAGACTTGAGGGGTAAGGCAAATTAAATGGGGGTTGGAGGGGGGGGGGGGGGGGGGACCCTTCACTGTTGGATGTTTTTTCACCTTAATGCATATCATAGGTTATTATTTATGGTATTGATGTATGAACATGCACTACAGACCACTGTTCATTTTGAAGTCAAATTTCAAATTAGTTTTATTCAACTAAAATAGTATTCACTTAGTCAACTAAATTAACACTGGAAGGAACACACATTGCAACAGGTGGTGCTGCTACTGACAGAATCTGCCAAAAATAAAGTTTGCAATAAATTTGCACCCGATAAGTCTTGCATTCTACTTCCTGTCTCCTGCCAGTGTTTATTTTATTGATTACATTTTTTCATCATAAATTTTCCTCAGCGGCAATTTTCCAGTGACAAAAAAAAACGAAAAGTTACACAGAACTTTTGCCAATTGACAAAAACTAGGATGAAAATCTATTCCAAATTTCATCAATGAATAAAAACAACGAAAATGTGACGTTTTAGATATAAAGATATTAAATAACAGCTAAACCTGCGTCTGTGTAGTTTGTTCAAACCTTGTTCCCCGCTGTGCATAATAAACTGCCCTCACACGCACCTCCTGTTTTCGCATAAGTTTCTGCATGACCATGTGGCGAGCGCTGCTCCCGGAGATACTCATGTGCTCCTGCTCGCTCAGCATCTCTGGCCTTTCCAACTCCAGAGCCGTCTCCTCTTCTTCCTTCTCCTTCTTCACCTCCAACTGGGTTACTGCTGGGGGGCTGGACAGAATGGGGTTCACCAGCCCCACCTGAGGAATGGTTACTGGTAAAGGTGGCCGCACTGGTGTCACTCCTGTGGAGGAAACACAATCTTATCAGTTATTAATAGACATTCAGCCTAGCTTCACACTGTAGCGATGCGGGAACCAGTGCCGTTACTGCATCGCATCTTTCCCGCAGGCAGTTGCAATGCCATCAGAAAACCACTGCGGGCGTCAATACAATGTTAAAGAGGAAGTAAACCCTTGGTTTTTCCTTTTTTTTTTTTTTTTTTTTTAAATACACCTGCAAGAGAAAGTCATAATGAGCAAGAATGCACAGCATACTAGCTCATTATGTGTTACCCGAGATCGAACCCCCTGAAGTCCGCCTCGGTCCCATCCACCGCCATGTCCCCTCGTTGCTATTTCCTGTTATCGCCGCTCCGGCGCTGTGATTGGCCGAATCGGCGATGCATTCACTCCCATGCATGCCCGTTAATGGCATTCACAAAAAGGCACCGATCACTGTGCCCGTTTCCGTAACAATATCTCCTTAACCGTATAGGTTAAGAAGATATTTCTTGCACCTACAGGTAAGCCTTAATCTAGGCTTACTTGTAGGTGGAAGTTGCAAGAGTGGGTTTACAACCACTTCAATGGCACCCCAAGATCGGTTCACAGATTGCAGTGCGAACTGTGGGAATTGGATTGTATAGGTGAGAACACCCAGTCGATCCAATTCCAGTGCGGAGGGAGATAGGAGTCCCTGCACCTTTTTTTTGTGCGAATCCAATGCGAGTTCAGCCATACAACTTTATGGATGAACTCGCATTGCACAGACATCGCATTTGGGTGGCACTGCGCGTGCGAATTACATGCAATGTCTGCGTTTGCTACAGTGTGAACCCGGGCTCACAGATATTTTCCACATGCAAATGTACACAAGAAAAAGATTTTTGTTAGAGCGCTTGCCTGTTATTGGTCAACTGTGGGGTTTAGATACAAAAACTGGAGTGCGCAAAATAAAGTGCACTTCTGCATAGAAACCAATCAGCTTCCAGGTTTTATTGTAAAACGCTTAAATGAACAAGCTGAAATTATTAGACGATTTGCTACAGCTACACCAGATTCTGAGTGCTCCAGTTTTAGTTTCATCTCCTTGTGTATTGCATGCCAAATGACTTGTTTTAAAGTGATACTAAAGGTTTGTTTTTTGTTTAAAAAACAAAAATGTCATATTTCCCTCCACTGTGCAGTTAGTTTTGCACAGAGTGGCCCCGAACTCCGTCTTCTGGGGTCCCTCAGCAGCTCCTCCCCACATCAGATAATGCACTAGGAGAAGCGCTCATTGCGGGGGGCACGCCCGAGTCCAACATTCGGTGTCCATAGCTGCCGAATATAGGGCTCGTCCCAGACTTCCGCATTATTGGATTTCATTGATAGCAGCGGAAGCCAATGGCTGCGCTGCTGTCAATCTATCCAATCAAGAGCCAAGAACCCCAGGCAGAAAGACGGCACATCCTCACCATGAGACATTCCAGGCTTTGGGTAAATAAAACGGGGGGGGGGGGGGGAGAGCTGGTGACTGCCATAAGTTTTTTCACCTTAATGCTTAGGATGCATTAAGGTGAAAAGACAACCCCTTTAAAGCGGAGGTTCACACAAAAAGTGAGCCCCTGCTTTTTGGATCCCTCCCCCCCTCCGGTGTCACATTTCAGGGGGGAGGGGAGTGCAGATACCCCGTCTTCTGGGAAACACTGTTCCCAGGAGAGAGCGGGGACCAGTGTCGGCACGCTGCGATCCTTGCGCATGCACAGTAGGGAATCTGCCACAAGGCTTCACTGCCCAATTCCCTCACCGAGGATGGCGGCGGAAGCAACCAAGGACCAAGCGATTGCTCAGCCTCGTCAACTGACATTTCGAGCATGCTGGACAGGTTAGTGTCCATTTTTTAAAAGTCAGCAGCTGCAGTATTTGTAGCTGCTGGCTTTTAAAAAAACTAAAAAAAACTGGTGGACCTCCACTTTAACCCCTTCCATACAGGGCATTTTCACCCCCTTCCTGTGCAGACCAATTTTTAGTTTTCAGCGCTGTGGCACTTTGAATGACAATTGAGGGGTCGTGAGACGTGGCTTCCAAACAAAATTGACACCCTTTTTTTTCTCACAAATAGAGATTTCTTTTGGTGGTATTTGATCACCTCTGCGGTTTTTATTTTTTGCGCTATAAACAAAAGAAAGCGACAAATTAATAAATATCATACATTTTTTTTTTTTTTACCTTTTTGCCTCAGTTTAGACCGATACGTATTCTTCTACATATTTTTGGTAATAAAATAAAAATTTGCAATAAGCGTATTTGATCGGTTTACGCAAAAGTTCTAGCGTCTACAAAATACGAAAATAGAATTTTGCCATTATGGCATTTTTTTTTTACTAGTAATGGCGGCGATCTGCGTTTTTTTTTTTTATTGTGACCGTGACATTGCGGTGGACACATCGGACACATTTTTGGGGCCATTCACATTTACACAGCGATTAGTGCTATAAAACTGCACCGATTACTGTGTAAATGTGACTGGCAGGGAAGGGGTTAACACTAGGGGGGCGTTGAAGGGGTTAATTATGTTGCCTAAAGTGTGTTCTAACTGTTAGGGGGAGGGGGACTCACAAGGGGAGGAGATCGATGGGTGTTCCTCTGTCAGTCTCTTTACCGCTGACAGGACATGGATCTGTGTGTTTCCATGCCGTGATTGCTGGCAATATCGGGGTGCCCGGCGGTCGCGCACCGGGTCCCGAGGAATTCAGCGGGGGCTCGCGCGCCACCTAGCGGCCGGAAAAAAACAAGGACGTCATATGACGTCCAGTCTGAAGCACGAGAGGTCCCCACCGACGTCATTTTACTATGGCTCGGTGGGGAAGAGGTTAAAGCTTATTGTTTGGTCTTTTATTTTTATTAGGAAAATAGACCTCCAAACACCTCTTTAACAACACTTTAAAATCCTGGCATGTAATCATTGAAGCGGTGGTAAAGATTGCATTTGTTTAAAAAAATGCATTCAGTTTAACTTCCTGCTGACGTGGCACATATATGCAGCGTCTTGGCTGGTGGGATTTAACGCAGAGACCCCGAATATATGTGTCCTTGTGTAAACACTTTTCTGTGCTGAAAGCGATTGCCCTGCACACTCCCAGCACAGTCACCGGTGGCAACCAGAAAGCTCCTAATGCTTACTTGACAGCCAATCACAGCGTTCACATGACCTGAATGCCCGCCTCTCGACATTAAGAAGTTCTTCAAGGGCTGGGAGGCAGCGGTGGGAAGGGGTTAAACAGATGCCCCGTGTGAATGAGGCCTTGTCAGCACGCTGCTGCCCGACATCCTTAAAAAGTGAAAAATTAAAAAGGAGCTAGCGGAAAATTGTCAGCTGAACAATGGCTTATTCTATACAAAAGGATCACCCTCATATTACAGGCGTTTCGGTAAAACCAAGACCTTATTCACAAGGGGCATACTACAGCGTACACCCATGTGAGGACCATGTTCACCTGCAGAAAACCTGTGCATCCCTTTGCTAGCAGTCCTATTCATATCAACTGGGATGCAGTGGCTGTACAGACACAGTGGCCGCTCCCAGTGATGTGGATGCACGGCCCTGAACGCACACACACCATTGGCCTTCAGGGCCGTGCACCTGAACAAATGTCAAATTGGGAGCTGCAGCTGTGTCTATGCAGCCGCTGCGCATCCCAAATGATGTGAATGTCACTGCTTGCATCAGGGGGATGCACGAAACACATGTGCATTCCCATGCGGGTCAACACAGCCCTTACACAGGAGTACGCTGTGCATACCCCGTTTCAGTATAGAGGCAGAGAAGACACAAAGCTTGTTGCCTTCTAACATATAAAAGGCCGGAAGATTTACTGAATCAGTTAAAAAAAAAAAAAAAAAAAGAAATTAAGACATTTTATGAAGTACCTACCTGTAATAACCCCAGGGGCTTGTGCTGCCATGACTGCTTGTGGTAGTGCCCCCAAAGGCTGTGCCAGTGTTAGTGCCGGGGACACCAGGCCAGGACTTGCCAGTGTGCCAAGGACAGCTGCTCCAGCCACCGCTTCCTGTGAAGAGAGAGGTGTATTACACCACAGCCATTCCCAAATAGTGATCAGATGAATTAAATCTAACAAGACACAAAAATTTTCACTAGATCCTCAGGTAATGCCCGCTATGTGGACCGATCTCCGCTATGTGGACCGATCTCCGCTATGTGGACCGATCTCCGCTATGTGGACCGATCTCCGCTATGTGGACCGATCTCCGCTATGTGGACCGATCTCCGCTATGTGGACCGATCTCCGCTATGTGGACCGATCTCCGCTATGTGGACCGATCTCCGCCCTTTCCTTCAGGCTTGCACAGTTGTACCGGCTCCTCTCCTGGACAGAAATTACTAATGCTGCGTACACACGATCAGAATTTCTGACAACAAATGTTTGAGAGCTGGTTCTCAATTTTTCTGACAACAAAAGTTCTTGTCGGAAATTACGATCGTGTGTATCCAATGTCGACGCACAAAAATCCTACGCATGCTCGGAATCGTTTAACCTTCCTTTTCTTTGGCTCGTTGTAGTGTTGTACGTCACTGTGTTCTTGGCTGTTGGAAATTCCGACATTTGTGTGATCGTGTGTATGCAAGACAAGTTTTGTTGTCGGAATGTCAGTTTGTGTGTACGCGGCATTACTCGGATGTCACCACACATCGGGGGTTATTTACGGAAGGCAAATCCTCTGTGCACTTGGAAGTACAGTCGCTTTAAATCTGAGGGGTAGATCTGAAACGAGGGGTAGATCTGAAACGAGGGGTAGATCTGAAACGAGGGGTAGATCTGAAACGAGGGGTAGATCTGAAACGAGGGGTAGATCTGAAACGAGGGGTAGATCTGAAACGAGGGGTAGATCTGCTGATTTCATCATTCAATCATGTACAATCATGTACAAACTAAAATGCAGTTTTAAATTTTTCTTGCATGTCCCCCTCGGATCTACAGCGACTGCACTTTCAGTGCACATTGCACTTGTAGTGCAAAGTGGATTTGCCTTTCGTAAATAACCCCCCCAATGTGAGCTTCTCATAATGCAGACACTTTATTTTTGGCTTTTGTAATAAAAATCTTTTTGTGCAGATAAGTTCCATTATGTGAGTGAGGCCTCATGCACACTGGATGTTGCGATAGCTCTTGTAGACACCTTTCCTCCTTTCAGCAGCATTTTGGCTTAAAGAAACAAAAAAAAAAAAACACTTGACGCTTGTACACACGTGTAACGCATTTAGGCGCATCAAGTGTTTGGTCGTTAATTCATTTAATTGGTCAGAATAGTCAATTCTAATTTACGCCCCTATGAGCAACGTTAAAAACGCCCAATGTGAACTGGATGGAGGACTTGGTTTTGACCTCGAAGCCGAAAACGAGAGACGTACACGCACATCTAGACATTATGGAACGTGTTCATATATTCTGATTCTCATTGATGCGACTCCTAGTGGTTGAAGATCTTACCAGGTCTCAGTAAACTAACCCAGAGTTCACATATAATATTATTCCCCCCTACCCCCTCTTCTCTTAGTCTCCTCTCCCCTTCTAGTACTTTCCCACCTGTTTTTTAGAACTAACCTGGCAGTTTCACCGATATGAGATTTCCGGAATTATGATCTCACGTTATCTAGCCATCATTGAATATTTTGTATAATTCTTCACTTACATGACTATGTATATTTTGCATTTGCCCTTTTCATCTACTAAAATAAACATCCAATTGAACTTCCGCTTTTTGGAATCCCCCCCCCCGGTGTCACATTTGGCACCTTTTTCCAGGAGGGAGGAGGGAGAAGATACCTGTCTAATACAGGTATTTTGCTCTCACTTTCCGACATAAATAGCCTAGCCACCTGCAGGTATCTACGCCATGTCTGGCACCTCCTCTGTCCCACCCACAATGTCTTCTGGGAGACACACAGATCCCAGAAGACAGCAGGGACCAGTGGGATTGCGCAGTAGGGAACCAGGAAGTGAAGCTGCAAGGTTTCACCTCCTAATTTCCTTACCAAAGATGGCGGCGGCAGCACCCGAGAGGCGAGGGACAGATCAGCTTCGGGTGCCGACATCGCGAGCCCCCTGGACAGGAAAGTGTCCTTATTTTAAAAGTCAGCAGCTGCAGTATTTGTAGCTGCGGACTTAAAAAAAATTGGTAATAGCCAGCGCATGGAAATCACCTGCATTACTGTTGTCGGAAGCCGAAGAGAATGAATCTTTCATTCGTACATGCAAAACTGGAAGCGCTAGACAAAAACGGGTTGGAAAAATTTGATGGCATATGGAAGCCCTGGGCCATATACTATACTCCAGACACTTTTGACTCAAGAGTTCTCATGTCATGGTATTGATACCCTTTCATGAATAGCGAAATAAAATAAGTGAAATCCACCTTCGTAACACCACTACCCTCTCTCCCTTCCCTCCATTAGTTCTCATTTCCATTATTAGGAATTGTTTTTATTTATGTTTAGTTATATCTGTATAATACTACAACAGCTCAATTATTATTGCATTCATCTGTATTTCAATGCTGTATCTCATTCTTAGTTGTTGTCATCTGACATACTGTAACTGTTGTAATCTATTACTTATAAGAAAGAAAAAATTGGTGGAACCACCAAAGACCAGCTACATCCACTGGAGAACGTGGAAGTTGCGTCACTATTAAAAAGTGACATCACTATTCACACCCGCTGGTCTGAGGCTTCTACTTTCACTTGCTTGTTAGTAAGGGCAATAAATGGATGTCAAGGCTCTTCTCTGGTCAGCTACTGTACCTGTAAAGCCCCATCCCTTGCAGCCTCTAATGTTTACACACTTTTCTGTTAATATACCTGAGCCGTGATCTTGGCAGTTGCAGCAGCGGCAGCGACAGCAGCAGCAGGAGGGAGACCACCAGGGGTGGCCGGTGTAAGAAGAGGCATTGGTGGTGTAACAGCTTTCCCGACTCGAAGGTACTGACCACCCAGATCAAACAAGTTCATGGAGGAGACGGCATCCTGCGAAGACTGGGATTTGTCATACTCTGTAAATACATACATAGCAGGGATGAATGTGACCGCAGTAAGCCCACGCTCTGGAGAAAACACATCACAATCTGCAGCTCTTCCCGTAGATTATAACAACCTGCCAGGAAGGAAATGTAGGAGCAGACATGTTTGAACGCAAATGCAGTACTGTTATCCTCATCCATTCTACTTTTAGCTTACTTACCAGGTCCGTAAAGTCATAAGAGGTGAAGGGTAAAGCCTTGTACACACAATTGGATTTCCAACAGGAATGGTGCGACAGGCTGTTCTCCGATGGAGCGAATAAACTGTCAGAGTTTCCACCAACAAGTGTGGGAAAGCATGCTTTAAAGTTTTCCGACAACAAAAGTGTGTACATACGTCCGTCACACAAAAATCCAAAGTACAAACACGCATGATCAGAAGCAATGCTCACCATAACACAACATTAGCAGAAGTTACCCAAAGTGTGTCGTTAAAGAGCTGAAAAACCAAGTAGTTTTGTGATTGTTGGCCAACAATTCTTTGCCGTTTGTTTGCAAGACAAGTTCATGGCTAACTCCCCTCAGACAAAAGTCCTACGCTTTGTTTTGCAGAAAGTCCGATTGTCGGGGTTGCCCTGAAGGAGGAACTATGGCCCACCTGTGGTGGACCTGCCCAAAAATCCAGGAATACTGCGACCAAATTCTAGGACAAATAAAAGAGATCACTGTTAAGGAGATAAAAAATGTCTGGAAGGTACTTTTCCACGGAAGCCAAGAGGGAATAACAAGGATACAAGATGTCACTTATCCCCCATTTACTTAACGCAGCCAAACGGCTTATACCAAAAAAGTGGCAAGAAATAGCTTGCCCACAGATATGGGAATGGGTAGACGCAGTAGAGGAAACGTTCAGAATGGAAGAATTAAAAGAGATGTTCTCTGAGAGCAGCATTGACTTTAGGGGAAAATGGAAAAGATGGAAAGAATATAAAAAAAGACATGGAGTTGAAAAGTTGAGAATAAGGTAACATGAATGAAATAGTATCAATATGTCAGCCAACACAAAAAACTACCGGGGGAAAAAACAAACAAACAAGAAACAACAGTATAAAGGTATTAATAATGATATTGAGAATAAAAAAGGAGTCCTGGGAACCTGAGGGGGGAGGGGGGAACGAGGGGAGGAATAGGGAGGGGGACAATGAGATTTGGGTTTCTTCGGTACGTCCGAGACATTCTGATGGGTATACGTAAAGAGAGTACCCCCCCCCCCCCCCAACAATGTAAGGGAGAGGCATGATGTTATGTCTCTTTTAAAGAGAAAAGGAACATTTTTGATATGCACTCAAAAGATTTAGGTTTATATAAAAAAAGAAGGAGGGTGAAGTATAGAAACCACAGATGATGCAAAACCGTTATGGAGACGAAGGAAGCACAAAACCATGAGCTGCTCTCCAGTGCTTGGTAAAAGCTGAAGTGGTAAAAAAACAACAACAAAAAAGTGGTAAAAAAAAAAGAAAGTCAGATTGTCTGTACCAGGCTTAAAGGGGTTGTAAAGGTTTGTTTTTTTATTTTCTAAATAGGTTTCTTTAACCACTTAAGACCCGGACCAAAATGTAGGTAAAGGACCTTGCCCCTTTTTGCGATTCGGCACTGCTTCGTTTTAACTGACAATTGCGCGGTCGTGCGACGTGGCTCCCAAACAAAATTGGCGTCCTTTTTTTCCCACAAATAGAGTTTTCTTTTGGTGGTATTTGATCACCTCTGCGGTTTTTATTTTTTGCGCTATTAACAAAAATAGAGCGACAATTTTAAAAAAAATGCAATATTTTTTACTTTTTGCTATAATAAATATCCCCCAAAAATATATAAAAAAACATTTTTTTTCCTCAGTTTAGGCCGATACGTATTCTTCTACGTATTTTTGGTAAAAAAAAAATCGCAATAAGCGTTTATCGGTCGGTTTTCGCAAAATTTATAGCGTTTACAAAATAAGGGATAGTTTTATTGCATTTTTATTAATTATTTTTTTTTACTACTAATAGCGGCGATCAGCGATTTTTTTCGTGACTGCGACAATATGGCGGACACTTCGAACAATTTTGACACATTTTTGGGACAATTGTCATTTTCACAGCAAAAAATGCATTTAAATTGCATTGTTTACGGTGGAAATGACAGCTGCAGTTTGGGAGTTAACCACAGGTGGCGCTGTAGGGGATGTGAGACCTAGTGTGTTTGTTTACAACTGTAGGGGGGTGTGGCTGTAGGTGTGACGTCATCGATCGCGTCCCCCTATTACAGGGATGACGCGATCGATGCTGCGGCCACAGAGAAGCACGGGGAAGCCGTGTGTACACACGGCTCTCTCCCCGTTCTTCCGCTCCAGGGACGGATCGCCGCACTCCAGCGGCGATCGGGTCCGCGAATCCCGCGGTCCCGGAGCTTCGGACCGGATCGCGGGCCCGCAACCCACGGCTGGGTACTAAAATCAACGTATATATACGTTGATGTGCCCAGCCGTGCCATTCTGCCGATGTAAATGTGCAGTAGGCGGTCCTTAAGTGGTTAAAGGAACACTAAAAAAGGAAAAAAATATGTTTTGGGGTAAAATAACAAACATGTTACACTTGCCTCCACTGTGCGGCTCGTTTTGCACAGGGTGTCCCCGAACCCGGTCTTCTGGGTGCCTCGGCGGCTGTCTTGGCCCCTCCTCGCAAGAGCTTTACACCTTCATGCAAGCTCCCTCGCATGGTGGAAAGCTTTTGCGGGCACGCTCCCGTGATACAGCGGCGGCCATAGCAGCTCACTATCACTCAGCCCCGCCCCCCGTCGTGTCATTGGATGTGATTGACAGCAGCGCCAGCCAATGGCTGCGCTGCCATCAATCCATCAAACCTAACTAATCAAGGGCCACAGACTGAGAACCGAGGAGGAAGACGGGGGCGAGCGCAAGACTTTGGAGGGTTGGGTAAGTAAAACGTGGGCTGAGCGGTACCATCGGATGTTTTAAGGTGAAAAAACATTTACCTTTACAACCCCTTTAAGCTAGTGCATTGTTGGTTCACTTACGCTTTCTTTCGATTTCCCTTCTAAGCCCTGGTTCACACTGGGCTGCGGGAGTGAAATTGTGCGAGTTCAGCTGAACTCGCACGATTTCACTCCCGCTGGCAGTCCCGATTTCGGCTGCGATTTAAGACACATCTGTGCAGGTTTCTGCACAGATGTCAATGTAAATCGCGTCCTGAAATCGCAAAAAGTAGTACTGGAACTACTCTATGAAATCGGTGCAGCGCCGCACCGATTAGGACAGTGTCATTGCCGGCAAATGCCGCCGATTTGCGATGCGATTTCACATGTGAAATCGCATCTCAAATTGAACTAAATCGTACCCAGTGTGAACCTGGGCTAAATGTTTCTCACCTCCTCAGTAAGCTTTACCCCCATCATCCGAGCCATACTGGCTGGTGGTTAGTCAGTGTGCTCGCCCCCTTCCTTGTGACTACATCCCTGCAGGGAGACGCTGTAAACATTGACAATGTCTCCCCACAGGCTCGGATGATGTGGGCAAGCTTACTGAGGAGGAACAGGAAGTGAGAAATTCTGACAAAGAAAAAAAAACTATTTAGAAGGGAATTTGAAGGAAAAGGTAAGTGAACCAACAATGCACAAGCTTAAAGGAACATATTTAGAAGATAAAAAAAAAACCTTTACAACCCGTTTACAAGTCTTACTACAGTGCATATTTCAAAGACAGTTCTGATATAAATCCAGAACAATTTGTGAACTCCTATAAAATGTTCTTGTTGCAGGTCAGTGTCAATATTTTAAATCTACTGGAACAGTATTGACAGCCAGGCAACATACATTCCTATCATTCTGGATCTGCATACCTACCATGGACATTATAGAAAAGCGAGGGGGAAAGCCTTTTTCAACCCTTTCGTCTTCAAGAAACCCATGGAAACATATTTAGATATCCCTGCAAAATTATAATTCAGTCGGCCTATAAAAATCCTTTTCTTGGAGTACATGGAAACAGGACACAGGGTCTTAATGTATCCATAATGATTGGGTAATGCTACCACATTCAAGTACCATATATACTCGAGTATAAGCCAAGTTTTTCAGCACTTTTTTGTGCTGAAATAGCCCCCTCGGCTTATACTCTAGTCACCTTTTTCGTGCCTGATCTCCCAAACTTTGGCGACCCGGTGCCGGCCCTAACTTGGCACACATGTAGCCCCACTCTTCCTCTACAAGTGTGCAAATTTTGTTGTCCGGGGGACCTATGGCCGGGGAGCACCGATTTTTCAAAGCCGAGCACCCCTTTCATAGACTCCCATGTTAAACGTCAGTCTAGTCCATGGGTCTTCAAACTATAGCCCTCCAGTTGTTCAGGAACTACAATTCCCATCATGCCTAGTCATGTCTGTGAATGTTAGAGTTTTACAACGCCTCATGGGATGTGTAGTTCCACAACAGCTGGAGGGCCGTAGTTTGAGGATCCCTGGTCTAGTCATAGACACAGTGATGCATTGGTACAGTGAGACACGCAGATGGGACACCCTAGGCTTATACTCAAGTCAATACATTTTCCCATTTTTTGTGGTAAAATTAGGTGCCTCGGCTTATACTCAAGTATATACAGAAAATGGATATACGGACTCTGGCCAAAATAAGGCCCCCCCCCCAGGCATAACCTACCAGTTCTGCTCCGCTTCAGTTTTGTTCCAAGCAATGAAGAACTATACAAAGAGTGGAGGGATTTGGGTGTCCTGTGAAACACGCCAAGAAAAGGCTTTTTAAAGGTAAACAAAAACCTTAATTTCTTAAATTGTAGATCACAAGACAGAAGGTTCGATCATATCCACAATCGCCGATTTCCCAAAGCACTGAACGTGAGGGATGGGCAACAAGCCTAAAAACAGAACAGCGCAAGACCCCACCACAGAGCCATGTGCAAAGCCTTCTGCCCTGGCATCTGCAGAGGCATGAACCAAAGGCACCTGGTAAAATCTGGTAAATAGAAGATCGGGTAGCACAGCCTTACAAATCTAAACAGCTGAGTTCTGCCAATCTGCCCAGAAAGCACAGACACTCCTGGAATGGGCCTTGAACAGAAAAGGAGGATCCTCGTCCCAATGTTACAAGCTGGAGAATTGAGTTGGCAAATCCACCAAGAAAAGCTGTTTCCACTACTGCAACCCTAAAGTCGTGTGATTTTGCAGATTTTTTTTTGCCAAAATTTTGATGCGACTTGAAGCAATGCCTGTATATTCTTGAGGTCTATGAATCTCAAGTCGCATCAAAGTGGGACCAAAGTAGTGCAGGGACTACTTTGAAGTTGCTGCAAACTGAAGTTGCTGAGATATGAACGATACTCTTTGGAAATCATGGGGTATGACTTGTCATGCGACTTTGCAGTCCAAAGTCAAATGACAAGCCACACTAGTGGAAACCGAGGTACAATTCTTTCCCCTAAATATCTTCCTTTACCTTAGTGCAGTCCTCCTTCACTTACCTCATCCTTCCATTTTGCTTTTAAATGTCCTCCTTTCTTCTGAGAAATCCTCACTTCCTGTTCTTCTGTCCGTAACTCCACACAGTAATGCAAGGCTTTCTCCCTGGTGTGGAGTGTCGTGCTTGCCCCCTCCCTTGGACTACAGGAGAGTCAGGAAGCGCTCTACGTTACAGATTAAAAACTGAGCTGTGTGTTAGTGAGCGTCCCGACTCTCCTGTAGTCCAAGGGAGGGGGCGAGCATGACACTCCACACCAGGGAGAAAGCCTTGCATTACTGTGTGGCGTTACAGACAGAAGAACCAGAAGTGAGGGTTTCTCATTTAAAAGCAAAAATGGATAGATGAGGTAAGTGAAGGAGGACTGCACTAAGGTAAAGAAGGCTATTTAGTAGGGTTGTCCCGATACTAGTATCGGGACCGATATCGAACATTTGTGCGAGTACTTGTACTCGCATAAATGCTCCCAATGCTTAATCCGATACCTGGGGTGGGAGAGGCGGCGTTCAGTAGGGGCAGAGTTAGTGGGCGGAGCGAAGATAAAGTCCTCAAGCAGGTAAGCTGGCCTGGCAGAGGTGCAGGGTTCATCCACATCATCGGTGATCGGAGCCGTCACATACAGCAACTATAGCAACGCTCCATGTTGCAGTCAGTGCTTGGACTTCCCGACGCTCTTCTTGGTACACCCTGCACTTGGCCACATTAAGCCAGCAGCGGACATCTTGTTACACTATATGGGCTGGGTGTAACAAGAAGTAAACTGCAGGGTGTACCAAGATGGGAGTCGCAGGTAGCATAGCAAAATACTAGTTTAGTTATTTTCCTCTGTCATTTATTTCACTGCCCATAAGTGCCAGACACCTGTCAGTGCTCAGCTGTCAGTGTCATCTGTTAGTGGCCATCCATCAGTGCGTGCAACCCATCAGTGCTCACTTATCAGTGCCACTGCCAGCCATCAGTCCCGACTCCCAACCATCAGTCAGTGCCACCTTTTAGTACCCATCAGTGAGTGCCATCTATTAGTGCCAGCCATCGGTGCGTCACTGTAACACGACATTAACCTCTTAAGGACCGCCTACTGTACATTTACGTCAGCAGAATGGCACAGCTGGGCACATCAACGTATATATACGTTGGTTCTAGTACCCAGCCGTGGGTCACGGGCCCGCGGCGCGCTCCCGTGACCCGGTCCGAAGCTCCGGGACCGCAGGACTCGATCGCCGCTGGAGTGTGGCGATCGGTCCCTGGAGCTGAAGAAGGGGAGAGCCGTGTGTAAACACGGCTTCCCCGTGCTTCACTGTGGCCGCAGCGTCGATCGAGTCATCCCTGTTATAGGGGGACGTGATCGATGACGTCACACCTACAGCCACACCCCCCTACAGTTGTAAACACACACATCCTACAGCGCCCCCTTGTGGTTAACTCCCAAACTGCAACTGTCATTTTTACAGTAAACATTGCAATTTAAATGCATTTTTTGCTGTGAAAATGACAATTGTCCCAAAAATGTGTCAAAAGTGTCCGAAGTGTCCTCCAAAAAAAAAAAAACGCTGATTGCCGCTATTAGTAGTAAAAAAAAAAAAAAAAAAAAATGCAATAAAACTATCCCTTATTTTGTAAACGCTATAAATTTTGCGAAAACCAACCGATAAACGCTTATTGCGATTTTTTTTTACCAAAAATAGGTAGAAGAATACGTAGCGGCCTAAATTGAGGGAAAAAAAAAAATTATATATATATATATATATATATATATATATATATATATATATATATATATATATATATATATATATATATATATATATATATATATATTTTGGGGGGATATTTATTATAGCAACAAGTAAAAAATATTGCAATTTTTTCAAAATTGTCGCTCTATTTTTGTTTATAGCGCAAAAAATAAAAACCGCAGAGGTGATCAAATACCACCAAAAGAAAGCTCTATTTGTGGGGAAAAATGGACGCCAATTTTGTTTGGGAGCCACGTCGCACGACCGCGCAATTGTCAGTAAAAACGACGCAGTGCCGAATCGCAAAAAGGGGAAAGGTCCTTTACCTGCATTTTGGTCCGGGTCTAAAGTGGTTAAAAAAAGTATCGGTATCGGCGAGTACTTGGGGAAAAAAGTATCGGTACTTGTACTTGGTCTTACAAAAGTGGTATCGGGACAAGCCTACTATTTAAGAAAAATAATTGTACCTTTACAACCCCCTTAATAGTAAATCAGGAAGCAACTGGCTCTTTGCAAAGACACACAGTATTAAAAAACAGGTCATCAGCCTCCTAAAACAAAGCTGTAGGATTCTGGTATACCCACAGAGCACTGACCACATCCAAGGAGTGAAGCACCTTCTCCTTAGGATGTTTAGTATTAGGACAGAAATACAGCAATGCCCTAGTTATGGTAAAATAAAGACACCACCTTAGGCAAAAAAAAAGGCTGAAGCCTTAACATAAACATACCTCAGTGAAGGACCAACAAAATAAGAGACCCTACAAGCCAAAGTAATGGCCACCAAAAAGTCAACTATGCGTGTAAGAAGCCAAAAAACGAATATCCCGAAGAAGTTCAAATGGGGCATACTAAAAAACAGACATTACCAAATTAAAGGTCCCACAGTGACAGCGGGCACCTGACAGGCAGAACAATGCCCAGAACACCTTGCAGAAAAGCCTTTACCAAGGAAGAAGATGCAATAGTCCTCACAGCAAAGAAAATAGGGCTTAATGATGGTACCCATTCTTGGAAGTCAACCTTGCCCTGAGCAGGATAGGAATTGAGGAGTCAAACCCTCCTGTCCCTCATGACTTGGGCTTCAACAGACATGTCAAAGCCAGTAAACGACGGAGTATTGGCCCTTGTGACTGCTCGTCCACCAAGCGTTTTGGGAAGCACATGACCCCGGATCACCAGACTCGATATTTAAAAATCACTTCTGATTGGAGTAATTCTTTCAAAAGACGTACTGAAGGCAGAGTAACCTGACCCTGGAATTCAGGCGACTGTGTGGTAAATGAGCTACCCATCCGTGGCAGCACAATATTCTCACCTATAAACCCGTAACCTTTGTGTTTGCCTGTTGTGGGGTCCCGTGCCAACATACAAGACTTGATCTTCCCAAAGGCCTCAAACACACTCTTGATATCATCATCTGAGAGATCCTGGTGCACGGAGGCCACATAGATTCTGTTGAAGGAGCGGGCTTCCTCTGCCAATTGGTCTATGATGGGCTGTGCTTGGCCAATGTTGCTTGGTCTGCCAACCTGAGATGAGAGAGCGCGTAAAACATGGCAAGCATAATACATAGCTAAAGCATTCATTTCAAAGAAAACTGGCTTCTAAATGGCATGCAAATAGTGTGTGAGGAGTCACTAGCAATCACAAAGTGCAGTACACGGGTGTACGTCAGTCATTGTAACTTTACCAGGATCCTGATTATTTAGGCCCCTTTCACATGTGCGGACCGTATGTCCGCATTTTCATCTATCGGTTGAGGATGAAAACAGGACATGCATTGGTCCCTATGTGATAGCGGGTGTCAGCGGATGAATATCCGCTGACACCCGTAATCATCCGCCTCCACAAAGATCCGCTTTTGCGGACGGAAGAAAACCCTATTTTTTCTTCCGTCTGCAGAGCGGATCGGATGAACACGGACATACGGTCCATGTTCATCCGCTCCCCCATAGGGGAGAGCGGAGAAAAAAACAGGGTGGTCCCTGCACAGTGTGCGGGGACCGCCCTGTCAGCAGACAGCTCAGCGGTGATTTACGGAGGATCCCCGCTGAGCAGACGGACACACACTGGGCGGATCAATACTGATCCGCCCCGTGTGAAAGGGCCCTTATACACACACACACACACACGATTTCTGATAAGCAGATTACACTATATACCACTGGTGGTCTCATGCGACAGCCACTGACATCCACAAGGGGTCACACAATATTTTGCAACACTACTGGAGACTGTGAAAATACTACAAGAGATGGTCAGAGATTTGGAATATGCTACAGGTGTGTTTGGGGACTGAAATCATGCTGCAGAAGACAGAGACCAACGATAAATGACATGGAACCAAAAGGCTACTTTCACACGGAGGCGCTTCGCAGGTGCTATAGCGATAAAAACCGCGCCTGCGAAGCGCCCTGAAAGGGCCTCTAGTTTCACTCAAGTGTGAAAGCCCTTTGGCTTTCACACTGGAGCAGTGCGCTGGAAAAACGCCTTAAAAAAGTCCTGCTATCCGCATCTTTGCAGGCGCTGTATACACCACTTCTGAAGTGCCCCTGCTCATTGAAATCAATGGGCAGCAGCACCGCCGGTAAAGCGTCGCTGCATCGGTTTTAACCTTTTTTTAGCACAAGCGGGGGAGTTCTTAGCCTTAGAGATCCCTTTCCTTACAGTCCTATTGCATATCTATGATCCCACTCTCGGTACTGGCTTTCGGGGCTCAAGAGCTGACCTGTGTGTTTACGTTGTCAGCAGTTAACTGTGTGTTTTCTATAAAAAAAAAAAAAAAAGAAGAAGATGGTGCACACTTACCCCAACCCCTCCACCGACAGGAACCCTGCTTGAGAATGGCTGGGTTAACAACTTAAGGACCAAGGATAAGCTCCAGCTTGTTCGCACACCCCATGTGCAAAGCCCGCCAGGAAGTCAGCACTGCGCTAATCACAGGCAGCGAGATATTTCCCAATCTCTGCAGCCGCGTATTGGGACAGTGTCTCCCTACCTGTGATTAGCGCAGCGCAGTGCCGACTTCCTGGCGAGTTCTGCACGTGGGGTGTGCAAACACGCTGGAGATTATACTTATTAAAGGACTAACCGCTGTCGTTATACTTTGCTAGTTTAATGTTAAAGACAGTTAGCTGTCATAACCCCGGTAGTTTTTCCCAAAAAAAGTGTGCCTGCAAGACCGCTGCGCAAATACTTTGTCACACAGTATTGCAATGACCGCCAATTTTTTTCTTTACTGTGTCTAAAAAAAAAAAAAGATATAATGTTTGGGGGCTCAAAGTACTGTATTTATTGGCGTAGAGCACTCACTTTTTTACCCTGAAAATCGAGGGTAAACTGTGCCTGCATGTTATACGCAGGGGGCTGTGAAAAGGTTTTTTTCCTGAAACTTCCCTCTTTGTTAGGATGCGTGTTATACGCCAATAAATACGGTAATTTTCTAGCAAAAAAAATAAAAATAAAAAAAACACCTTAAAATTTAACTTGTATACACACAGTCGGAAAATTAGGCCCAATCCTTAAAGGGGTTGTAAAAGAAAATTTTTTTTGTTCTCTAAATATCTTCCTTTGCCTTAGTGCAGTCCTCCTTCACTTACCTCATCCTTCCATTTTGCTTTTATATGTCCTTATTTCTTCTGAGAAATCCTCACTTCCTGTTCTTCTGTCTGACTCCACACAGTAATGCGAGGCTTTCTCCCTGGTGTGGAGTGTCCTGCTAGCACCCTCTCGGACTACAGGAGAGTCAGGACTCTCTCTACATTGCAGATAGAGAAAGGAGCTGTGTGTTAGTGGGCGTCCTGACTCTCCTTTAGTCCAAGGGAGGGGGCAAGCACGACACTCCACACCAGGGAGAAAGCCTTGCATTACTGTGGCAAGTTACAGACAGAAGAACAGGAAGTGAGGATTTCTCAGAAGAAATAAGGACATTTAAAAGCAAAATGGAAGGATGAGGTAAGTGAAGGAGGACTGCACTAAGGTAAGGGAAGCTATTTAGGGAAAAAAAATTGTACCTTTACAACCCCTTTAAGTGGTTAAAGGACCAGGAGGCACACTGGAAAACTAGGAATTTCAGATTGGTCCTAATAAATTAATGTATCTAAACAAGGATTCACAATCCTCTGAACCCATCAATTCTTTGAAGCACTGCATATAGAAACAAAGATTCATGCAAGTAAATAAATAAAAGATCATCTCCCCATTAAATCTTGTGTTATTTTCATCAGTTTATAGCTCCATAATAAAAGTGTGAGGAGGAAGAAACATTTTGGATATCACTAGTAGAAATAAGCAAGACAAAAACACTACTGACCAAGACTGGGAAAACATTCAATGCCTTATAGCCAGAAGCTCTGTCCATTCTTCAAGCCACTAAAACCAGATATAAAAAAGTGCTGATGACATGGTACATATTCCCTTCTGGTAGGACAGGGTCCTCATCATATGACTACTGTGAAAGCCAATCACAGTGATCACATAATCAGGAAACCCATGTAACCCTACTGGTGTATTAAAGCGATTGTAAAGTCTCGATTTCTTTTATTAAAACAACAAACATGTTATACTTACCTGCTCTGTGCAGTTGGTTTTGCACAGGGCAGCCCAGATCCTCATCTTCCTGGGTCCCTGGCTGGAGCTCCTGGCCCATCCCTCCAGTTGAGTGCCCCCACAGCAAGTAGCTTGCTATAGGGGCACCCGAGTCTAGCTGTAGCTCTGCGTATCTATTCAGGCACTGAGCTGTGGCCCGGTCCACACCTCTCTCCTGATTGACTGAATTTGATTGACAGCAGCAGCAGGAGCCATTGGTGCTGCGGCTGTGTCTCAGACAATCAGGGGGGAGAGTCCTGGACAGCCGAGGGACTTGTGGACATTGCTGGATAGAGAGCGAGAGGGCTCAAGTATTAGGGGGGCTGGGGCAGCTGCCGCACACAGAAGGCTTTTTATCTTAATGGATAGAATCCATTAAGATATAAAAAAACTTCTGCCTTTACAACCCCTTTAAAGTGAAAGGCTGGAAGGGGTTAACCCACTTCAAAACCGGGCCAATTCGGACATTTCTGTCATACATGAAAAAAAATAAAAAATATCAAATTACTTTGAAGCCCCAATCATTATATATTTTCAAGCCGAGGCCCTGCAGAATGGTGGGCGTTACTCTTTATGTCACGGTTAATTAAAAACGACATTTTCAGAGATAAAAAAAAAAAAAAGCAAAGCAAATGAATATAGTAAACACAAAAATGTGTATATACATATTTTAAATTTTTTTTTTTAAATGTTACGGCAAGTAGATACCAAACATGCCACGCTTTAAAATTGTGCACGGCCTTGGAATAACAACGAACTACAGTATTTAAAATTTTCCATAGGCAATGCTTTAGAAACATTTACAGGTTACCAGTTTAGAGTTACACAGGTGGTCAGGTGTTAGAATTTTTGCGGCGATACTTCACGTGTGGTGCAATCCCCATTTAAATATGCGTGCCGGACCTATGTGCACGTTTGCATTTGTGTGCGAGAACAGGGGCGCTTTAAAATTATATATAAATATATATATATATATATATATATATAATTTTTTTTTTTTTTTCTATCAAATTTTGTTTAAAACTTTCTTTACACTGTATTTAAATGTATTTATAGACTTTATTGCTATAAACAAGGAACGAACATCTTTTGAACCCCCAATATCTCTCTTCTGGCCTCCAAAGCATCTGATCAAACCAAGATTGGTTTCATCAAACACTCTACAAGCCGGTAACACACTTCCGCCACCTGTAAAAGTGATCCAGCGGTTGCCTAGCTGCTTGGATCACTTTTTTTTTTTTCACAACAAAAGCTTGGATCACTTTTACCGGACAGGAATCGCCTTCTCTAAAAACAAACTGTGCCAGGACCATGGTATACAAGGCCACATATAAAATGTATAGAGCATGGGTCTTTAAAAAGTTCAAACTATGGCCCTTCAGTTGTTTAGGAACTACAATTTCCATCATGCCTAGTCATGTCTGAATGTCAGATTTTTACAATGCCTCATGGGATGTGTAGTTCTGCAACAGCTGGAGGGCCGTAGTTTGAGGATCCCTGGTATAGAGGTATGGAGTTGATTGAAGGGCACTTTTACAGTTTTAAAATAAAACTTTAACCACGTTACAGATTCCTTCCTGAATTTCTGAATGTGTACTCTCCATGAAATCCATTTCCCTGTGTTTGGGTATAATGTAATGTAAAGCAATAACATTTTTGGATTGGGCAAGCCTCTATTCAAACCAATGTTGGTTTAATCAGATGCTTTTAAGAGCAGACAAGAGCTCTGGGGTCTAATAGATGTTTAACCACACGCCGACCAGCCGCCGTCATACGGCGGCACGATCCTGCCAACCGTTGTAGCTGTACGTTGGTCCCTTTAAATGGGATAGCAGGCGCATGCCCGCTGCATCGTGGGGGTGCCGATGCTCGTGACCCGTGGTTGCGATGACCACCGGCTGCAAGCACCGCCAGGAGATGCAGGACAGGGACGCACGCGTGCACACACACACATACATATTATACACACACACACCTGTTTTCTGTGAGGAAAGGCAGATCGTGAGTTCCCAATAGCTATGAACCACGATCTGTCAGTCCCCTCCCCCTACAGTTAGAAACACGCTAGGAAACACAGTTAACCCCTTTCCTGCCAGTGACATTTTTACAGCAATCAGTGCATTTTTATAACACTAATCGCTGTATAAATGCTAATGGTCCCAAAAATTTGTCAAAAGTGTCTGTAATAATGTTGCAGTCCCGATAAAAATGGCAGATCGCCGCCATTACTAGTAAAAAAAAAAAACTATAAATCTATCCCGTTTTGTAGGCGTATTGCGATTTTTATTACCAAAAATATGTAGATTATTATTGGCCTAACTTGAGAAAAAGAAATCTTTAAAAAAAAAAAAAATTGGGGATATTATAGCAAAAAGTACAAAATATTTTTATTTTTTTCAAAAAAATTGTCGCAATTTGTTTATAGCGAAAAAAAAATATATATATATATATATATATATATATATATATATATATATATATATATATATATATATATCCCCTTTTTTAAGCACAAGTGAGGTATCGCTGCAAAATTTCTAGCACTAGACTTCCTGTGTAAATCTAATGTGGTAAATCTGTAAAGGCTTTTAACCACCTGAGCCCCGGACCATTGTCAAATGACAGCCTCACAGTGGCTCTGAAAATCCAACAGGACGTCATATGACGTCCTGGATTCCTCCGGCCACTGGGGGGCGAGAGAGCGCGCCGGCGCGTCCCGGAGATGCCGATGCGTGTGCCTGGCGGTCGCGATGTCCGCCAGGTACCCGCGATCGGCAATGACAGAGCAGGGACATGGAGCTCTGTGTGTAAACACAGAGCAGGGACATGGAGCTCTGTGTGTAAACACAGAGCTCCACATCCTGTCAGGGGAGAGAGAGGAGACCGATCTGTGTCCCTTGTACATAGGGACACAATCGGTCACCTCCCCCAGTCAACCCCCTCCCCCCACAGAACACAATACAAGTACACATTTAACCCCTTCCTCACCCCCTAGTGTTAACACCTTCAATGCCAGTCACATTTATACAGTAATTAGAGCATATTTATAGCACTGATCGCTGTATAAATGTGAATGGCACCAAAAATAAGTCAAAAGTGTCCGATGTGTCAGCCATAATGTCGCAGTCCCAAAAAAAATTAAAATTAAAAAAATCGCAGATCGCCGCCATTACTAGTAAAAAAATTAAAAATAATAATAATTCTGTCCCATATTTTGTAAGCGCTTAGGTGATCAAATACCACCAAAATAAAGCTCTATTTGTGGGGGAGAAAAAAAAAAAAGGATGTCAATTTTGTTTGGGAGCCATGTCGCATGACCGCGCAATTGTCATTTAAAGCGACGCAGTGCCGGAAGCTGAAATTTCACCTGGGCAAGAGGGGGGTATATGTGCCCAGAAAGCAAGTGGTTAAAAAGCGTCGCCTATGCATAATATAATATAATGTACGTAGTGTTGACATTACATGGACATTGGCAATTTTAAAGCGTGATGTTTGGCATCCATTTACATACATGGTGTAAAAAAAATGTTTTTTTACGTTTAAAAAAAAAAAGTGTATTTTTTGAGTGAAAAAAATAATTAAATTACATTACAAAACCCACAATTTTATTCTTAAGGGCCTTTGTTTAAAACATATAATGTTTGGGGGTCCTAGGTAATTTTCTAGCAACAAAAAGATATATATATATTTTTTTACATGTAAACAAAAGAACAGGCCTGGTCTTAAAGTGATTAACAACGCTTTTTGGCTGCGTCCCTATTAATATTTACACTTATATTCGCTCACCTTGATAATCCTTCCACCCATGACGGAGTTCATCTGTTCCGGGGCGTGCTGTGCAGCTTCAGGTACAGATTTACACTTATTTGCGCTCACCTTGATATTCCTTCCGCCCAGCATGACGGAGTTCATCTGTTCCAGGGCGAGCTGAGCAGCTTCTGGGACTTCATATTCCACAAATGCAAACCCCTGCGGGGAAAAATAAAAAAAGGACAAATCAGTAATTTGACTACAGATTGCCAGGATCCAATATTTCCACATACAAGGTCCACTATTAAAGGGGTGTTCCAGCCACATTTAGTGTTTATTAAAAGTCAGCAGCTACAAAAAGTGTAGCTGCTGGCTTTTAATAAACACACACTCACCTGCTCTACGATCCAGCGACGCGCAGGGCGGGGGGTCCGCTCCTCTCCCCCCCTCCCCGGCCGGCGTCATTGCAAGTGTGGGCACCCGGCCGTGACAGCCTTCGGCTTCACGGCCGGGCACCCACTGAGCATGCGTGAGCGGCACTGCGCATGCGCGAGCGGAGCGGCCCACCGCTGATTGGACAGGCGATCGCATGGGACCTGTCAGTGTCCCATGCGATCGCCTACAGGGAGGGGCTGCTGTAGGCGATTAAGCTTAATCGCCTAACCAGCCCCTCGGCGGAAGCAGGAAAGGAAGTCCCACTCCTCCTGAAGCCCCCACTCCCCCCCCAAAAAAATTACATGCCAAATGTGGCATGTAAGGGGGTGAGGAGTGGGTTAAGCGGAAGTTCCGAATTTGGGTGGAACTCCGCTTTAAAAAAAAAAAAAAAATCAATACAGCTTTTACTAAGGATTAAAGCTATAGCATGGATAAGCCATATCTGGGGGATCTCCCCTAGAAATAGAGAATTACTGAAGCAGTTGCTATTACTAGAGTGGTCACTGCTGGCACGCACCATTCACAGAGCACCTTGCATTTTTCTCAATAAATCCAACATGTTCTGTGATTGGAAGAGGTGGTGAAGAAGGGTGTTGATGTCACAATCTCCATCTCATCCAATCAGAGAACGCTTTGCATTCCATTGGAAAAATGCAAGGTGTTCTTGTGAATGGGCACATGTGCCAAGCAGAAGACAGCGGCGATCCCTGTAGTACTGGCGACTATTACAATAATTCTCTGCTTCCACAGCAGACCAATAATCCATACACGACGCTCAGCTATAAAGTAGGTGCTTATAAGCGAACATTAGGTTCTTTACAGCATTGGTTCTTCACCTCAGTCCTTAAGTACCCCCAAACAGGCCATGTTTGCCGGTGCTTTAAAAAGTGGTTATAAATTTTTTTTTCCATTTAAAAAAAAAAAAAAAAAACACAACAAAACATGTTATACTTGCCTCCACTGTGCAGTTTGTTTTGCACAGAGTGGCCCCAATCCACGTCTTCTGAGGTCCCCCTGCGGCTGTCTTTGGTCCTCCCCACAAGAACGCCGCACATTAATGCAAGCAAGTGAGCATGGTGTGGAGTCCTTGCGGGCGCGCTCCCGTGATACAGCCGCCGACTATCACTCGGCCCCGCCCCTCGGCACACCGCATCATTGGTTGCGATTGACAGCAGCACAAGCCAATGGCTGCTCTGCTTCAAATCCACCAATGAATGGGCCAGGGAAGTCGGTATCTTGTCACATTCGGCTCCCCATGTGACGTTTCGTCGCCGCCATCTTGCTACACCCCACACCATTGCACAGTAATGATAGAGTGAGAAGGACATCTTGTTACACCCACCGGAGTTTTAGATTTCACAGTTATTTTCAACACAAAACTGAGTTTATATGCTTAAATACAGTATTTGTAATTCCGACGGACTATTTACATGTTAAATTTTTAAAGCAGCAACAAACCTGCTGACCTTACATAGTTGCTAATGAACACCTCAGATTTTCACATTTAACATCTGTCGGATTTACAAACAATGTATTTAAACATAAAAGCTCAGTTTTGTGTTGAAAATCTAAAACTCCGGTGGGTGTAACAAGATGTCCGCTTGCCCCCTTCACACTATCATTACTGTGCAATGGTGTGGGGTGTAGCAAGATGGCGGCGAGTAAGCGTCACTTCCGGAGCAATCTGTGATGGGGAGCCGAATGTGACACTACAGTGGCTGGGGAGGCCGGTATTGTCAGAAGTTTTTTCACCTTAATGCATAGAATGCATTAAGGTGAAAAATCTTTTACCTTTACAACCCCTTTAAAGCAAAGTCAATGGCTTGGTATTTTGGGCAGTTATTTTATCCAAGAGAAATCCCCAAAACATGGCCTGTTGGGGGTACCTTGAGGACAGAGGTTGAGAACCACTGATTTATAGAACAAGCTCACTGGTCAAGAATGATTTTTCAGAAATCCGTTTATTCCTTTTCTTCTGGTATGTTTTGTTGTGTGAGGTGTACAGATAACTGGTCTCTGCATTTTTGCTGCAGTCAAGCTGATAAGATTTTCCAAAATAACAATCAACATATTTTGTTGTTCTTGGTGTCTTGCCGACTTGAAACCCTTTAATGTGCAAAAGATTGTGCTTTTGGAGGTCCTACACGGGAAATGGCCAGGATTGAAACCTAAAAGCCTTCCCTTTTTTGGTGAAGACAGCAAGTCTTGGCACTTCCTATGTCTGACCTCAAAGCGTAAGCCAATGACTCCAACATTTTCTTTTGTGTTGTAATGCCTTGTACACACGATCGGTTTTCCCGATGGTCAAAAGTCCGCCGGGAAAAACAAGAACCTGCTCGGTTGCTTTTCCTGTGTGCATACGGCCGGTTTTCCCGACAAGAAAACTGCCATGACAGCTTTGGTCAGGAAATTTGGCCGTGTGTATGCTCCACTGCAGTGTTTCCCATAGCAAAAAAAAAAAAAAACGCAGAGAATCGCAGCAAAAAAAAAAAAAAAAGAAAAGCAAAGGAGAACAAGTTCTCATTTTTTTGCTCGCAGTTTTCTGGCCGGGAAAACTGCTAAGGAGCATACACACGGACGGTTTTCCCGACCAAAAGCAAACATGGCAGTTTTCCCGTCGAGAAACCCGATCGTGTGTAGGAAGCATTACTCTTGGCTAGGTACACACTGATGCAGTGCGATTTTGATCTGATTTTCAAGTGGGGTTGCAGTGTGACTTGACATGATTTGGATATGGCTGTGATTTCTGGAATTGTGTGATAACCGATTGAAGAGATTTGAAATGGTTTCCATTGAAGTAAATGGAACATAGAATCGGACCAAAAAGGAGGAGAACAGGACTGGGACAAGATTGGCTAGAAGGCCCTTGGAAATATGTCTACGTGCATAAGGGGGGTAAGTAGTCAAGAAGATGGGATTCTTAACACTATAGGTACACTACAGTCGCATCATTTAGAATGTGAAATCTCAAAATGCACAGAGAACAGCTTACCAATCAGGGTCCTTGCCTCTCCCCCCCCCCCCCTCTCACAGACAAGGGGGAGCAGGGACAACGCTCACAGATGGGGGGTGGGCGGGTGTGGGGTCCCTGATCGGTAAGTTGTTCTCTGTGCATTTCGGGATTTCACATTCTAAATGAGACTGGAGTGTACCTATAGTGTTAAAGGGGTTGTAAAGGTTTGTGTTTTCTTACCTCAATGTATCCTATGCATTAAGGTGATTAAAAAAAACAGGCCGTCACGGGCCCCCCCAGCCCCCCGTTTTACTTACCGGAGCCCATTCACCTAGAGTGGGGCCGAGTCATACACTGCATCTATGGACGCCGACTGTATGACACAGGAGCGCACCCATAAGGTAACCCCCTCGGGAGAGAGCATCCCAGAGGGGGTTAAGTATCGCAGGGAGGAGCCGCAGTTGGACCCCAGAAGAGAAAGATCGGGGCAACTCTGTGCAAAACAAACTGCACAGTGGAGGAAAGTATGACTTTAAAAAAAAAAAAAATACTAAAACACAAAGATCCTTTACAACCCCTTTAAGAATTCCTTCTGCCCGACTTCCTACGAAACACGTAGGCCTCATCCATGATACACTCCCAGGACAAAACAAACAGTAACGAAATGTAATTTTCAATTAATTCATTGTTTTAAATAACTCCATCTAAGGATGGTGAATTAAACTTTCTAAAAAATTTTTTTATAAATCTTTGTGAAATGTATTCATTCTGTTTAACACCATCTTGGCACACGTAATGTCCCATTCCTTATCCTACCTCTTATATTTTATATGTTGCAGGGACGGTGCCTCTATGGAGTAATAATCATCTCATGTCCCCACCTCACATATGACATCAATGGAAAAAACTTATTTTTGCTTTAAACCTAGTACCCACCTTGTGTTTCATGGTCACAGAGTCCCATGACATGTCTATGCTTTTTATTGGTCCAAACGGTGCAAATGCTTGCCGAATGGTGTCTTCTCCAAGTTCATAGTAGATGGATCCGACATAAACACGACACATTATTGCGAGAGCCCGCTGCCTTTGAGCTGCCATCTAGAAAAGAAAGAACACAGCCGTCAGGAGAAGAGAGGTCACTAATACAAGCAATGCACGCAACAACGACAACCATGTGTCCCACCCCCCACACCCCCATCTATAGGAAACTGGTCCCCCCTCCCCACTTTAATCTCACCACCTGCCAACTGCAAGCACCGCCAGCTTTTGACAGCAAGCGGCCCCGACTAGCCGTTCTCGACCTGCAGGAGGAGGAAATCGGTTAGGGAGTCTGAATAAAAAACAACAGCAGGATCCATTACCTGAGGGTTTTGGGGGGGGAATGGTCTCTTCCCCTGGGCAGCCTGTTGGCTACTAGCTGGGGCTAACCTATCCTGTCCTCGTTGCCCCAGCACTCCAACTGAAAGAAGGTCAAACAAGTAAGATCTACACCCAATGGTCACAATGGCTATTAGGTATTGGATGGGCTTTTGTTCATTTCAGAACTGCCTAGTCTATGGGAATGCAAAAGCCGCTAAAAGTGGGGCAACCGCACCTGCAATGAATTCTGAATGAGATCAGGAGAGTGTCACACTATTGTCACAAGCACGCTGCGGTTGTTCATCATAGCCTGTCAACAAGGATTAAAGGTCTTCAAAGTCATGCACTGTGGGGTTAATTACATGCACTGGGGGGGGGGGGGGGGGGGGGTCACACTACATCCCTAAACCCTGAGTCTTAACACATGGCTCGCCAGGTCCCTCTGTGTGGCCTGTTGGGCATTTTTCAGAATGGCAGCGGGATGCTCTATGCGTTTTGTACCAAAATGGAGCCAGTATGGTCATGCAGAGTGATCTCTGTCTGGCAGTGGGAGTATAGTCCCTGCCAAACGTCATCAAGGAGAGAGCGGCAAGGGAGCAGGTAAATAAAACACTGAATGGGGTTTATTTACCCTGCATTGAACCCCAGTGTGGGGAGGGGGTTAAAGCGGGCGGGGGGTAATCTTTTTAAAAAAAAAGTCAGCAGCTACAAACACTGTAGCTGTTGACATTTAATAAGCACACTTACCTGTCCAGGGTGCCCGTGATTTCGGCCGATCCGTCCTTCAGTTCGTGTGCCCACACAGCCATACTCACCAAGGGAAACCAGCAGTGAAGCCTCGCGGCTTCACGGTCCGTTTCCTACTGTGCATACGTGAGTCACGCGGCGCTTTGTGAATGGATGGCTGTCTTCTGGGGGGACACACAGGTCCCAGAAGATAGCGCACCCCATTTCCCAGGAGGCAACGTGGAGGAGGAGAAGACAGAAGGATAGAAAGTTGGAGATTAGGACGATCTGCCTAGCAACAGCCATTTCTAGTAGGTATATATTAAAAAAAGGTTGACCTCTGCTTTAACAGCAATGCCACTGAAAATCATTGCTGGGGATAATTATTGCAACACCAATGCTGAGGGGAAATTATGGCTGGGACTGACACCAAAGCTGGGGGGTAATTATGGCGGTCACCGACACCAAAGCTGGGGGCTAATTATGGCGGCCAACACCACCAAAGCTGGGGGCTAATTATGGCGGCCAACACCACCAAAGCTGGGGGCTAATTATGGCGGCCAACACCACCAAAGCTGGGGGCTAATTATGGCGGCCAACACCACCAAAGCTGGGGGCTAATTATTGTGACCATTTACACCAGGGATCGCAAAATGGCAGCCCTGCAGCTGTTTGCGAAACTACAAGTCCCATCATGCCTCTGCCTGTGAGAGTCATGATTGTAGCCACCAGCCTTGCAATGCCTCATGGGACTTGCAGTTTCGCAACAGCTGGGGGGGGCCACCAGTTTGAGACCCCTGATTTACACCAATGTTTGGGGTAAATAGAATGGCCACCGACACCAATGCTGGGGGTAATTATCACGCCACTGGAAACAATTCAGGGGAGGGGGGGTTAGTACTGCAGTCACTCACACCAATGCAGGACATAACAATTACACCAGTTTTGGGAGTTATTCTTGGCACTCATAACAATGGGGCTCATTTTACTCCCGCTTTCTCTTCATTACGAGTAAAAAAAAAATATATATATATATATATATATATATATATATATATATATATATATATATATAGTTGCTGTGCCCATTCATATTGAATGGACAGCCTAGCTTAAAGCAACACACGAAAACAAGCTTCTAGTGCAGCCTTTCTCAACCTTTTTACCGCCGTGGAAGCCTAAAAAAAAATGTCAGGTCTCGGGGAACCCCTGATAAAACCCATTCATTGGGGGTCAGTGGTAAGCATGCCCCTTACTTTGGTGGTCAGTGAGAAGAATGCCATTTTTACAGTAGTGGTAAGAATGCCCCCCTTACAGAGAACTATGAAGATCATTGGTGTAATACCACTGGCTCCTCCAAGTAGAATTGGCTCAGAACTATGTAGGCACCATCAAACAGGAGGTAAATCAGTCACAGCTCAAGGAACCCCTAGCCACCTCTGGAGAAACCCTGGTTGAGAATGGCTGTTCTAGTGTGTGACCCTCTGGGATTTCGGGGGCCATACTGAGGGGCCCTATATAGATTTCTTCAAGCGGACAACCACTGCCCTAAACACATGTATGCATAAAATCAAGGTTACTGAATGTATAAATCTTAGAAAAGTACATAATGTTGGGGTTCACCAAAACCCCAGTTTTCTCTGCAGGCTCACGTGTTCTTTAGGTTTCCTCGCACACGTGGCATTGTGACAGTTGGCAATCTGTCCAAGTTCATTATAGAATCCATTGCTATGTAGAAAGGAACCGCTTATAAATGCTCCAGCCGACACAACGCTGAATGTAACACGAAGAAGTGTACTGTGTCAGGCACACGGCTTGGAGCAGTTTTGTCCCATTCTTTATAAATGTAAAGTACATATGCTCTCCCCTGGCATGTACAAATTACAGACTAAAGTGTACCAATGCTTTGCCTTCTATATATTGTCCCATTTAAGTGCAGGCAGCACATTTGTTTGAATAATAAATTACTTGCTTCTGTTATCACAGGTAAGTTGGCTGAAGCCCAATTCCATAATAAACCTGTGCGCAAAGGTAAAGGCTGGGGACATGGCAGCGTAAGGGTTGTACCTGACACGTAGTCCAGGCACATCTGAGGGATGAAGGGACAATTACTTATCACAGCTAAAGACACAAAACAGATAAATAATGGAATTCACAATTCATATAAAAAAGGTGACACATCACAATGCTACCGCTATAAATCAATTCATAGAGACTGAGAATATTTTTGTACTGTACACTGGGGATTACACTGCAGACAGAAAGCAATGCACACCAATGAGCGGGACGTCTTAAGGGAAGATCCTACAGCTGACCTATATCATAAGTATATAGCAGTGATGGCGAACCTTGGCAGATGTTTTGGAACTACATTTTCCATGACGCTCACCTGCCCTACAGAGTGCATGATCATCATGGGAAATGTAGTTCCAAAACATCTGGGGTGCCAAGGTTCGCCATCACTGCTATATAGCAAGGATATGCAATTAGCGGACCTCCAGCTGTTGCAAAACCCATCCCATCATGCCTCTGGATGTTATGCCTCAGGGGACTAGTTCTGCAACAGCTGGAGGACCGCTAATTGCATATCCCTGCTATAGAGCATACCTTGTTCACACCTGGATTTATAGGTGGAACCACAGGCAGGCTAGGCTCCTCTCTACTAACAGAGCAGCAAGAAAATCGACAGGATGGTGCAATGCACAGGCTCTGGCACCGTTCAAGTGGAAATACACTCTCCCAATCAACATGGATCATTTTTAATCCTCATGTTAGCATTAGTAAATATATACAAACCTATATCATATATGTTTGTTTTAAACTTTTTTTACATTTCTTCCGTTACTTCCTGGTTTATTGCCTAGGCAAATGTCATACATCCCAGGAGTCTTTAGGAGGAGAGGAAGGGCCAAGCACACTCTCCTGCATGCATGTGTTTCACCAGAATAGGCGACCAATCAGATTTTGTAACAAAAATGTAAAAATAAATAGTTATAGTAATATTAAAATAGTTTTTGGTGCCCAGGTGCAGTGCACATCCACTTTTCCGTTCCGTCACCCCCAACTTGTGACACCCCGCACTCGTCCACTGTATTGATACAGTGAGAAGGCAGCAAGAGGACAGTTCAAACCTGCACAGAACGTCCGGTCAGCCAACCTGGGCATAAAGGGGTTGTAAAGGTACATTTTTTTTTTTTCTTAAATAGCTTCATTTACCTTAGTGCAGTCCTCCTTCACTTACCTCATCCTTCCATTTTGCTTTTAAATGTCCTTATTTCTTCTGAGAAATCCTCACTTCCTGTTCTTCTGTCTGTAACTCCACACAGTAATGCAAGGCTTTCTCCCTGGTGTGGAAAAAGACTCGAGGGGAAGGGGCAAGCAGGAGTGTCAGGACGACCACTAACACACAGCTCCTTTATCTGCAATGTAGAGAGCGTCATGACTCTCTTGTAGTCCAAGGAAGGGGGCGAGCACGACACTCCACACCAGGGAGAAAGCCTCGCATTACTGTGTGGAGTTACAGACAGAAGAACAGGAAGTCAGGATTTCTCAGAAGAAATAAGGACATTTAAAAGCAAAATGGAAGGGTGTGGTAAGTGAATGAGGAGGACTGCACTAAGGGAAAGGAAGCTATTTAGGAAAAAAAAAAAAATCTACCTTTACAACCCCTTTAATGTTGCCCAATGTGGAAAACCCAAAACATAACAATGTGTACAGATCAAACGCAACAGGGGGTTATTTAAGGAAGGCAAATCCACTTTGCACTACAAGTGCAAAGTGCACTTGAAATTGCACTGAAAGCGCACTTGGAAGTGCAGTCACTGTAAATCCAAAGAAAATAAAAAACAGCATTTTAGCTTGCACATGAGTGGATAGTAAAATCAGCAGAGCTTCACTTCAGATCTACGCCTCAGGATTTACAGCGACTGCAATTCCAAGTGCACTTGTAGTGCAAAGTGGATTTGCCTTTCGTAAATAACACCCAATGTGTCTTGGGGGACTTGTGTGCTGAGTGACTGTAAACTACGGGCAGGATGCACAGTCTTCAATAAGTTTACTCACATGAAGTCAGCTGCGTAACACAGTCTACTACACTGACTACAGTCTGTTACATTTAAAGCTATAGGTTTAAAATTAAAAAGTTGTTCACATATTCAAAAGACTGGATTATCATTTTATCTAAAAAAAATGCAGAATTTTATTTGGGACACTTGTAACTGCAAAAGCTGGAGCAATCCCAGGAAGGAGGGGTTACTAGGGTCCTTATAGCTGGAGCCTAAACCTTTTCACTTTTTCTGCTGATTCCAAAGTTCTATGTGAATCTGTGCACTCCCATCTGGATGCTGTATGATGCTTTGTGTGATTGGAGACACTACAAAGCTGTAACAGAATAAAGAGGAGCGCAAGCAATACCATGGTGGCATGTTAGGGCAAAGCTTCCTGGTGATACACAGACCTGGCTATAGAACACAGAGGGATGCCAGATGGCAGGATCAACCCAGTAAATAAAAGTAATCAGAACACAAACAATTTATCTTAAAAACAGGTTAGTAACCAAGTGCTGCAGTTTGCAGTGGAACTAAAACACACAAAAGGGATGCCCATTGTCCTAGTCATTTCTACCAGCTCAATGGGGCTCTTGAGACTCAACATATACGGACCTACATTGACCACAATGGCAGTGGAATGTTATTAGGGTAAGCAGCAGCCAACGACACCGCGCACCTGGATAAGCCAATTATTTAAGAGCTTGGTTCACGTTATTTTATTTCCTTCCAAATTTAGCTTAAAGTGGAACTTCGCCCCTAAAAGGTAAGTTCTGATTTTCTGCCTCCCCCCCACTCCCCAACTTTTGGACACTTTTTTTGGGGAGCAGGTGCCTGGTGATGACAGTTCTGGGCATATAGTCTGCTCAGGGTACAATGGTCTGCACAGGGTACAGTGGGGTCAGGTCTGGGTATATAGTCTGCACAGGGTACAGGTCTGGGTATATAGTCTGCACAGGGTACAGGTCTGGGTATATAGTCTGCACAGGGTACAGTTCTGTGTATATAGTCTGCACAGGGTACAGTTCTGTGTATATAGTCTGCACAGGGTACAGTTCTGTGTATATAGTCTGCACAGGGTACAGTTCTGTGTATATAGTCTGCACAGGGTACAGTTCTGTGTATATAGTCTGCACAGGGTACAGTTCTGTGTATATAGTCTGCACAGGGTACAGTTCTGTGTATATAGTCTGCACAGGGTACAGTTCTGTGTATATAGTCTGCACAGGGTACAGTTCTGTGTATATAGTCTGCACAGGGTACAGTTCTGTGTATATAGTCTGCACAGGGTACAGTTCTGTGTATATAGTCTGCACAGGGTACAGTTCTGTGTATATAGTCTGCACAGGGTACAGTTCTGTGTATATAGTCTGCACAGGGTACAGTTCTGTGTATATAGTCTGCACAGGGTACAGTTCTGTGTATATAGTCTGCACAGGGTACAGTTCTGTGTATATAGTCTGCACAGGGTACAGTTCTGTGTATATAGTCTGCACAGGGTACAGTTCTGTGTATATAGTCTGCACAGGGTACAGTTCTGTGTATATAGTCTGCACAGGGTACAGTTCTGTGTATATAGTCTGCACAGGGTACAGTTCTGTGTATATAGTCTGCACAGGGTACAGTTCTGTGTATATAGTCTGCACAGGGTACAGTTCTGTGTATATAGTCTGCACAGGGTACAGTTCTGTGTATATAGTCTGCACAGGGTACAGTTCTGTGTATATAGTCTGCACAGGGTACAGTTCTGTGTATATAGTCTGCACAGGGTACAGTTCTGTGTATATAGTCTGCACAGGGTACAGTTCTGTGTATATAGTCTGCACAGGGTACAGTTCTGTGTATATAGTCTGCACAGGGTACAGTGGGGTCAGTTCTGTGTATATAGTCTGCACAGGGTACAGTGGGGTCAGTTCTGTGTATATAGTCTGCACAGGGTACAGTGGGGTCAGTTCTGTGTATATAGTCTGCACAGGGTACAGTGGGGTCAGTTCTGTGTATATAGTCTGCACAGGGTACAGTGGGGTCAGTTCTGTGTATATAGTCTGCACAGGGTACAGTGGGGTCAGTTCTGTGTATATAGTCTGCACAGGGTACAGTGGGGTCAGTTCTGTGTATATAGTCTGCACAGGGTACAGTGGGGTCAGTTCTGTGTATATAGTCTGCACAGGGTACAGTGGGGTCAGTTCTGTGTATATAGTCTGCACAGGGTACAGTGGGGTCAGTTCTGTGTATATAGTCTGCACAGGGTACAGTGGGGTCAGTTCTGTGTATATAGTCTGCACAGGGTACAGTGGGGTCAGTTCTGTGTATATAGTCTGCACAGGGTACAGTGGGGTCAGTTCTGTGTATATAGTCTGCACAGGGTACAGTGGGGTCAGTTCTGTGTATATAGTCTGCACAGGGTACAGTGGGGTCAGTTCTGGGTATATAGTCTGCACGGGGTACAGTGGGGTCAGGTCTGGGTATATAGTCTGCTCGGGGTACAGTCTGGGGGTACAGTGGGGTCAGTGGGTATATAGTCTGCTCGGGGTACAGTGGGGTCAGTAGTCTGCACAGGGTACAGTGGGGTCAGGTCTGGGTATATAGTCTGCTCAGGGTACAGTGGGGTCAGTTCTGGGTATATAGTCTGCTCAGGGTACAGTGGGGTCAGTTCTGGGTATATAGTCTGCACAGGGTACAGTGGGGTCAGGTCTGGGTATATAGTCTGCACAGGGTACAGTGGGGTCAGGTCTGGGTATATAGTCTGCTCAGGGTACAGTGGGGTCAGTTCTGTGTATATAGTCTGCTCAGGGTACAGTGGGGTCAGTTCTGGGTATATAGTCTGCACAGGGTACAGTGGGGTCAGGTCTGGGTATATAGTCTGCTCAGGGTACAGTGGGGTCAGTTCTGTGTATATAGTCTGCTCAGGGTACAGTGGGGTTTAGTTACACTGGAAGACGTCACAATCAGTATAACAAACACTCACACATCATACAATGAGACAGACAGTCACACCCACTATGGGTCAGATACACGCCATGCAGTAAGTCACCTCATCACAGTACAGGCCTCCTAGTCACAGCCTGCTCTTAGCTGATCAAACAAGGTTTGTATTATAGACACACTTCTAACTGGAAGACATTGGATGAAGGTGCCCACACACGTTATGATGTTAAAAAAGACCTGGATGATTTCTTTGCAACAAGACTTTGTACTGCACTTGAGGCAACACAATAGAATAAAAGAAAAAAGCTTTTACTTTACAAACTCATTAAAGGCCCCTTTCACACTGGGGCGTGGGAAAAGCGCTGCTATTTTTAGCGGCGCTTTACAGTCAATTACGCGGCGCTAGTGGGGTGGTTTTACCCCCGCTAGTGGCCGAGAAAGGGTTAAAAACCACTGCAATGGACATGGAGCGGTACACACACAGCTCCAAAAGATGCAGCTAGCAGGACTTTATCGCCTAGCTAGTGCACCGCTCCAGTGTGAAAGTCCTCGGGGCTTTCACACTGGAGAGACAGCAGCGGCTGTTTCAGGTCAGTTTGCAGGCACTATTTTTAGCGTTATAGTGCCTGCAAAGTGACCCAGTGTGAGAGGGGTCTAAAAGATGGGTAATGGAGTCTTAAAAGTACCCCAATACAGTTACACAATCAGTGCCATACACAACGTATTAAAAATAGGTAAAGATGCTGACAAATCCTGCTGGCCTGTACTGTGACATGCTTCGCAGTCAACATCTGCTTCATGAGGGATACCGCGGGAGCATCACATAGATCAGGCTTGCAGAAACCGATAAATTCCAAGGGCACAGGACAGATCAGAAAACCCCTGACAGGGATTCGTGGGTAGGTAGTGGGCAAGAATTCAGGCACTGGAACACGTAAAAGAGAAGACGGTGGGCACTGAGCTGACATACTAAATGTATGATGTTGTGGTCTGGCTGGTATTTGTTACCCATTTATATAAAGATGTTTTTAATACGTTGTAAAGGTTACCGATCATACCTGTATCAGGGTAGTTAGGAGTTGTAAAAGTACATTTTTTTTTCCTAAAAAGTTTAATTTACCTTAGTGCAGTCCCCCCACTTACCTCATCCTTCCATTTTGCTTTAAAATGTCCTTATTTCTTCTGAGAAATCCTCACTTCCTGTTCTTCCGTCTATAACTCCACACAGTAATGCGAGGCTTTCTCCCTGATGTGGAGTGTCGTGCTCGCCCCCACCCTTGGACTACAGGAGAGTCAGGATGCCCACTAACACACAGCTCCTTTATCTGCAACATAGAGAGCATCCCGAATCGCATGTAGTCCAAGTGAGGTGGCGAGCACCACACTCCACACCAGGGAGAAAGCTTTGCATTGTGGTGTGGAGTTACAGACAGAAGAACAGGAAGTGAGGATTTCTCAGAAGAAATAAGGACATTTAAAAGCAAAATGGAAAGATGAGGTAAGTGAAGGAGGACTGCACTAAGTTAAAGGAAGATATTTAGGGGGGGGGAAAAAAAAAAATTGTACCTTTACAGACCCTTTTTAAAGCAAGACCCCATTACCTATCTTAATGAGTTTGTAAAATATAAAAACATTTTATTCTGTTGCCTCAAGTGTGGTAAAAATCCTCTAAAATCCCTTTTATGAAAAGGATTTTCCCTTTTTGCGGTTCCTATTCTATCCTTGGGTTGTGGCGTCGTACGCTCACTCCCCGAGACACGGCACAGCATTTCTTCTCTTATTATACAACTCTGTAGGCAAATTTGACTAAATAGGGTCCCATTGGCCGGATGTTATAGGTAACAGGTCCTCTTGAATAAGATACTGGGGTTGACTTACTGAAGCGCAAATGGGCTGTAAACTTTGTACGGGAATTTTACTCCTTTGGTTTCCGTCGACTGCCCTTCGTTGGTTCTCCTCCCCTACCTATCCCACCGCACCTTCAGTGTCACTTACAATTCTACTTCCTCCTCTCCTCTTCTCCATTGGGGTCCCCCAAGCTTCTGTTCTTGGACCTCTCCTATTCTCGATCCACAACTCCTCCCTGGGTCAGTTCATGGCTTCTCCCATGGTTTCCAACACCTTTTCTATGCTGACGACACCCAAATCTCTCTCCCCCTCTGCTCATTCAATCAGTCTTATTACTTATCACTAATTCAGTCTGGATGTCGCACTACTTCCTCAAACTCAATCTGCCAAAATCTGCGCTCATAATATTTCCTCCCTCACGTGCCCCTTTACCCTTCTCTGTCAGGATCAATGGTACAAACATCAACTCGTCCCCCCATGCCAAGGTCCTAGGTATAATCCTTTTGACCCCACATTAATTTACTGTCCAAAGCTTCCCGCTTCAACCTCCACGACATCTCCAAAATACGTCCCTTCCTAGCCAATGACACCACAAAGCTTCTAATCCACTCCCTCAGTGACTTACCTTTACATAGGCTATTAGCCTTCAGTCCATCATGAATTCTGCTGCCAGACTCATCCACCTTACAAACCGTTCAGCATCTGCCTTCCTTCCTCTCTCTTTGCCCATCCCTCCATTGGCTTCCACTCACAAATCTGCCCCCAGCTACATTACTAACCTAGTCTTGTACCTCCCAAGACCCCCTTGCTCTCTAGTTCCCTTGTCACCTCTTTCCCATGCTTGCCTACAGGACTTCTGCAGAGCCTCTCCCACCCTTTGGAATTCACTACCCCAATCTGCCTATCTCAAACACTATCCACTTTTAGGCGATCTCTGAAAATCCTTCTCCTCAGAGAAGCCCATCCTGCCTCCACCTAAAACTGTACTTTTATTTTCTCCATCAGGCCATCCCCCCACAGTTATTGCCTTCCTTTTGTATTACTTAAACCTCCCTTTCAGTTTGTAAGCTCCAACGAGCAGAGCCTCCGATTCCTCCTATATTGTATCTGTACTGTCTGCCCTCATGTTTGCCCTGTGCAATCTGTTGGCGCTTAATAAATCCTGAATAATAATAATTTTCTATTAGCTTAGTCAATGTGGTGAAAATTCACGTTGCAAAGAATACCCAGTCACCTGCAAAAAAAAAATAAAAAAATTGTATATTTAAATTGCACATGATGGAAGTCAGCAGAGGTTCACCTCATTCACTAAGCTAAGAGCCCTTTCACACTGGGGCGATGGGGGCATTGGCGATAAAGCGCCACCATTTTTAGCGGCGCTTTACAGTAATTTTTATGGCACTATGCGGCCGCTAGCGGGGGGTTTTAACCCCCCCGATAACGGCCAAAAGGGTTAAAACTGCTCGCAAAGCATCGCTGCAGTGGCATTTAGCCGGCGGTCTGGCTGCGGTGTCCATTCATTTCAATGGGCAAGAGCGGTGGAGGAGCGGTGTACACACCTCTAAAGATGCTGTTTGCAGGACATTTTTAATGTCCTGCCAGCGCACCACTCCAGCGTGAAAGCCCTCGGAGTAAAGGAGCCGCTCTTTCAAGGCACTTTGCAGGCGCTATTTTTATCGTTATAGCGCCTGCAAAGCATCTCAGTGTGAAAGGGGTCTTAGGGAAAATCTCCTTGCCAAGCAAAGGTCACATTTGCCTTTAGTAAATCAACCCCATTGTCTCTCAGACTCACATTATGGATGTGAAGGGGCTTGCCAATTTTCTGAGTGTGATTTTGGGAGCTCTTCCCTTGTAGTATTCCCTGACCTATGCTCTGCATTCAACTCTTAACATTTTTGCCTGGTCTTCAGTTGAGTTCAAACCTCTATACAGGCAAATCCCCGGGTTACAAACAAGATAGGGTCTTGTAAGGTTTTTTTTTTCTTTAAGTTGTTTTTATTGTATAGGTTTGTTCTTAAAGGGGTTGTAAAGGTAAGAAAAAAATCCCTAAATATCTTCCTTTACCTTAGTGCAGTCCTCCTACACTTACCTCATCCTTCCATTTTGCTTTTAAATGTCTATTTCTTCTGAGCAATCCTCACTTCCTGTTCTTCTGTCTAATTTCACACAGTAATGCAAGGATTTCTCCCTGGTGTGGAGTGACGTGCAGGAGCGTCAGACTCCCACTAACACACAGCTCCTTTATCTGCAACATAGAGAGCATCCTGACTCTCCTGCTCACCACCTCCCCCCTCAAGGCAGGGGACGAGCACGACACTCCACACCAGGGAGAAAGCCTTGCATCGAAGGATGAGGTAAGTGATGGGGGACTGCACTAAAGTAAAGGAAGATATTTAGGGGAAAACATTTTTACCTTTACAAATCCTTTAAGTTGAATTTGTATGCAAGTCTGAACAGGTAAATTGTTTAAAGTGCATCTTCAGACAAAAAAATTATTTAAGTTTTTTTTAGATAACACAGGGAAGAGTTAATTAACCCTGTAGGGTTTGTTTTGCCGACTGTGTCCCTGTTCAGAAGATTTCACCTCACTTTATGTCCATGTGACTTTTCCCCATGATAACTTTAACAGGAGTGAATTCCCCCCCCTGGGGGGGGGGGGGGTTTGTAGATTTCCTCTCACCTCCTGTTGTCTCCTCCCGCATGTAAGCAGGAGTCGTATGCAAAGTCGGAGGTTTGTAACTCGGGGACTGCCTGTATCAGTTTATCATATTAATATATAACATATGTCAATGCATGCATTAAAGCAGAATTAAACGCACATTTAAAAGGCAGGGCTTTTAGGACTGCAGATACCATATTGGTCTCCTCTGTCACAAAATGCTTCTCCCACCTGTCAGCTGTAATGTGCCCTGAGCAGCTAAGCGTACCTTTATGGCACTGCTCAGTGCCGCAATGTGACTCCCGTGCATACATGCATGGGAGTGACATCCTTTTGGACTTGCAATTCAAGTGGGGCAAACAGGCAGGACCTGTAATGGTGAATGGAAGAGGATGGCAGCACCCCTGGCCTGCGGGAGCATCGAAGGGCATCGTTTGACAAGGCAGGCCAATAAGCGGTGCATGCTAGCACATCGTGGGATAGACGGCCTGGGGGCCAATTTTTTTTTTTTTAAATCCGCTTTAGGACAAATATTAAAAATTCAAAATGTTCCTAGCATAATAAAATTGGTTTTACAGCTGGACCCTGGGATCCTAGACCACTTTTTTATGTTTTTATTTCTGGAGGGCCATCTCCCTTTGCTTAAAAGTGTCAGAGACATGTGTTTTTAAATAAAAAATCTTACTTTGGGAATAAGAATGAGCTCAGGTGTGTTCGCAATCCGCACGTGCAGAGACCGCCAGGAGGTCGGCACTGCACGGCGCTAAATCGCAAGCAGGGATACATTTTCCCGAACCGCGGCTGCAGGGATCGAGAAATGGCTCACTGCCTGTGATTAGCGCTTCGCAATGCCGACTTCCTGGTGGTCTCTGCACGTGCGGGTTGCGAACACCCCTAAACTTATCCTTATTTGGGAATAACTAATTTTATTCTCTGTGACATCATTGGCTCTGTGTATAAAAATGGGCTGTTGCTGGGGAGGAACTTATACTCGAGGAGCACATTTGACATGGACTCAGCACTACATTTCCCTTGATTCATGGCATGGTGTGTGTGTGTGTATATGGGTTGAGCTCAGATCTGTTCCTAGTTTACATGACTAGCTGCCAATTAATCTCTATGGGCGGGTCACAACCAGGTACTGTGGAAGTCTTACCCACCCACACAGCTTATGTCACCTCTCTGCTGCAGCAACGAGAAGGAAAACGCTACCCGGAGCCAAGCCACCAAATCTTCCATAGGGAGAAATCAGCAGGGCCCAGCCACACAAACGGGTAGGGTCCTGCTGTCGACCATGTTAGCTCGGCATAGGACAGATTGCTACTTGCACTTTGTACTGTGGTGGTAGTGGGGTGGGTTGGTTGGCAGGAGGAAAATAAGAGGTTTCTGGTGAATTACCTTCTTTACCAGTTTAGCTGGATGCCAGCTGCAACCTTTTCATTTTTATTCCAGAAACAAAGATACTGACCTCACCCGCCGCCTGCTCTGCCAATCATGAAATTGCATTGCCTGAATCAGCATCTGGCACACCACCTGGTCCCCTGCTGTGCTCAGTGGTTTGGTCCATTAACCTCTATGTTACAACTGTGTCCTGTAGTGATGTAGGGGCCACCAGATCAAACCATTCAGCGCACCAGGGGCCACAAATGTCAAAATTCCTCAAGTGTTGATTTGGTGGCGCAGGCAGCAGGAGGGGAAAGTATGACCCTAACTTTTTGATGGGGGAACTTCACTTTTCTTTCTTATGCTAAAGGTGGTATGTGGATTCTGCAAAAGGATGCGAGGGGATACCCAAATGACCACATTTTGGGAAACACCGAGCATGTGTAGTAACATTTTTGGGCTGTGTATGGGTACACCTACAGATTAAAAAAAGGACAGCGGAAAACTAGCCCACACATCCTTGCAAAAGCACAAGTTAATGACGACAGTGCTGAATCAGAGATCCAAATACTGGCTATGAAGTTTTTAATTTTGGATTAATACGATAACATTTACGGATCTCCAATTCAGCAGTGTGCAGCCATCCACTTTTTTCTTCGGACTTGCACCTTCTGATGGGAGATAAAGGGCTAGAATCCGAGAACAGACCTGGAGAAGCACAGTGCTTTCTTCTAGGCCACACATCCTACAGTTTTGTTATACAGAACACCTCCAAATGACTAACAAAATAACATGCCCCCCCCCGTTTCACTGACATGGGATGAGAGCAGATGATACGTTATCACATCCCATCATCTCCATGCAGCAAGGAGGACCCTTTCTTACCCATTTGGTCCATTGTATTACACCAGACACTAAAACAACTTAACTAGAACAGGGGCGGATTAATGGTGCAGTCCTCATGGGAAGATCTGCGTACCGACAACACACATGTAATGGATTTGATCATCATGGAAAAATACACGTTACATGCCAAGAGGTGACCATATAAACAAGGTTCCATCTTCTATGCCCGCTCTGTGTTTATGCACTTCTCTCTGATAACGGGCAATGCAATAGGTAATGTGATGGTGGACAGGTATGGTATTTCTCCCCCCTCCCTCCGCAGACCCTGGAAAAAAAAGAACATTAAAGAGATAAACATCCCCCCTCCACCCACAGAGGAATGCCGTGCCCCAGAAGAAGTGAATATTTCTATTGACCGATTGTAAAGGTGAGAGAGGATCTCCAAAGCTCATTGTCACTGCTGCCATCTGAAAGACAGTAAAGACAGAGTTCAGTCTGCTGCCGCCTTCTGTGTAATTACGTTCTCTGCTCTAGATTCAAATAGACACAAGCAACAGAGAACCTGCCTACATATAGAGATAAGGGGGGGGGGCTCACTTAGCTAGGGGCTTCATCATCTATAGGACCCCCCAACTAGCACTACAAATCACCCCTGCGGTGGTGCACAATCTAATGCTTTTTCACAGATACTACAAAGGATGATGACAGGACAGCCCCACATCTTGGACTACTATCAAGGCAGACTTAGCAGAGTTGAACGATACATAAAAAAAAAAAAACAATAATAAATCTCCCGCTTGCAGATTTTACATTTTTTTTTCTGGAAATTAAAACGCGGCACAAGTGTGTTAATGCAGATTTAACATTTTAAATACCCCGAATGATGCACATAAAAACATATTAAACAACTGTACAGAGTATAACAACCACAAAATAAGTGAGGCAATCATTTCATTTGTTTTTTTATATTACAATCCATGGCAGATCTACAATAGGTTTGATTTACTAAAACTGGGGAGTGCGCAAAATCTGGTGCAGCTGTGCACGTGAGCCAATCAGCTTCTAACTTCAGCTTGTTCAATTAAACTTTAACAATAATATTTGCAAGCCGATTGGCTCCCATGAACAGCTGCAGCAGATTTAGTAAATCGACCCTCAATGTCTTGTTGCCCATTTGCTTGAAGTGACAAGGTATTTTTAAAGAAAAATAAAATGCTCTGGGGGAAAAAAAAAAGAAGAAGAGGCACACTTCCTGCCGATTCCTGCTGCCCCTCCTGTGCATACCCACCTCTGGCCAGTGATAGCTGCTAGCAACAATCACATCTTATATTTTAGTGATGGACACGAGGTAGCAGAAAGATCTGGCATCAGTATGACATGGATTTGGACATAAGAGCAATGTTTTGTAAACTGCTGCAGGGATAAACAGACAACCCAATACTGCACTCTCGGGGACCTCCCTGCCCCTACCTTACCCCCGGTCTGCCCTGCTGGAAGGATCCTCAATGTTTCCTCAAAACACTATTACAGGCTACTGTCACTTTGCCACTACTGTCTATTAGATTTGAATCCAGATACTTCACCAGGCTAGTTGTATTGATCTGTTGGCTCCCATTTCTTCTCCTGCACACTCATTTACAGCACCAGAAATGCTTCCTAAACCACTCATCTCAGCCCAAGCATGGGCATTGATTAGGTCACAATTTCAGAGCGTTTTAAAACATTCTACCATCAGAGGTGCTGGCAGACAGCTTACTGAGTGTCTGCAGGATCCACGAATAGCACTTTGGATCTGCTGATCCCACGTGCAATGCTTTAATTGGATAGAAGATCCTGGACTGCCGCACTCCTTAACCACTTAAGGACCCCCGCACGCACATATACGGCCACAGAATGGCTCGTACAGGCACAAGGGCGTAAATTTACGTCCCCGCCTTCGTGCGGTTCGGGGGTCCCATCGGGACCCCCTCCGCGGCGTGCGGGGGTCCCCCTGTCTCTGGGAGCGATCGCCGACGAACCGGTGGATGTCCGTGATTTCCGCCCCCCCCCCCCCGCGATCGCTCCCAGCCAATGGGAGCGCGCTCCCATCGTGTCAGTTCCTCCTCCTGTGTTTACACAGGAAGGAGGAAATGATGTAATCTCTCATCGCAGCGCTGTTTCCCAGCGCTGCTGATGAGAGAAGACATGACAAGTAAGTGTGCACCAACACAACACTGACACACACTCACATAGGCAAATTAACCCCTTGTGATCGCCCCCCCCCCACCCCCCTGTCACAGTGTCACTGAATGCAGTGATCTAATCACTGCATTTAGTGTCAGTGTGACAGGCAGTGTAAAAAACAGTTAGTGTTAGGTTCAGGATAGCTCCCCCACCCCCCCTAATAAAGTTTTAACCCCCTGATCACCGCCCTAGTTAACCCTTTCACTCCCTATTGCCAGCATCACTAAGCGATCATTTTTCTGATCGCTGTATTAGTGTCGCTGTTCCCGCTAGGTAGCTATTTTTTTTTATTGCGATTTTTTTTTTTACTAAAGACATGTGGCTGAATTAATTTTGGCCTAAATGTTTTACTAAAATTTAGTTTATTTGATTTTTTTTATAACAAAAAGTAAAAAAATTGTGTTTTTTTTCAAAATTGTGGCTCTATTTTAGTTTATAGCGCAAAAAATAAAAATCGCAGAGGCGATCAAATACCACCGAAAGAAAGCTCTATTTGTGGGAAGAAAAGGACGCAAATTTTGTTTGGGAGCCACGTCGCACGACCGCGCAATTGTCTGTTAAAGCGACGCAGTGCCGAATCGCAAAAACACCTTGGGTCATTTACCAGCGTATTGGTCCGGGTCTTAAGTGGTTAACCACTTGCTTACTGGGCACATATACCCCCTTCCTGCCCAGGCAAAATTTCAGCTTTCAGCACTGCGTCGCTTTAAATTAAAATTGCGCGGTCGTGCGACGTGTCTTACAAACAAAATTGACGTCCTTTTTTCCCCCACAAATAGAGCTTTCTTTTGGTGGTATTTGATCACCTCTACGGTTTTTATTTTTTGCGCTATAAACAAAAAAGAGCGACAATTTTGAAAAAAAACGCACAATATTTTTTACTATAATAAAAATCCAATTTTTTAAAAAAATATATATTTTTTTTTTCTCAGTTTAGGCCGATATGTATTCTACATATTTTTGGTAAAAAAAACAATCGCAATAAGCGTATAGTAATTGGTTTGCGCAAAGGTTATAGTGGCTAGGAAATAAGGGATAGAATTCTGACAATTTTTTTATTTTTTATTTATTTTTTACTAGTAATACGGCGATCTGCGAATTTTCTCAGGACTGCGATATTGCGACAGACACATCGGACACATTTTTGGGACCATTCACATTTATACAGCGATCAGTGCTATAAAAACGCACTAATTACTGTATAAATGTGACTGGCAGTGAAGGGGTTAAATGTGAGTCCTGGGTGTGTTCTAAATGTGTGGGGGAGGGGGGTGACTGATGCTGTCTCCCTATGTACAAGAGAAACAGCATCTGTCTCCTCTCACTGACAGGACGTGGAGCTTTGTGTTTACACACAGAGCTTCACGTCCCTGCTCTAAAACTGCCGATCAGCGGGTACCTGGCGGAAAACATCGCGACCGCCAGGCACGTGCCGCCATCGGCGCGCGGGCGCCCCCCAGTGGCCGGAGAACACGATGCCGTCAATTGACGGCAGCTTGGATATTCAGATCCACTAAGCTGCCGTCAATTGACGATAAGCGGGGCCTCAAGTGGTTAAAACGATGTCTTTATTGTACAAATAAAATCCAAAAAACAACCAAAGCAATGAGCTATGAGTAAGCATCACATGATGTGAAGCAGGTCAGCCACCTTTTTCCTGTTCACCACGTTTTGACTTCATTGCTTTGGTTGTTTTTGGGATTTTATTTGTACAATAAAGACATTGTTTTAAGGAGTGCGGCAGTCCAGGATCTTCTTCTATCCAATGTACCCAGCAGCCTTTTGGTTTAGTGGGACGGAAGCAAAGCCAAGGATCAGCAGTTTATAGAGCGGTATTATTTCTTACCTGCAATGCCTTAATGTTTGCAATTTGAAAAACAATAAATGCACTTTTTTTACCTGCAAAAAAGATGTGCATTTAGTATTTATCTATTTGTTTACAGAAGGTGTACTTCTCCTTTAAAGTGGTTGTAAACCCACTTTGACAACTTGCACCTACAGATAAGCCTAGATTAAGGCTTACCTGTAGGTTCAAGAAATATATAACCTACGGGATTATGCCGGTTCGGCACGCATTTATGGGAGTGACAGTGATGTCATCACCGCTCTGGCCAATCACAGCGCTGGAGCGGCAGTACCAGGAAGAGGCTCCGAGAGGACATGGCGGCGGAGGGGAGCGAGGACGACTTTGGAGGCTTCGATTTCAGGTAAGTGCCACGTAATGAGCCAGTATGCTTTGCATACTAGCTAATTATGCCTTTCTTTTGCAGGCGTTTTTTTTTCCTGGATTATCTTAAGACATGGGGATATTCCTCTCTAAAAGGTATAGTTTTTTTTTGTGGAATAGGCAGTGGTTAAATCCTCCAAGTTCACTTTTGTAAACCGCGCAGCACGGAGGCGGAGGGGGGGTAGACAGCACGGAGCACAGAGCACGGGGGGGGGGGGGGGCAGTCAGTACGGAGTGGGGGTAGACAGCACGGAGTACGGGGGGGGGGGAGACAGCGATCGGTGCGGCTTTGGGGGGAGATACAAGCACCGATCACCGCTGTATAACTGACCAAAAACAACTGAAAAGGGGCAGATCAGTGTATCGGGTGAAGTATCGGGTGAAGTATCGGGTGAAGCATCGGAGCATCCCCCCCCCCCCCCCGAGTACAAGTTATCAGGGAAATGCTCGGTACCAGTATCGGGACATCCCTAGATTAAATGCTAGTTAACTCTAGGGGGTGAAGAAAAAGGTGTAATGCCCCACCTTCTGTGACCTTCATATAGCTTCACCGCTTGCCCTGCTATGAATTCCCCCATGTCTAAATGATATAAATAGTACTATTTATAACATGCAGATATAAGCAATAGCAGATATTGCTAAAGTATTTATAATATTAATCATCGCTGCAGTATTCCGATCTCTGATGAGCTTACTCCACTTTTGTACCAAGGCAAGGCATTAAAGTCCAAGTTCACCCTAAAACAAAAGTCTGTAAATCTACGGCTAACCTGTCTAGTCCTATTAGGCCAAAAAAAAAAAAAACGCTATACATGCTTTTTCTGAAGCCGCTCCCGTCCAGTCTCCAGCGGTGGAAGCTGTGTGCAGGACACAGCCGACAATGGCTGGGAAATGACATCACTCATAGAAATACTATGAGGCTTCTGTTGTCTGCTGCCTCTCCTGCGGAGAAGCCGCCGCGTACAGCTCAGTGTGGGACCGGATCGACTTCAGAAAATGTATGTACTGTATAGTGATTTTTCTATACAGGGCTAGATAGATTAGTCTTAGCTGTGAGGAGAATTCGAGAGATTTTAGTTGTAGGCTGAACTTCTACTGTAAACTATTTTTTCCCACTTTAACCATGGGTTGAAGGTAAGAAAATTGCTCCATTCCCCCCCATCAACACTGACTACCTCCCACAGGGATACTGCGATAGCCGTGGGCAAAAAAAAAAAAAAACAGGCTGTTTGTGCTCAAGTCAATCGATGGATCAACTTCAGTACAGCCAGCCAATAGATGGCTCAAAATTTACCCAGGTTGCTGTAGACTGCATCCAAAATTTGTAAGTCTGATATTACTAATAGCCAGAGGGATCCAAAATACAAAAGTGGGAGATTTTGAAATAAAAAGGGGTCTATTTACTAATACAGGAGAGCGCAAAATCTCTGCATAGAAACCAATCAGCTTCCACCTTTTATTTACCTTAATTGAACAAGCTGAAGCTAGAAGCCGATTGGCTACCATGCACAGCGGCACCAGATTTTGCACTTTCCAGTTTTAGTAAATCAACCTCAAAATCATCTTCCTGCTCTAAGATTACCGATCTGAATACCGATCTGAATACCGATCTGAATACCGATCTGAATACCGATCTGAATACCGATCTGAATACCGATCTGAATACCGATCTGAATACCGATCTGAATACCGATCTGAAGCCAAGACGTGGGGCTGTTCTGCTCCATTATCAGCTGGCTGACCTCAGATACAGCCCTTCATAAGCACAGCTCATGGGGGTCCATGGGAAGGGAAAACACTAGATTTATAGGGAATTTCGATATATAAAAAAAAAAAGCAGACACCTCATAGCTGACGGTGGCAGGGAACAGAAGGGACCTAACAGGATAGTTCTGGGAGGGGAAAACAAGTCTAAAAAAAACAAACAATGACTTCTAAAATGGTAAAAATTCCAATAAAAAACAGGAATAATTCACATCACAACATTGAAATATATAAAAAGAAAGGGGAAAGAAAATGACAAGTTTAAGCTTTCCCCGATCAAAGTTATACTGAAGACATGATCTTGGTTGGTCATGCGGCAGGATACATACCTGGAGGTTGGTGAGCTGCTGGTGCTGGTGAGCAATTGTTTGTTTCACTAGGACACTCTTGATGCTTTGTTCCATTGCATATTTCTTGGCCTATAACAAAGCAGTGACATGATATCAGAAAGGGAAGAAGATTCTATAACAAGCACAGTTTCCTCACCGTCTTTAAACGAAAATAAAAAAATGAAATAAACTTGAAGACAGATAAAAGGGCCTCCGCCAGCCCATCTATTTTCCACATCACACAGCATAAACTTCGGCCTAGGTTGGCACTCTGAAGGGACCCTCTGATCTACAGGGCCCCTACCTTACCTCGCTATGACTTGGGCCAGGAGGAGCAGCCACCTCCAAAGCCTGGTTACCTTTCCCACTCACGGTGTTCATCCAGCATTGGGGGACCCCTATAAAATAGAAGCGGGAGAAGCCCAGGAGGGTCTGCTTGTGTGGCAGCTTCAGTGACAAAGAACTGACCAGCTTCTTATATGGATGTCTTAACACATGTGAATACATACCCAGCTAGCACAGGAAAAAACACAAACCAGAGCCGTACACAGCACACCATGCATGATACACCCCTCCACACAATACACCCCTCCACACACAGCATCAAACTGAAGATAAAAATCATGAATTCATGTACAACTCCGGAGTCGAGTCAGTGGCAACTACTACATGTACCTACCCTTTGTGATTACACATCCACACCTTACATACACACATTGTTCTCCCCAGAACTTTTTTTCCAGCTGGGTAGGATATGAAGGTAGCTGGGCAGTCAATATGAAATGATAGGGGGGGGGGGGACATGTTTTTCCCACCCCTCCAAATGCATGTGTAAATGAGGCGCAGGTAGCTGCCAATGACAGGATTTCCCCAATTGCCCTATCCACTACAGCCCCTGTTCCTGCCTTAGGATCCTTTCACACTGGGACGGGGGCGGCGGTAAAGCACCGCTATTTTTAGCTGTGATTTACTGTCAATCTTGCTGCGCTAGTCGGCCGCTAGCGGGGTGCTTTTACCTCCGTGAAAGGGTTAAAACCACTGCAAATCGCCTTTACAGAGACGCTTTGCTGGTGGTATGGCCGCGGTGCCCATTGTTCAATGGGCAGGAGCAGTGGAGGAGCGGATACACACCGCTCCAAATACTTTTTTTTACCATCCTGCTAGCGCACCTCTCCAGTGTGAAAGTCCATGTGGGCTTTCACACTGGAGAGACAGTAGTGGCTGTTTCAGGTCGCTTTGCAGGTGCCATTTTTAGCGTTACAGTACCTGCAAAGCAACCCAGCGTAAAAGGGGTCTTAGAACAAGCCCCCCCCCCCCCCCAACAGCATGCCGACACAGGTTCGCACAGAATGGCTGCCAGAGTTCGCAATTCTGGTACCAATACCAGGACAAGGTCCCCCGATAGCCAGAATGAAGATTAGGATACTATGGGGGGGGTCTACCTCCTTCAAAGCTGCGATAGATCGTGCTTACCGTGGCCAGAATACTCGCACACAAGCATTAAGGCGGTAGTAAACATCGATTAATCGCTAGTACATACAGGTAAGCTTATACATAAAGCTTACCTTCAGGTACAAAGAATATCTCCTAAACATGCGTTGTTTAAGAGATATTCCCATTTGTAGCAGCTGGTGACGTTACCGGCGCAATGAGCACTGCTATCTGAATGGATGTGCTGCGATTGTGGCTCCCATGGGAGTGACATCAACGTGGCTCTGCCATTCAGACATCAGGAGCCTGTAAAGCTGAAAGGAAGACTGGGTGAAGATAAAAGCCTCAGCAGCGGTGACAGCGTGCCGCTGAAGAGCTTTGTTTTAAGGCAAGTCTTTAATAATGTGCTAATATGGGGTACACCCATACACCTGTGTGCTTACCCCACAGCCCCTTCTAATACTCACCTGAGCCACCTCTAGATCCAGCAGTGTACACGAGAGCCTCGGCTGTCCCTGGACTCAGTCTCCTTACTGGCTCCCACTGCTTTCAATCACAGCCAGTGAGCCAATGAGGAAAGAGCATGCCATGGCTCTATGTGTCTTATGGATGCAGAGCAGGGCTTAGGAGCGAGCATGCACCAGTGACCTCATAGCAAGCAGCTTGCTATGGGGGCACTGGTTAAGGAGGAAAAGCCAAGAGTGTCGACGGGGGAACTTAAAGTGGATGTCATTTTTTTTTTTTATGTCACAATGTAGAGTATAAGATTTCCTATCATCTGTGCCCAGTCTTGTCACACAGAGTTAATCCAGATCTAAACAATCCTCTTAATGTTCAGTGCAAATTAACAGAATTCCAGATAAAAAACAAATTATAAAGTCCGTTTCTCTCTTTTCTTCCAAAGCCAAAACACCTTTAAAACCACTAACTAGCAGGAGTAATGTATATATTTTTCCTCCATTCATGAAGTTACTACTACTTTCATGAATAAAGGCAAGCTGTTTGCAAGCTTCATTCATATAGGAGCAGCCGTGAATACTGCACCAGGAGAGTAGCTCTATTGTAATTTGCCGATTGTTACACAGCCAATTCCTGTTCTAGAGATCAGGAGACACTATGAAAAGGAGACCCTCACAACCCTGTTAAACCCCCTCCTACAGAGACCACAGTGCCCAAGGCAGGAGCCTCTCCTCCCTCCGCACATGCCCAGCTAAAAGGCTATGGGGAGAACAATGCAATATATAAATTATATATATATATATATATATATATATAATTAGTTCTACACACCGCTGACAAATGTCCAATGTGTGTGGATAAAGAGCCAAGTACAATTAGTGGGAGATCTCACGAGTGAAGTGCCCAGGACATAAACAAAGGGGGAAGATTTGGCTCAGTCCACCAGACTCCCACCCACCTCTTGGTGGCGTGATCCCTTAATCCCCAATTTATGCCCATTACTGCATCATTTCTGACAGCACCAATGTGAAAATGAAGTTTCAATGCACATAGCTGTCTGGTGTGTGTTTATCATTCTTAACAAGCCATTGCTATCAGACTAGAGATTGAGAAACATTTCTATTTTCCAGACCTTTCAAACTACCACAGTCAGCTGAATTAAAGAAGACCTCCACCTAAACAGTTACCTACACAGTTGAAATGCATATTTATTTGCAATTGTGTTCAGCCAACCAACAAACCTGCCATACTTTATAGCTGGAGGGTGCCACCAATATTTTAAGTGACTCTGTAAAAAAAAAAGCAAACACCTAAACTGTTAACAAATATAAAGTGCAATCACCAAGTGGGTGCATGCACATACCTTCAGCAGGATGGAAACCCAAATCTCAGGACCTTTTCATCTTCAAAGCCTTGGAAACAATCAGGAAGTGAAGAAGCTTTGGAGGGATTGCACACTGCTGAAGGTAGCTAGGTGCCTGCAGGTAAGCTTAGCCAATGTCTGTCTCCTATCCCTCCCTGCTCCCTATCGAAACTGTCCATACCGGGATCAAAATTTGGCCGGTTCAGCAGGAACAGGCCAAATGTGTAGATGAGGGAAACCCTACTGTGGAGCTATCCACCAGCCCGCAGTGCCAAACCACTCCTCACCCTCGTCCCCAGCCCGCAGGGCCTAACCCCTCCTCACCGCCATCACCAGCCCGCAGGGCCTTACCCCTCCTCACCGCCATCACCAGCCCGAAGGGCCTAACCCCTCTTCACCGCCATCACCAGCCCGCAGGGCCTAACCCCTCTTCACCGCCATCACCAGCCCGCAGGGCCTAACCCCTCCTCACCGCCATCCCCAGCCCGCAGGGCCTAACCCCTCCTCACCGCCATCCCCAGCCCGCAGGGCCTAACCCCTCCTCACCGCCATCCCCAGCCCGCAGGGCCTAACCCCTCTTCACCGCCATCACCAGCCCGCAGGGCCTAACCCCTCCTCACCGCCATCCCCAGCTCGCAGTGCCTAACCCCTCCTCACCCCCATCCCGCAGGGCCTTACCCCTCCTCACCCCCATCCCGCAGGGCCTTACCCCTCCTCACCCCCATCCCGCAGGGCCTTACCCCTCCTCACCCCCATCCCGCAGGGCCTTACCCCTCCTCACCAGCCCGCAGGGCCTTACCCCTCCTCACCAGCCCGCAGGGCCTTACCCCTCCTCACCAGCCCGCAGGGCCTTACCCCTCCTCACCAGCCCGCAGGGCCTTACCCCTCCTCACCAGCCCGCAGGGCCTTACCCCTCCTCACCGCCATAACCAGCCCGCAGGGCCTAATCCCTCCTCACCGCCATCACCAGCCCGCAGGGCCTAACCCCTCCTCACCGCCATCACCAGCCAGCAGGGCCTAACCCCTCCTCACCGCCAACCAAAACGATCTTTATTTCCCTAAAGTTCTGCTTTAAAGTAAGCCTATCATGAGAGAAACATGCAAGCGGTCATTGCTTACCTGCCCTTTAGAAAATCATGGCTGCCATGACGACACTCTTCGTTCAATACTTTAAGTCACTGACCCGGCACCAGTAAGCAGGATCTTTTCTTTGCACACTTCTTCCAGGTCAGTGGCTCAAGGTACTGAATCCACCGGGCCACCACAGACAGCATTATTAGAAGTAGATCATCAATGCCTGCCTCTATGACGGGTTTACATTGACCGCGGAACTTCCTGACCTCTTAAAAAAACTCAATCATCATCATTCCAATTTTCACAGTAATAATAAGGCGTTATAATAATCCATACACACAGCAATTGGAGACTATCGGTGTGCATTGTAATGACAGCAACTCTGGCAGTGCCCAGACAGGCTCACAATGGCACAGTGTTAGGTCACATGATTGCTCACCTTCTGTAAAGCCTCTTGCTGCTCCGGGGTGAGAGGGGGAAGACCCAGCTTGGACGAAGTACTCTGTCCATTTTCTAACTTGATGGAGTCAACACCCTGAGGACAGAAAACAGAAGCGTAACCTTTCCACATTCATTTACCACCAAAACAAAAACAAATGATTAAATAGGTTCTTGATTATTGAGTCAGACTTCAAGCACCTCCCCAGGGCCAAGCTGGACGGAAGCCATGCTCATTTTTAACACCGACATGGTCAAAGCAAACATTTTTATTACGCTTGGACCGATACCATTCTTTTTACTGGCAAGTACGAGTACTGATACTTGTGCTCAAGTACTCATCAATACAGAATACCGATACCTTTGCCGTACAAAATGAATGGGCTCAAATCGCACTCCAAAAATCCCAAGCGATTTGAACAAGAATGTCGTGTCATTCCTGTGCGAATCGCATGCAATGTACAGCACGGCTCCTGTCTGAACCCAGACTGAAGCAACAGAGCCATCTCCGAGCCTTGTGCGCAATGCTGTATAACACCAGCAGGGGGCAGTATGTTCTAAGTAAGCAGGCTGACCCAATTATTAGACTACTTGGTATGTTTCTCAGCACTCCCTACAATAACAGCGATTAAACCACAAGCTGAAAGCCATCAAATTTTTGGCAAAAATATGACATTTCTTGGTAAAATCAGAGTGTTCTGTGCTAGCAGAGGCCCACCCTCCACCACAACCAGACACATGATTGTTTGTTTAAAAAAACAAGCATGGCACAATGAAGCCTCAAAAAAATACAAATAAAAAAAAAGGAAAGAGAAGCTATTCCCATGTCCCATTCCTCCCAATATCTGAAAAATGTATTAATTCTCATTTCAGAACAGTGGGCGCCACAACAGCCAAATGCACATCCAGAACCATGCTGGTGTATAATACAAATATAACAGAGTATCCTAGAGCCAATCATTCCAAACTGCAACACCATATCCTGTGTGGTTATACTTCTCCATGAGTCCCGAGCCCAACTCCTTAGAAGCCATGGGTTCCATTAGAACTGGGATTTAAAAAAAAAACGATTTGAATCTTGAATTGAGTTGTGAGAGCAAATCGATGAAAATTTTGATCAAAACCGCTCCGCGGACTAGGCTGAAGCCATGGCCTTGCCTAAAATCCCTGGTCGCAGCGATCCTGGGAATGCCTTGATTCATATCGTGAATAGAGTTGAGCGAACCCGAACTGTAAAGTTCGGGTTCAGTACGGACTTTGGGGTTTTTCACCGAACAATTGGTGAAAGTTATCCATAACCAGACTCTTCAGGTCTGGTGTGGATTTTAAGGGGGAACTCCACCCCAAATTGAAAAAAAATGGTGTGGAGTTCCCCCTAAAATCCACACCAGACCCCTTATCCGAGCACGGTGACCTGGCCGGCCGCAGAAAAGGGGGGGGGGCAGAGTGCGGCCCCCCCCTCTCCTGAACCGCACCAGGCCACATGCCCTAAATACTGGGAGGGTGCTTTGGGGTGCCCCCCAAAGCACCTTGTCCCCATGTTGATGGGGACAAGGGTCTCATCCCCACAACCCTTGCCCGGTGGTTGTGGGGGTATGCGGGCAGGGGGCTTATCAGAATCTGGAAGACCCCTTTAACAAAGCGGACCCCCAGATCCTGCCCCCCCGTATGAAATGGTAATGGGGTACACTGTACCCCTACCGTTTCACGAAGGAAGTGTAAATAGTAGTTGCCTGGAAAAAAAAACACACACACACACACACACACACACACACACACACACACACACACACACAGTAGAACAAAATACTTTATTAATTAAACCAAATTAAAATCCAGCGGTGAAAATAGACGATCGATGCTGCTCCCTGCTCCAACGCCGTCTTCTATCCAGCGACGGTCGGTTGGTCCAGCGATGAGAAGATCCATCCATTCAGAGCACAGCTCCGCGAATGACGTGCCAGAGTTTGACGTTTCTTTTATAGGGGAGGCGGGCCACGCATTACGTGAACCCGTCCCCCTCTGATGCACACTGTGCTACGTCACTGGGACAGCCCTATTAGTAAGGAATAGGGCTGTCCCAGCGACGTAGCACAGTTTGCGTCAGAGGGGGGCGGGTTCATGTGACGCGAGGCCCGCCTCCCCTATAAAAGAAACGTCAAGCTCTGGCACGTCATTCGCGGAGCTGTGCTCTGAATGGATGGATCTTCTCATCGCTGGACCAACCGACCGTCACTGGAGAGATTACCCGTCGCTGGAGACATCACCCAGCGCTGGATAGAAGACAACATTGGAGCAGGGAGCAGCATCGATCGTCTATTTTCACCGCTGGATTTTTATTTGGTTTAATTAATAAAGTATGTTTTTCTACGGTGTGTGTGTGTGGTTTTTTTTCAGACAACTACTATTTACACTTCCTTCGTGAAATGGTAGGGGTACAGTGTACCCCATTACCATTTCACACAGGGGGGGGCCAGGATCTGGGGGTCCCCTTTGTTAAAGGGGTCTTCCAGATTCTGATAAGCCCCCCGCCTGCAGACCCCCACAACCACCGGGCAAGGGTTGTGGGGATGAGACCCTTGTCCCCATCAACGTGGGGACAAGGTGCTTTGGGGGGCACCCCAAAGCACCCTCCCAATGTTGAGGGCATGTGGCCTGGTGCGGTTGAGGAGAGAGGGGGCGCACTCGGATAAGGGGTCTGGTGTGGATTTTAGGGGGAACTCCACACCATTTTTTTTTTTACATTTGGGGTGGAGTTCCCCTTAAAATCCACACCAGACCTGAAGGGTCTGGTTTCGGATATTTGGGGGGAACCCACATTTTTTTTAATTGACGGCGGGGTACCCCTTAATATCCATACCAGACCTAAAGGGTCTGGTTATTGAATTTGGGGGGACCTCCACGCATTTTTTTTACTAAAAGTCTGTGTCTCATTGACTTCAATGGGGTTCGGATCCCGAGTTCTGGTTCGGGTTCCCGAACCCAAACTTTTTTTTTAAAGTTCGGGTCCGAACCCGAACATCCAGGTGTCCGCTCAACTCTAATCGTGAATCAAGTTTTTTTGTTTTGTTTTTAAGTCACCGATTTATTTATTTTTGCCTAAAATCGCCCAGCCCTAATTTACATAAACTGCACTGATGGCCAAAAGGCATGAAACCGCTGTGTGCAGTCCTAAATAAATGACTAACTACTTACTGACCACCCCATAGCAGATTTAGCCCAGGTTCTCACTGCTGCGGGATTGAAACCGTGAAGCCTGCATGTCAGTCTGACTTCAGGGCCGATTTTGGAGACATCTGTGCGGGTTCCTGCACAGAGGTCTATTGAAATCGCACCTGAAGTCGCCAAAAGTAGTACAAAAAAAATACTTTTGGGAATCGGCGTGCCGATGCCATTGCCGGGAATAGCCGCCGATTTGGCATGCAATTTGACATGTCAAATCACATCAATGTGAACCTGGGCTTATCGCTACAAGGCGGCCACTCTGTGCACACACACACACACACGATTCTGCATATCTTTACCCTATTTTATTTTTTTAAATACTGTTACCTATATTTTATGCTAGCTGCTGAATAGACATTAGTGCAGTGATTACATTTATTGTCTAGATTTGCAACATGCACCAGCGGTTCTGGGTGTGCATCTGACTTTTGGGGCACAACAGAATGATTTGCATGGCTCTACCCACTGTCCTGAAAATACCTGTTTATTCCACCAGAATTTCAGCGTCCTTGTATCTATCAAAACAATGGTAACTTCAACCCCCACCCCCCCCATCCCAGGTAATGGTTGGCAGAGTGGTGGAAGGGTGGGGTCTGTAGTCCTATCCCAGGGTGACAGTGCTTCAAACATACAATACAGTGGGAGAGCGTTGTCATTCTGAGACAGGAAGTGAGTTACTGGCAGGTTCACCAGATTAAAAAAGTCGCCACATCTAAGGACTGGTATGCTGCAACATATGACATTTTTATTATTGGGTTTATCTACATATCAAAGGTGAAAATACATGGATTGCTTTTAAACCGGCACCCCCAATACCTGGATTGTTTCAATCATACAGTTTTACACAAGACTTTATATTCTGCAGTAATGTACAGACAGCCATTTATATCTGTCTCCTCTGTAGCACAGGAGCTTACAATCTACTTACCCACCACATCACACATTTATATGGCTCTGACATATACCACAGTTCTGTACAGGGAACACTGATCCAGTCATATCGTCTCTGTACCAGAGGAGCTTACACTCTAATACCCCCCCCCCCCTCCCCACAGTCACAAACTATTATTATAGATTTATATAGCTCTGACATATACCGCAGTGTAGAGCTGCACAAATAATCGTTAAAAAAAAAAAAATCACGATCTCGATTCAACTCCTCTCACAATCTATTGCAGAGTTTCTCAATTCTTTCATGTAACAAGTGTAGAGACTTCTCTGGCAGTCTGACAAGTTTTTAAAATTGAGTTCCACCCAAAAATGCAACTTCCACTTTTTGGAACCCCCCCCCCCCCCCGGTGTCACATTTAGGCACCTTTCAGGGGGGGGGGGGGGAGCAGATACCTGTGCAATACAGGTATTCGCTCCCACTTCCTGGCATAGATCACCGCATTGACGTACGCAACCTCCTGTGCCTATATGGTCCTTCCGTGCTGTCTTCTGGGAAACAGACAGATCCCAGAAGACAGCAGGGACCAGCGAGGACACGCGGCGTGACTCACGCATGCGCAGTAGGGAACCAGGAAGTGAAGCGACAGCAGCCCCCTCCCTCATACTTGACCCGAGCCCCATATCGACCCAGTGATGTTTCACAAGAGACTCAGTTGCCCGGGACTTTCCTCATTGGCTGAGACAGCAGTGACTGCCATTTGCTTCCACTGCTGGCAAAGTTAATGAGCCAGGCCATAGCGGTGTCTCTAAATGGACACAGGGAGCTGCAGCTCGGGAGCCCCCATAGCAAGCTGCTTGCTGTGGAGGCAACTCAACAGGAGGGAGAGTCCAGGATCACAGGCGGGGGAGCAGAGAAGAGGATCTGGGCTGCTCTGTGCAAAACCATTACACAGAGCAGGCAAGTAAACCATGTTTGTTATTTTTAACAGACAAACAAGACTTTAAAGCGGAGTTCCACCTAACTTCCGCTTTTTGGAATCCCTCTAAAAGATGCCAATTGTAACACCGGAGCAGATACCCGTCTAATCCAAGTATTTGCCCCCACTTTCAGGAATAGATCACCGCGGTGACCTACGCCAACGTCCAGCGCCTACTCCGTCCCCCCCCACTGTCTTCTAGGAGACACACAGATCCCAGAAGACAGCAGGGACCAGTGGTATCGCGCAGTAGGGAACCAGGAAGTGACGGCGCAAGGCTTCACTTCCTAATTCTCTTAAGGAAGATGGTGGCGCCTCCACTTGAGAGCCAGATCTGCTTCGAGTGAGAACATCGTGGGTGCCCATGACATGTAAGTGTCCATATATTAAAAGTCAGCAGCTTCAGTATTTGTATCACTCACTATATCACATGGCCCTGTCCCTCGGCGTGATGCTTTATTATATGTGATTGACAGCAACGCCAGCCAATGGCTGCGCTGCTTTCAATCCATTCGCTCTAGCCATACAACAGCCAGGCTGAGTGGCGAAGAGGATGTCAGGGCCGAGTGCAGGACTTTTGAGGGGTCAGGTAAGTATATAACAGGCAGCCAGAGTAGTCGGAAGTTTTTTCACCTTAATGCATAGAATGCAACCCCTTTAAGTGACCCGACACTGAATAGTCACCCCCCCTCCCCTATGATAGAATCATCGTTGAGCTATTTGTAAACACAAAAAAAAAAGGGGGGGGGCTTTTCAGATATGCAGATTGTTAGTAGGAGGGTTGCAAAGCTGCAAACTCAAGTTCTACCGTGAAGGATTTCTTTATTTCCTTCTCCCAAATTGATTGGCCCAATATGCATTTAAAGGAACTTGGAGGGCGTCCACAGTCACAGATCACCATCTGATTACTACGCGCTACAACAGGCATCAAACGTCTTTTGCTTTAAAATGGAAGTCCATGCACAAACCAAGATCCCTGCACCACCGATCGAACACGAACCTAGCTAACCCTGTAATAATAATAATAAAAAAAAAAAAAAAGAGTATACATACCTTTCTTCAGCGGCGGAATCGCTGCAGAGAACACAGTGGACAATGGCTGTGAAATGAATAGGAAGAGACGTCACCCCCATAGACTTAGTATGGGGCTTCCGTTGTCCTTCGCATCCGCCTACACAGAGAAGCTGCGGCTGACAGCTCAGCGTGGGAACCGATCGGGTCGGAGCAGCTTTGTAAAAAGGTACGTATGCTCATTTTTTCTTTACAAGGCTAGATAGGTTAGTGTGGGGTCGTTGCTGTCGTGTCGTTGCTGTCTTTAAACGCAGGGATTTTAGTTTTTGCATGCACTTCCACTTGCCGACGTTATATGGCAGCAAAGTGGATCTCCTGTGCCGAATCACGTACCTAGTAGAGCTGCACAATTAATGGTTAAAAAATAAATAAATCACAATCTCGATTCAAACCCCCCCCCCCCCCCGACAATCTTCAATGCAGAGTTTGCTGATTCTTTCCAAGTGACGGTTCACACTACAGCGACTTGGGATCTAACTTGTGTTGCCTCAGGTCGCATGACATGAGGAAGTGAATGAGAGCCGTACACTACTGAAGCCGCTCTGACTTTAGGCACCAACAAGTGGAGAGACTTATCAGCTGTCAAAAGAAATATTGGGGAAGTCTGCCAAGTTTTTAATAGGAAACATTGTAACCACCTTCTTAGATCAAAAGGGATACATTTCTGTGTGTAAAGAAACAAAATCGGGGCAGTCTGACAAGTTTGTAACAACATTGTAACTAACACTTCCTTCTTAGACCAAACTTCTGTGTGTAAATGCAGGAAGTTTAACCACTTAAGAGTCTAAGGCCCCTTTCACATTGGGCAGTGGAGGTGCGGTGGCGGTATAGCAGCATGATATTTAGCGCCGCTATACCGTCGTATTTACCGCGATATTCAGTATTAACTCCCTCTAGCAGCCGTAAAAGGGGTAATTACCCCTTATGTATGTAGGTATTACCGCAGTTTCCCATTGATTTCCTATACCGCTCCAAAGATGCGGCTAGCGGGACTTTTGGAGCGGTCCTGCTAGCGCACCGCTTCAGTGTGAAAGCGTTCGGGCTTTCACACTGAAGACTACAGGGCGCGATTTTTTCAGGTGGTATAGCAGCGCTATTTTTAGCACTGTACCGCCTGGAAAAAAAAAACCCGGTGTGAAAGGGACTTAAATCTTTTTCTGGACACTTGTTTAAGGCGGAGGCCTACCTAAAATAAAAAAAATATTAACCACTTCCATACCAGGCCTATTTCTTGCACTCCTCTCCTACATGCAAAAACCTGAATTTTTTTGCTAGAAAATTACTCAGAACCCCCAAACACTATATATGTTTTTTTTTTTAGCAGACACCCTAGCGAATAAAATGGTGGTCATCGTAACTTTATCTCGCGCGGTATTTGCGCAAACAAAACAGTAAAGTTAGCCCAATTTTTTTGTATACTGTAAAAGATGATGTCACACCCGGCCTCTGCATTCCAAAAAAAAAAAACAGTGACGCTTAAGGCCCTTTCACACGGGGCGGACCGTAATGATCCACCTCCGTGTGTCCGCTTTAGCTCAGCGGGGATCCTCTGTAAAATCTCCGCTGAGCCGTCGGCTGACAGGGCGGTCCCCGCACACTGTGCAGGGACCGCCCTCCCCTATGGGGGGATTGGATGAACATGGACCGTATGTTTGTATTCATCCGATCCGCCGGACGGAAGAAAAATCTGATCATTGCGGAGGCGGACAATTGCGGGTGTCATGCGCTGACACACGCAATCACATAGGGACCAATGTATGTCCCGTTTTCATCCGCAACGGATGGATGAAAATGCGGACATGTGGTCCGTACGTGTGAAAGGGCCCTTAGGATGAGAAGCGGTGATAATTTTTTTTTTTTAGGCTTCACAGGCTAGAGGTGAGATGTGGGGTCTTATTGACCCCATATCTCACTGTAAAGAGGACCTGTCATGTCATATTCCTATTACAAGGGATGTTTAAATTCCTTGTAATAGGAATAAAAGTGATCAAATTATTATTATTATTTTTTTAAAGTGTCAAAGTAAAAAGTTTAGAGTAAAATTAACAATAAAAAAAAATATATATATACAGTACAGACCAAAATTTTGGACACACCTTCTCATTCAAAGAGTTTTCTTTATTTTCATGACTATGGAAATTGTAGAGTCACACTGGATGCATCAAAACTATGAATGAACACATGTGGAATTATATACATAACAAAAAAGTGTGACACAACTGAAAATATGTCCTATTCTAGGTCCTTTTGCAGCAGACACATCTCTAGAAGAACTGATAAGAGGAGACTGTGTGAATCCGGCCTTCATGGTAGAATATCTGCTAGGAAACCACTGCTAAAGAAAGGCAACAAGCAGAAGAGACTTGTTTGGGCTAAAGAACACAAGGAATGGACATTAGACCAGTGGAAATCTGTGCTTTGGTCTGATGAGTCCAAACTTGAGATCTTTGGTGTCTTTGTGCGACGCAGGAAAGGTGAACGGATGGACTCTACATGCCTGGTTCCCACCGTGAAGCATGGCGGAGGAGGTGTGATGGTGTGGGGGTGCTTTGCTGGTGACACTGTTGGGGATTTATACTGAACCAGCATGGCTACCACAGCATCTTGCAGCGGCATGCTATTCCATCCGGTTTGCATTTAGTTGGACCATCATTTATTTTTCAACAGGACAATGACCCCAAACACACCTCCAGGCGGGGGAAGGGCTATTTGACCAAGAAGGAGAGTGATGGGGTGCTGCGCCAGATGACCCGGCCTCCACAGTCACCGGACCTGAACCCAATCGAGATGGTTTGGGGTGAGCTGGACCGCAGAGTGAAGGCAAAAGGGCCAACAAGTGCCAAGCATCTCTGGGAACTCCTTCAAGACTGTTGGAAGACCATTTCAGGTGACAAGAGAATGCCAAGAGTGTGCAAAGCAGTAATCAAAGCAAAAGGACCTAGAATATGACATATTTTCAGTTGTCTCACACTTTTATGTTATGTATATAATTCCACATGTGTTACATTCATAGTTTTGATGCCTTCAGTGTGACTCTACAATTTTCATAGTCATGAAAATAAAGGAAACTCTTGGAATGAGAAGGCGTGTCCAAACTTTTGGTCTGTACTGTGTATCTTTTTTTAAAGTGCCCCTGCCAGCTCCCATGCAGAAGTGAACAAACACGCAAGTCCCGCCCACATATGAAACGGGTGTTAAGATCACCCATGTGAGGTATCGCCACGATCATTAGAGCGAGAGCGATAATTCTAGCCCTAGACCTCCTCTGTAACTCAAAACATGTAACCAGTAGAAATAAAATTTAAATAAATCCCACATATAGAGCTTTCTTTTGGTGGCGCGTTATCCTGTTGGACGTCATCTGACGCCCAGTCAGGATAACTGAACCACCGCCCGGCCGTCATTCTGCTATAGGTCGGGCAGGAAGCGGTTAAAGCGCAAAAAAATTAAAGCCGCAGAGATGATCAAATACCACCCTATTTGTGGGGGGGGGGGGGGCAAAGGACGTAAATTGTGTTTCAGTACAACGCCGCACGACCGCGCAATTGTCAGTTAAAGCGACGCAGTGCTTCCCCGAATCAAGGACGGGCGAGCGCTGCTCAGCCAATCAGAGGAAGGCTTGTATTTTATGAAGGAGTACAAGGCTTCCCCTGATTGGCTGAAGTAAGGAGGCGGGCAGATAACATAGAGGTCCTATCCATTACTAGATGTTCACTCTGTACAGCACTGCGGTATATGTCAGAGATATATAAATGTATAATAATAGTGTGTGACTCCTGTGTGGGGGACATTAGAGTGTAAGCTCCTGTAATCCCCTGCTTCGTGTATGGCAGGCCGACACTCTCCTCCCCTCCCCCCACCATATGATCGCCTCTCTCTCTGTGTATAAACGTCATTACAGCCCATGTCGGCGCTATGAGCCCTACAAGAAGGTCCACACAAAAAAAATATCGCCCTCACACCGTCCTCCCCCCGGACATATCACACCCGTCCCCGGCTCCCACTCACCAACATGATTGCAGTCGCCATCAGCTCCTCCGACTCCTCTGTCTCCTCACGACGGGCAAATCTCGCGAGACTTGAAGGGGGTCTATGGCGGACAATGGAGCGTCTCGCGAGATCTCGCGCTGGTGAGGCGAAAAGCTCGCGAGGAAAAGCCGCGATTCGAGATCTTTCCCTTTTCTTTTTTTTTCCTTTGACAAAACTTTACTGAGTACAGAGGAAGCTGACAACAGTTGATGGCGGCAAAAGTGTCCCTTAATAATAGATGATGGAAAGGAGGTCACATGACATTAAAACACCTTTATCCTTCTGTCCTCCACACCCCAGACCTCCATACTCCAGACCCCTGTCCCTCCGTCCTCCACATCCCAGACCCCTGTCCCTCCGTCCTCCACATCCTGTCCCTATGTCCTCCATACTCCAGACCCCCTGTCCCTCCGTCCTCCACATCCCAGACCCCTGTCCCTCCGTCCTCAAGACGCCTGTCCCTATGTCCTCCATACTCCAGACCCCTGTCCCTCCGTCCGCCATACTCCAGACCCCTGTCCTGTCTTCCATACTCCAGACCCCTGTCCCTCTGTCCGCCATACTGCAGACCCCTGTCCCTCCGTCCTTCAGGCACCTGTCCCTCCGTTCTCCATACTCCAGACCCCTGTCCCTCCGTCCTCCATACTCCAGACCCCTGTCCTGTCTTCCATACTCCAGACCCCTGTCCCTCTGTCCGCCATACTGCAGACCCCTGTCCCTCCGTCCTTCAGGCACCTGTCCCTCCGTTCTCCATACTCCAGACCCCTGTCCCTCCGTCCTCCATACTCCAGACCCCTGTCCCTCCGTACTCCATACTCCAGACCCCTGTCCCTCCGTCCTCCATACTCTGGACCCCTGTCCCTCCGCCCTCCACACCCCAGACCCCTGTCCCGTCCTCCAAACCCCAGACCCCTGTCCCTCCGTCCTCCAGGCACCTGTTCCTCCGTTCTCCATACTCCAGACCCCTGTTTCTCCGTCCTCCATACTCCAGACCCCTGTCCCTCCGTCCTCCATACTCCAGACCCCTGTCCCTCCGTCCTCCATACTCCAGACCCCTGTCCCTCCGTCCTCCATACTCCAGACCCCTGTCCCTCCGTCCTCCATACTCCAGACCCCTGTCCCTCCGTCCTCCATACCCCTGTCCCTATGTCCTCCATACTCCAGACCCCTGTCCCTCCGTCCTCCATACCCCTGTCCCTATGTCCTCCATACTCCAGACCCCTGTCCCTTCGTCCTCCATATTCCAGACCCCTGTCCTTCTGTCCTCCACACCCCAGACCCCTGTCCCTCCGTCCTCCATACCCCTGTCCCTTCGTCCTCAATATTCCAAACCCCCGTCCTTCTGTCCTCCACACCCCAGACCCCTGTCCCTCCGTCCTCCATACTCCAGACCCCTGTCTCTCCGTCCTCCATACTCCAGCCCCCTGTCCCTCTGTCCTCCATACTCCAGACCTCTGTCCTTCACACCCCAGACCCCTATTCTCCAGACCCCTGTCCTCCATACTTCAGACTAGGGTTGCCAGTAAAAGACAGAATTGTTTTTAAAACTCTCTGCCTAACGCATAGATGTATTCATGGAAATGCCCCCCATTATCTATGTGAAAAAATAAAAGCTCACAATCCCAATCGCGTTCTGCGATCCACCAATCAAAATCTGCTCCAGATTCCGAAAGCCAACTTTAAGTCCAAAGGAGAAAGAAGATTCGCGCTCCAAGGTCCCAGACTATGAAACGCTTTACCGACCAGCATTCGGTTGGAGGAGAACCACCTAGCATTCAGGAGAAAGATCAAGACTCATCTCTTTTGATTTCAAAAGAGAAAGGAACAACAAGCGCCCAGAGGCGATTAAATTCGCATGTGTTGCGCTATACAAGTTTTTCATTCATTCATTCATTCAGGGTTGTCCCGATACCACTTTTTTAGGACCGAGTACAAGTACCGATACTTTTTTTCATGTACTCGCCGATACCGAATACCGATACTTTTTTTAAATGTCATGTGACAGTTTTCAAACCACAATACAGACTAAGGATATTTTCTTTAGAATTATGAAGAACTCTAAATCAAGACATTATAAAAGAATAAAAATGAGTAAAAATTCATAAAAAAACAATTATTTTCTTGTCACGCAGTAGTAAAAAACTCAAAGAATTTTCACAGAACATGTTGATAAATACAAAAAAAGTATTCTATTTAGGCATCGGGAGCATTTGCGCGAGTACAAGTACTCCCGCAAATACTCGGTATCGGTCCCGATACCGATACTAGTATCGGTATCTGGACAACCCTACTTCAGACCCCTGTCCTCCATATTTCAGACCCCTGTCCCTATGTCCTCCACACCCCAGACCCCTGTCCCTCAAACCTCATGACCCCTCCCCCTCTGTCATCCATACTCCAGACTTCTGTCCCTCTGTCCTCCACACCCCAGACCCCTGTCTCTCTGTCCTCCGTACTCCAGACCCCTGTCCTCCATACTTCAGACCCCTGTCTCTCTGTCCTCCATATTCCAGACCCTGGGCCCTCTGTCCGCCAGACCTTTGTCCCTCTGTCCTCCAGACCTCTGTCCCTCTGTCCATACCCCTGTCCTTCATACTCCAGACCACTGTCCCTCTGTCCTCCTTACTCCAGACCCTGGGCCCTCTGTCCTCCAGACCTCTGTCCCTCTGTCCATACCCCTGTCCCTCTGTCCTACATACTCCAGACCCCTGTCCCTCTGTCCTCCATATACCCCTGTCCCTCTGTCCTCCATACTCCAGTCCCCTGTCCCTCTATCCCCCATACTCCAGACCCCTGTCCTCCACACAAATTATGCTTGTAATCCAAGAATTACTGTATGTGCATTTCACTATACACATACAGATGAACAGCCATATCTGCTAATTACAAAGGTCAAACTTCCTCCTTGTCAATGGGGCTAGGTGCCTGTACATTTGTAGCACCCACTTGACACCCTCAGGCAGGGTGGCACCTCCAGAGGCAAAAATGATAAAATAAATCCGAAACCAAAAAAACATTTTTTTTAAAGCGCCCCGTCCCGACGAGTAGCGCCCGCATATGAAAACGGCGTTCAAACCACACAAGTGAGGTATCGCCACGATCGTTAGAGCGAGAGCAATAATTCTGGCCCTAGACCTCCTCTGTATCTCAAAAAATGCAACCTATAAAAACATTTTTTAACGTCGCCTATTGAGATTTTTAAGGGTAAAAGTTTGACACCATGTCACGAGCGGGCGCAATTTTTAAGCGTGACATGTTGGGTATCATTTTACTCGGCGTAACATTATCTTTCACAATATATAAAAAAAATTGGGCCAAATTTATTGTTGTCTTATTTTTTAACCACTTGACCACTGGGCACTTAAACCCCCTTCCTAACCAGACCAATTTTCAGCTTTCGGTGCTCTCACAATATGAATGACAATAACTCAGTCATACAACATTCTACCCATTTGAAATTTTTGTCCTCTTTTTCACACAAATAGAGCTTTCTTTTGGTGGTATTTGATCACTTCTGGGTTTTTTATTTTTTGCGCTATAAAAGAAAAACGACTGAAAATTCTGTAAAAAAAAAAAAAAAAAAACTTGTTTCTGTCATATTAGCGGGTTATTTCTCACACACAGCATATGCATACCACAAATTACCCCCCAAAACACATTCTGCTATTCCTCCCGAGTATTGCGATACCCCATGTGTGGGACTTTTACACAGTGCAGCCACATACAGAGGCCCAACATGCAGGGAGCGCCATCAGGTGTTCTGGAACACCCAGACCAATTCTGACATTTCTCTCCTACAAGGAAAAATCATCATTTATTTGCTAGAAAATTACATAGAACCCCAAAACATTATATATGCTTTTTTAGCAAAGACCCTAGAGAATACAATGGCGGCCGTTACAACGTTTTATCTCGCACGGTATTTTCGCAGAAATTTATTGAACGCGTGTTTTTAAAAAAACTGTTTTGTGCTTAAAACAAAACAAAACAGTAAAGTTAGCCCAATTTTTTTTCATAATGTGAAAGATGAAGTTACTCCGAGTAAATAGATACCCAACATGTCACACTTCAAAATTGCGCACATTCGTGAAATGGCGCCAAACCTCGCTACTTAAAAATCCCCATAGGCGGTATTGCAGAGTATCGCGCAGGGTATTGCAGAGTATTGGGGTATTGCAAAGTATCATGCAGGGTATTGGGGTATTGCCGAGTATTGGGGTATTGCAAAGTATATTGCAGAGTATTGGGGTATTGCCGAGTATTGGGGTATTGCCGAGTATTGGGGTATTGCCGAGTATTGGGGTATTGTTGAGTATTGGGGTATTGTTGAGTATTGGGGTATTGCCGAGTATTGGGGTATTGCAAAGTATCATGCAGTGTATTGGGGTATTGCCGAGTATTGGGGTATTGCCGAGTATTGGGGTATTGCAAAGTATCATGCAGAGTATTGGGGTATTGCCGAGTATTGGGGTATTGCCAAGTATTGGGGTATTGCCAAGTATTGGGGTATTGCCGAGTATTGGGGTATTGTTGAGTACTGGGGTATTGTTGAGTATTGGGGTATTGTTGAGTATTGTTGAGTATTGGGGTATTGTTGAGTATTGGGGTATTGTTGAGTACTGGGGTATTGTGGGGTACTGGGGTATTGTGGGGTACTGGGGTATTGTTGAGTATTGGGGTATTGTTGAGTACTGGGGTATTGTGGGGTACTGGGGTATTGTGGGGTACTGGGGTATTGTTGGGTACTGGGGTATTGTGGGGTATTGTTGGGTACTGGGGTATTGTTGGGTACTGGGGTATTGTGGGGTACTGGGGTATTGTGGGGTACTGGGGTATTGTTGGGTACTGGGGTATTGTGGGGTACTGGGGTATTGTGGGGTACTGGGGTATTGTGGGGTACTGGGGTATTGTGGGGTATTGTTGGGTACTGGGGTATTGTGGGGTACTGGGGTATTGTGGGGTACTGGGGTATTGTGGGGTATTGTTGGGTACTGGGGTATTGTGGGGGTATTGTTGGGTACTGGGGGATTGCTGGGTACTGGGGATTGCAGGGTACTGGGGGATTGCAGAGCTGGGATGTTTTGAGGGATGGCTGGATCTGTGACTGCATTTGTCACAGATCCAGCCACAGCTCAGCTGCTGACACCCCGCTCCCCCCCCCCTCTCCTCGCACACTGTACAGAGAGGAGAGCGAGGAGAGGGAGGAACCGGCGTCATCAAATGACGCCGGTTTGTTTACAAGTGATCGCGCCGTCATTCGACGGCGCGATCACGTGGTAAACGGCCGCCATCAGCGGCAATTTACCGTGATCTGTGATGCGCCGGGTCTTCTAGACCCGGCGAGCACGGACACTTTCGCGAGCGCGTCCCAGGGGACGCGCAATCGCGGAAGTGCACGAGGACGTCCCAGGGACGTCGTGTCAAAGCAACTCCACCGCGCCGTAGCAGTAAAATGCTTATGGCGCAGGGGGGAAGTGGTTAATTCAAAAAAGTGAATTTTTTCCAAAAAAAGTGCGCTTGTAAGACCGCTGCGCAAATACGGTGTGACAAAAAGTATTGCAATGACTGCCATTTTATTTTCTAGGGTGTTAGAAAAAATATATATATATAATGTTTGGGGGTTTTAAGTAATGTTTTAGTCTCGTAAACACGAAATCTGAAAAACACCCTCGGTCCTTAAGTGGTTAAAGTGCCCCTGCCCCCGGTAGCTCGCACGTAGACACGCAAGTCCCGCCCACATATGAAACGTGTGTTCAGACCACACATGTGAGGTATCGCTGCGATTGGTAGAGCGAGAGCAATAATTCTAGCCCTGGATCTCCTCTGTAACTCAAAACATGTAACGAGTAAAAAAAAAAATCCCACAGATATAGCTTGGGGGTGGGCTAGCATTTTACCCCGGGGCTGAGTCCATGGCTAAAAGGGGGGACTAAGAAAGAAGATACCAGTCACTTTTGTCTCTTTAGAGTCTTATTGCAGCACAGTGAAAGCAGAAGTAAAGTCCGCTATAATTTTTAGTTCCTAGGACCCCCCAGGTGGGTTACCCATAATGTGCTTATACAAACAAAAGTTCTGGTCATGGGACTTTAAATGAGGCACATCACAAAATAAAATGACAAAAATAGAAAATGTATTATAAAGTTTATTCAAAAATTCATCGTAGAAGCAAATTTTATGTTTAGCGAAATACATGGCATAGAATAAAAATTGATTGATAATTAAGAGCTGACATATGGCACATGATTATTATAATAAATTCATTTAAAAAAACAATACATGGTACTGGGGCTGGGGAAAAAATCGAATTAAAATCTGAATCGAGTTGCAAGGGCAAATCGATTCAGATTTTGACCGAATCGATTTATTTTTTTCATAGGACCACTGCTCTGCGGACTAGGCCGAAGCCGCACCCTCGCCTAAAAAAATCCTGCCCACAGCTCGCCGCGATCCTGGGAAAAGGGCACGAGGCCGGACGCTGCAGACTAGACTGAAGCCTCGCCTAAAAAATTCTGCCCGCACCTCTCCACGATCCTGGGAAAAGGGCACGAGGCCGAAGCCGCAGCCTTAGGGGCTTTTCCCAGGATCGCGGCGAGCTGCAGGCAGGATTTTTTAGGCGAGGCCGCGGCTTTGGCCTAGTGAGCGGCCTTTTCCCAGAATCGCGGAGGACTAGACCGAAGCCGCAGCCTCGCCTAAAAAAATCCTGCCCGCAGCTCGCCGCGATCCTGGGAAAAGGGCACGAGGCCGGACGCTGTAGACTAGGCCGGAGCCTCGCCTAAAAAATCCTGCCCGCAGCTCGCCGTAATCCTGGGAAAAGGGCACGAGGCCGGGTGCCGCAGACTAGGCCGAAGCCGCGGCCTTAGGGCCTTTTCCCAGGATCGCGGCGAGCTGCAGGCAGGATTTTTTAGGCGAGACCGCGGCTTCGGCCTAGTCCGTGGTCTTTTCCCAGGATCACGGCAGACTAGGCCGAAGCCGCAGCCTAGCCTAAAACTGCTGCCGGAGCGGTGTCCATCAGAAAAAGAAAACTTGATTCGAACCGTGAATCAAGTTTTTTTTTTTAAATCGCAGATATATTTTTTTTTGGCCAGCCCTACATGATACAATAGAATAGACAAATGCATGATGGATATACTGTAAAATGTAAAGATCTGACTGTCTTGACGTATAGTAAGTCTACGTGTTTCGTGGCTCATGTCCACTCATCAGGAGTATGTTGCCAAAATTCTCTGTAAGTATAAGTAATAAATAAGAGAAGTTTAGGGGTACAGAACAGCATATTAGCACATTATGGCAGACTTATTTGTCAAATGGTGTCCTCTAGAGGTGCAGTATCCGCCGGGCCCCCAACACTTCCATCTTCGCCCGTTCTTCCTTCCTGGTCTGGTGCCTTTGCCCATTTGAATATCATTATAATTATACATGATCAGGGTCGACCTGCCATATAGGCTCACTATGCAAGCCGCTTAGGGCCCCGCAAAGCTGGGGAGGGCCCCCTAAATTAGTAGAGGCCCCGCCTGGTAAAAATACATTTTCAGCCCCTCACCCCGCTTCTCGACTAGCTGGCTGCATGGAAGAAGAGGTAAGAAGTCAGCACTCCCCGCTTCGACAGCAGAACACCCCTTCCCCCCGCTTCTCAACTTTAATCTGCAATGTGACATGTTACTGTCGGCAGCGCCAGGAGGTCAGGATCGGCACTGTACACGATTTATATAGTTTACGCAGCGCTTTACAATGTAGAGGGGGGACAGCACAATTATGCCTCGTACACACGATCGGGTTTCTCGGCTGACTTTTTACCACCGGGAAACCCGATGGGAAAGCCGAGAACCGGCTCGGCAGTTTTTTCCCCCTACACACGGACAGTTTTCCTGGCACGAAAACTGCCTTGAAAACCCGGCCGTGTGTATGCTCCACCGCAGTGTTTACCATAGGAAAACTGCCGGGAAAAAGACCTCCGGGAATCGGGTCAGGAAAAAAAGAACATGTTCTTATTTTTCCTGCCGGGATTCCCGGCGGTTTTCCTGGTGGGAAAACTGCCATGGAGCATACACACGTCCAGTTTTCCCAGCCAAAAGCTGTCATGGCAGTTTTCCCGACGGGAAAACTGGTCGTGTGTATGAGGCATTATAGTACAGTTCAATACAGAAGGAACAGGAGGGCCCGTCTCGTAGAACTTACATTCTAAAGGGAGGGGGGAGGTGGTACAAAAGGTAATGGCTGCGGAGAATGATTTGATGGGGGTGGCTCGGGGACAGTTTTTAGGGGGATGTGGGATAGGCTTCCCTTAATAAATGAGTTTTTAGGGATCTCTTAGGCCGCGTACACACGATCAAATCTGTCTGCTGAAACCCGTCTGCCGGACCGTTTCAGCAGACAGATTCGATCGTGTGTACGGGCGAGCAGACATATTTGGCCAGCCGACAGATTTGAAAGCATGCTTTCAAATCTGTCGGCTGGGAACCCGTCCGCCCGACATGTCTGCTGGTTAGTACGCTAACAGCAGACATGTCTTCTCGCACACGCGTCGAATGCTTGAAGTGTTTTACTTCCTGGTGCGGTGACGTGGCGGCGTCAACGTCACCGCCACGTCAGCGCGCCGTCTGCCGGCGGGGATTTTGGTTTGATCGTGTGTACACGATCAAACCAATACGTCCCCAGCAGACAGATTTGTTCAAATCGGTCTGTCCGACCGATTTGAACAAATCTGTCTGCTCGTGTGTATGGGGCCTTAAAGGTGGAGAGGTTAGGGGCTGATCGGACATACTGGGGAAGGGAGTTCCAGAGGATGGGAGAGGCTCTGGAGAAGTCCTGAAGGCAAGCGTGGGAGGAGGCAACAAGGGAGCTAGAGAGCAGGAGGCCCTGGGAGGAGCGGAGAGGGCGATTTGGCAGATATCTGCAGATGAGGTTGGTGATACAGATGGGGGCGATGTTGTGAATGGCCTTATATGTTACGGTTAGCATTTAGAATTTTACAAGGTGAGGTAGGGGAAGCCAGTGAAGGGATTGTCAGAGAGGAGCAGCAGTCATGGATCGGTTAGTTTGGTGTGTTAGTCTAGCAGCTAGAGCTGCACAATTAATCGTTAAAACATCGTGATCTCGATTCAACCCCCCCTGACGATCTCCAATGCAGAGTTCGCTGATTCTTTCATATAACAATTGGATAGACTTTGGCTGCATTCACACCTAGGTGTTTTGTCGCCTGAAGCAGGACGCAAATGCAGCCCAAAGATGCTAGAGGGGAAACAAGTCCCGGACCTTTTTTTTCAGGCGGCTTCGGCGCTCGGCATAGAGATGTGTACCTGAAAAAAAAATGGGGGCTGAAATCGCGGCGTTTTGTCGCCGCAAATCGCGGCACAAGACGCCCTTAATTTGTCGCCGCAAATCGCGGGACAAAACGCCGCGATTAGGTCGCCCAAGTGAAAATGCAGCCTTAATTTGCTCACTCAGCTGTCAAAAGAAAATATTGGGGCAGTCTGCCAAGTTCCTAACAGGAAACATTGTAACTAATGCTCCTTCTTAGATCAAAAGGGGATAAACTTCTTTTTGTGTAAAGAAAAAGTCTGCCAAGTTTTTAACAACATGAAACATTGTAACCAACTTCCTTCTTAGAGCAAATGTCTGTGTATAAATGCAGGAAGTTTAACCACTTAAAGTCCAAATCTTTTTCTGACACTTGTTTCTTAAAGGGGTTGTAAAGGAATTTTTTTTTGTCCCTAAATGGCTTCCTTTACTTTAGTGCAGTCCTCCTTCACTTACCTCATCCTTCCATTTTGCTTTTAAATGTCCTTATTTCTTCTGAGAAATCCTCACTTCCTGTTCTTCTGTCTGTAACTACACACAGTAATGCGAGGCTTTGTTCCTGTTGTGGGGAAAGCCTCTTGAGGGGGGAGGGGGCAAGCAGGCAAGTCAGGACGCTCTCTACTTTGCAGATAGAGAAAGGAGCTGTGTGTTAGTGGGCGTCCTGACACTCCTGCTCACCCCCTCCCTCCTTAAAGCGGAGTTCCACTCAAAAATGGAACTTCCGCTTAACCCACTCCTCACCCCCTTACATGTCACATTTGGCATGTAATTTTTTTGGGGGGAGGGGGTGGGGGCTTCAGGAGGAGTGGGATTTTCTGTCCCACTTCCTCCTTCCGCCGAGGGGCTGGTTAGGCGATTAGCTTAATCGCCTATCTTCAGCCCCTCCCTGGCAGCGATCGCCTAGGACACGTCACAGGTCCTAGGTGATCGCCTGTCCAATCGGACGGCGCAGTACAGGGCCACGCGCGCATGCACAGTGCCGCTCGCGCATGCGCAGTGGGTGCCCGGCCGTGAAGCTGAAGGCTGTCACGGCCGGGTGCCCACAGTTACAATGAAGACGCTCCGCTCCTCTCCCCCCCTCCCCGGCCGGCGCGTCGCTGGAACGCTGGAGCAGGTAAGTGTATTGCCGCGTACACACCATCACTTTATGACTTTTTAAAAACGTCAATTTAAATGACCGTGTGTGGGGGAAAACATCGTTTTATGTCTTGTGAAAAACGACAAAAAAAAATTGAAGCATGCTTCAATTTTTTGTGTCGTTTTTCAATAGTAGTTTTTTGTTTCACAAAAAATCACCGTGTGTAGCAAAAAACGATGTTTAAAACAACGTTTTTCAACCCGCGCATGCCCAGAAGCTAGTTATGAAGCGAGCTTCAATGGAAAAGAGTGGTGAACGTAACCTCGCTTTGCTAGAGCATTGTGAAAAAACGATGGTGTGTGGGCAACGTCGTTTTTGAAAATTGAAGTTTCCAAAACGTTGTTTTTTACTTCACAGAAAACGTCGTTTTTTTTCCATCGCATAAAGTGATGGTGTGTACGCGGCATCAGAAGAAATAGGGAAAACTTTTTTTTCCATTACAACACCTTTAAGTTAAAATCAATGGGCCAGATTCACAGAGCCATTACGCCTGTCTAACTGGTGTTAGACTGGAGTAATTTCAAATTACGCGCGTTTTTTAGCTAGTCGGAAACCTCAAACCATGAAAAGACGGCTGCGGGCTTCAATCCGACTGGATTACGTGTTCGTACGCCTTCGGATCTACGCTGCAATAAAATTGCGGCCACTGGGTGGACTTCCCGTCGTTTTCCGCGTCGGGGTATGCAAATGAGCTTTTGCCGGCGATCCCCGAAATTACGATCTTCATTCGCAATCTCTTACGGCACCTTTAGTCATCTTTTTTTTGCGTATCACTATACCAGCTTTTTGCTGCTCTAATATTAGACAGCCCATGTTAAGTATGGCCATCGTTCCCGCGTCGAATTTCTACGTTTTCCAACGTCTTTTATTATTTTTGACGTAAATCGTCCGGGAATAGGAATGTCCGTAAACGACGCTACTCAAACAACGAATGACGTAACGACGTGATTTCGCGCAATGCACGGCGGGAAATTTCTGAACGGAGCATGCGCAGTTCGATCGCCGCGGGGACGCGCTTAATTTAAATGCTTCACGCCCCCTAATCGCGTATTTTGATTACGCGGCGAGAAATAGACTACGCCGCCGTAGCGTACGGGCAAAAATCTACCAGAATTCGGTGTAGAGCCTGGTAAAATACGGCAGCGTAGAGTATTTCGATTACGCAGCGCAATATTAAGTGTATCTGAATCTGGCCCAATATTTTTTGCTAGACAATTACTTGGAACCCCCAAACATTATATAAATATTTTAGCAGAGACCCTAGGGAATAAAATGGCAATTGCTGCAATATTTTATGTCACACTGTATTTGCCCAGCGGTCTTTCAAATGCAATTTTTGGGGGAAAATACACTTCAATGAATATAAAAAAAAAACAGTAAAGTTAGCCAAATAATTTTTTTGGTTTGTTTTAATGTGAAAGATGTTACACCGTGTCCGTGAGAATTGTGATCTATCTTCTAAGCAAAAAAAAACTGTGATTCTTATTTTTGCCAGAATTGTGCAGCTCTACTAGCAGCAGAATTCATAATAGACTGAAGGGGGAGGAGCCTGTGTAAGGGTAGGCCATTAAGGACTCGAGTTGCAGTAGTCAAGCCAGGAAATAATCAAGGAGTGAATAAGTTGCTTTGTGGTGTCATTAGTCAGGAAGGGTTGAATTCTGGAGATGTTTGCAGAATTTAACCACTTCCCGCCCGGTCAATAGTAAATTGACGTCCGGGAAGTGGTCGTGTTATCCTGACTGGACGTCTATTGACGTCCTGAAGGATAACATGCCGGCGCGCGCCCGTGGGTCTGACACCCTGCATCTCCGATCTTGGTAAAGAGCCTCCGTTGGAGGCTCTTTACCAGGTAATCAGCCGTGTCCAATCACAGCTGATCACAATGTAAACAGGAAGAGCCGTTGATCGGCTCTTCCTCACTCGCATCTGACAGACGTGAGTAGAGGAGAGCCGATCGGCGGCTCTCCTTATGGGGGGGTTCGCGCTGATTGTTTATCAGCGCAGCCCCCCTCGGATGCCCACACTGGACCACCAGGGAAGCCACCAGGACCACCAGGGAAGGGGGCAACGAGAAAAAAAATGAGAATAGATGCCAATCAGTGCCCACAAATGGGCACTGACTGGCACAATATGGGATAAACAAATGATGCCCAGCAATGCCATCAGTGCCATCCCTCAGTGTCCATCAGTGCCACCCCTCAGTGTCCATCAGTGCCACCCCTCAGTGCCCATCCATGCCCAGTGCCCATCTGTGCCGCCCATGAGTGCCCATCAGTGTCGCCTATGAGTGCCCATCAGTGCCGCATACCAGCGGCACCTATCAGTGCCAATAAAAATCGCAGAGGAGATCAAATACCACCAAAATAAAGCTCTATTTGTGGGAACAAAATGATAAAAAATGTGTTTGGGTACAGTGTAGCACGACCGCGCAATTGTCATTTAAAATGCGACAGCTCTGAAAGCTGAAAATTGGCCTGGGCAGGAAGGTGCGTAAGTGCCTGGTATGGAAGTGGTTAAGGCATCAGGATTTAGCCAGTGATTGGATATAGGGGCTGAAGAAGAGGTCAGAGTCAAGGATTACACCCAGCACCCCGGCATGTGTGGAGGGACCAATGGTTGTGTTGTTGATCTTATTAATGGTAAAGTCATGGGGGGTGGGGAACAGGAAGTAGGAAAAAAAAAGAATGGTATTGGAAGCCATGGGAGGTTATCAACTGGCCCAGGGAAGAGGTATAGAGTAAGAATAGGAGGGACCCAAGGGCGGAGCCTTGGAGAACCCCAACAGAAAGAGGAGCGGAGGAGATGGGAGTTGTAAGTGACACTGAAAGTGCGCTGAGATAGGTAGGAGCAGGGGCGGACTGACAACTCATGGGGCCCCGGGCAATAGGAGATTATGGGGCCCCCAGGCAATATGAGATTATGGGGCCCCCAGGCAATAGGAGATTATGGGGCCCCCAGGCAATAGGTGATTATGGGGCCCCTAGGCAATAGGAGATTATGGGGCCCCCAGGCAATAGGAGATTATGGGGCCCCTAGGCAATAGGAGATTATGGGGCCCCGAGGAAATAGATTACGGGGCCACACAGTATACACACATACAGTATGCATACACAATATACACACACACACTCGAACATTTGTAGTCTCTGCCACAGACCTTCCTCGGTGAACATCAGGAAGACACCTCTGCCACAGGCCCTCTCTGATTGTGATTACGGAGAAGATCCTCCTTAGATGAATTACGTCTGGATCTCCTTCAACTTCTCGCCCAGGTAGCGACTGACAGGTGATGAATCCCTCAGTGTCCGGCTACCTTCATCCCCGGTGGTTTGTCGAGGCCCTTTTGGACCACCAGCCTCTTAACGGCGCTCCTCAGACGGACTCCCCACCGAACAGCAGTACAGCTTGGGATCCCCAAAGGTGGGAACCCAGTCGCTCGCTGGGTCCCTGTCGCTACTCAAATGTTCCGGGCCAACATGGCCCCGGAAACCGGGAACACCGCGTGACACACACGCCCCAGCCAGGTAGGCCATAACGCCGGGGCGCTGTGATGTGGCCTCCCTAAAGGTGGGTGCCACACTCGAAGAAGAACACCCAGAACCAATGGCATCTGCTCCATAAATACCCTCCCCCAGCATGTACAGCGAGGCCAAACCCTCCTGATTGGCTGCTGGGGAAGAACACCCAAACCTAGAATCCACTGCTGCCACCTACTGCACAGGGGTGGGAAGTACACCCCAGTACAGCAGAATAAGCCCACAGCACAGCCAAGCTGAGACAGAGACCCTGTTTTGCACTTAACAATTTGGATCAAAGTTTAACTACACTCTGATCTCCCTCTAAATTTAACTAGCACTGGTACCATAAAGTAACCAGGTGATACAGATGTAAAAAAAAAAACACAGATTTTTACATAATGTCCCTGGTTTTACTGAGGCTGGCAACCCTGATGGAGCCCCCTAGTGGCATGGGGCACCTGGGCAGTACCCGAATGGTCAGTCTGCCCCTGTGTGCAGCACATCTAGTTCCCCTTTACATCTGAACTCGCAGAGGACACTGATGTATGGAGAGGACTCTGATGTATGGAGAGGACTCTGATGTAACGGGGAACACTGAGAACTCTGATGTATGGAGAGGACTCTGATGTAACGGGGAACACTGAGAACTCTGATGTATGGAGAGGACTCTGATGTAACGGGGAACTCTGAGAACTCTGATGTATGGAGAGGACTCTGATGTAACGGGGAACACTGAGAACTCTGATGTATGGAGAGGACTCTGATGTAACGGGGAACTCTGAGAACTCTGATGTATGGAGAGGACTCTGATGTAACGGGGAACTCTGAGAACTCTGATGTATGGAGAGGACTCTGATGTAACGGGGAACACTGAGAACTCTGATGTATGGAGAGGACTCTGATGTAACGGGGAACACTGAGAACTCTGATGTATGGAGAGGACTCTGATGTAACGGGGAACACTGAGAACTCTGGTGTATGGAGAGGACTCTGATGTAACGGGGAACACTGAGAACTCTGATGTATGGAGAGGACTCTGATGTAACGGGGAACACTGAGAACTCTGGTGTATGGAGAGGACTCTGATGTAACAGGGAACACTGAGAACTCTGATGTATGGAGAGGACTCTGATGTAACGGGGAACACTGAGAACTCTGATGTATGGAGAGGACTCTGATGTAACGGGGAACACTGAGAACTCTGATGTATGCAGAGGACTCTGGTGTAACGGGAAACACTGAGAACTCTGATGTATGGAGAGGACTCTGATGTAACGGGGAACTCTGAGAACTCTGATGTATGGAGAGGACTCTGATGTAACGGGGAACACTGAGGACGCTGATGTATGGAGAGGACTCTGATGTAACGGGGAACACTGAGAACTCTGATGTATGGAGAGGACTCTGATGTAACGGGGAACACTGAGAACTCTGATGTATGGAGAGGACTCTGATGTAACGGGGAACACTGAGAACTCTGGTGTATGGAGAGGACTCTGATGTAACGGGGAACACTGAGAACTCTGATGTATGGAGAGGACTCTGATGTAACGGGGAACACTGAGAACTCTGGTGTATGGAGAGGACTCTGATGTAACAGGGAACACTGAGAACTCTGATGTATGGAGAGGACTCTGATGTAACGGGGAACACTGAGAACTCTGATGTATGGAGAGGACTCTGATGTAACGGGGAACACTAAGAACTCTGATGTATGGAGAGAACTCTGATGTAACGGGGAACACTGAGAACTCTGATGTATGGAGAGGACTCTGATGTAACTGGGAACACTGAGAACTCTGATGTATGGAGAGGACTCTGATGTAACCGGGAACACTGAGAACTCTGATGTATAGAGAGGACTCTGATGTAACGGGGAACACTGAGAGCTCTGATGTATGGAGAGGACTCTGATGTAACGGGGAACACTGAGAGCTCTGATGTATGGAGAGGACTCTGATGTAAGGGGGAACACTGAGAACTCTGATGTATGGAGAGGACTCTGATGTAACGGGGAACTCTGAGAACTCTGATGTATGGAGAGGACTCTGATGTAAGGGGGAACTCTGAGAACTCTGATGTATGGAGAGGACTCTGATGTAAGGGGGAACACTGAGAACTCTGATGTATGGAGAGGACTCTGATGTAACGGGGAACACTGAGAACTCTGATGTAAGGGGTGCTCTGAGAACCCTGATTTGCCCTAGTGTACTCACTCAGAGGCAGGAGAGAGAAGGGGGAGGGGGGGGAGACTTTATTTACAGGCAGGGATGGATGGTGAGCTCACTCACCCCTTGGCAGTCAGCACCTCTCATTCAGATGTATCTGAGACTGCTGGGCTTCAAATTTCCGTGTGGCCTCCCCCAGACTTTTTTTTGTCGGAAGTCCGACGGACCTTAGATAGAGAGCCTGTTCTCTTTCTTTCCGATGGACTCACGGTGGACTTTTGCATAGTCAAAGGCCCGACCGTGTGTACAAGGCATAACAGACACTCTCAGCTTAGACAACTGCAACCCTTCTGGGAAGTCATAGTCCAGTCTGAATAATGTGTTCAGTTTTCAGGCAGTCTGTAACCCAGACGCATGATTCCAAACTCGAATTGTCCAGGTGAATCCCGGACAGGTGGCAACCCTAAGCGCATTCCCTCCCCTTACATTAGATGTCAGGAGCCATCCACCATCAGAAGTTGAGTCCCCGACTCTCCTTTACATCACAGTGCACCCCGCCTTTCCTTATGCTTCTGCTGGAAAGAAGCTGGATGCATTGCTTGAAAGCAGAAAGTAAGGGTCTGGAGGAGGACCAGAGGAGGGCTGGAGCTCTCCTGCAGCTGCAGGAATGGTGCACATGAAATGGCCTGGAGGGCCGGATTCAGCCCGCGGGCCTTGTGTTTGACACTTGTGCTCTAGATGGACAGAGCCCAGAAGTGCACTTCCTACTACCCCACCACCCACCATTGCCAATGCATGCTGTAGGTTGGGCATATCTGTGTGCTCTGGTGCATCTGCTGTACACCCCCCCCCCCCACATGCTGTGGCTGCCCATGGTTGTAATTGGGGTTGCACTGCGCATGCAAGGCTATTCACTCATTTCCTTGGGCTGGTTGTGCATACGCAGCGTGTTTCTCGTGTTGGTTGTGGTTGGAGGAGAGTAGGCATGTGACATCTGTACCTGCCAAAGGAAACTTATCTGGAGCTTTCAAGTGGCGCCCCCCCTTCCCATAATAGGGGATGCATCAGGGGCAACTGTCCCTCCTGCCCCCACCCTGGCCCTGCACCCTAGGCTTCACCTAGAATCACCAACTACTTCCTGGACCGAGATGCTGGCTCAAAGAAGACAAAATCATGTATATTCTGGTGCCTGTTCAGCGCTAGCAAGTACATCTAGAAGAGCCTTCGATGGCCCCCGGTTTGATGGACAGGGATCAGCAGGGATCACAGTGCGGGGAGAATGATGGCAGTACAGAGCACTATGGAGGTAGACAAAGACTTCACTGTGCATTGATACGAAACAAATAGTCCTTCTAATGAGCTCTCAGAGCTGGAGCCGAGGGTTCTGGGCAATAGAACCCGGAACAAGGAAAGTCTTATAAGCCTAACTATTGCAGTGTTCTCCATAAGATGGTAATGTCCAATTCCGCCACTAGAGGTCACTCTGTACTGCAGTTTTCTCCATTCCTACACCATGCATTAAACTTTGATGCCTTTGTGCAAACTCACAGAAACAATCCTCTTACACTGCCAGAGAGCGTGGTGTTAACCCTTCCGACACAAACTCTTCTATTTGCCCCATTCTGCCCCCAACACTGCAACATTGCTTCCTCAGACCCCCGTCCCTCTGTCCTCTATACCCGCCAGACCCCTATTCCGTCTGTTCTTCTGTTCTCCAGATCCCTGTCCCTCTGTCCTACATACCCCAGACCCCCGTCCCTCTGTCCTCTATACCCGCCAGACCCCTATTCCGTCCTCCATATCCCAAACTTCTCAATACCCCATACCCCTGTTGCCCTGTCCTTTATACTCCAGACTCCTATTCTTCTGTACTCCATATCCCATACTCCTGGCCCTTTCCCCCTCTATACCTCAGACTCCTGTTACCAGGGGAGGGCTGGCAGCCGTAGGCCTGGGGGGGCAAGTCCAGTCAAGTGGCCCATAAAGCGTGGAAAAGTGATGGATCAAGGAAAACAGTCTAAGATTTTTCATGATCACAAGAGTCCGCATAGAGGCCCACCTTACATCAGAGTCTGCACAGAGGCCCCCCTTACATCAGAGTCCGCACAGAGGCCCCCCTTACATCAGAGTCCGCACAGAGTTCCCCCTTACATCAGAGTCCGCACAGAGTTCCCCCTTACATCAGAGTCCGCACAGAGGCCCCCCTTACATCAGAGTCCGCACAGTGGCCCCCCTTACATCAGAGTCTGCACAGTGGCCCCCCTTACATCAGAGTCCGCACAGTGGCCCCCCTTACATCAGAGTCCGCACAGAGGCCCCCCTTACATCAGAGTCCGCACAGTGGCCCCCCTTACATCAGAGTCTGCACAGTGGCCCCCCTTACATCAGAGTCTACCAATGGGAGGTGAGCAGCGGCCGTGACCTGTGTTAACAGAGCTCCAGCAGGCATATTTCTGCAAAAACAGCATTTGGTAGTGGCAGCCAGTGGCTGTGCATAGTGTCACCAGCCCGGGGGGAGATTTCCACCCTGCCCCCCCTGCCAGCCCTCCCCTGCCTGTTACTTTGTCGTCCATACCCCTGGTCTTTCACTCTCCAAACCCCAGACACCTGTCCCCCTGTCCTCCATACCCCAGACCCCTGTCCCTCTGTCCTCCAAACCCCAGACCCCTGTCCCTCTGTCCTCCAAACCCCAGACCCCTGTTGTTCTGTTCTCCAGACCCCTGCCCCTCTGTCCTCCAAACCCCAGACCCCTGTTCTTCTGTTCTCCAGACCCCTGTCCCTCTGTCCTACATACCCCAGACTCCTGTTCTTTTGTCCTTCATTCCCCAGACCCCTCTTCTTCTGTTCTCCAGACCCCTGCCCCTCTGTCCTCCAAACCCCAGACTCCTGTTCTTCTGTTCTCCAGACCCCTGTCCCTCTGCCCTACATACCCCAGACTCCTGTTCTTTTGTCCTCCATAGCCCAGACCCCTGCTCTTTTGTTCTCCAGACCCCTGTTCCTCTGTCCTACATACCCCGGACCCCTATGGTTCTGTTCTCCAGACCCCTGCCCCTCTGTCCTCCAAACCCCAGACTCCTGTTCTTATGTTCTCCAGACCCCTGTTCCTCTGTCCTACATACCCCAGACCCCTATTGTTCTGTTCTCCAAACCCCTGTCCCTCTGTCCTACATACCCCAGACTCCTGTTCTTTTGTCCTCCATACCCCAGACCCCTGTTCTTCTGTTCTCCAGACCCCTGTCCCTCTGTCCTACATACCCCGGACCCCTATGGTTCTGTTCCCCAGACCCCTGCCCCTCTGTCCTCCAAACCCCAGACTCCTGTTCTTATGTTCTCCAGACCCCTGTCCCTCTGCCCTACATACCCCAGACCCCTATTGTTCTGTTTTCCAAACCCCTGTCCCTCTGTCCTACATACCCCAGACTCATGTTCTTTTGTCCTCCAGACCCCTGTCCCTCTGTCCTACATACCCCAGACCCCTGTTCTTTTGTCCTCCATACCCCTCCATAGCCCAGACCCCTGCTCTTTTGTTCTCCAGACCCCTGTCCCTCTGTCCTACATACCCCGGACCCCTATGGTTCTGTTCTCCAGACCCCTGCCCCTCTGTCCTCCAAACCCCAGACTCCTGTTCTTATGTTCTCCAGACCCCTGTTCCTCTGTCCTACATACCCCAGACCCCTATTGTTCTGTTCTCCAAACCCCTGTCCCTCTGTCCTACATACCCCAGACTCCTGTTCTTTTGTCCTCCATACCCCAGACCCCTGTTCTTCTGTTCTCCAGACCCCTGTCCCTCTGTCCTACATACCCCGGACCCCTATGGTTCTGTTCCCCAGACCCCTGCCCCTCTGTCCTCCAAACCCCAGACTCCTGTTCTTATGTTCTCCAGACCCCTGTCCCTCTGCCCTACATACCCCAGACCCCTATTGTTCTGTTTTCCAAACCCCTGTCCCTCTGTCCTACATACCCCAGACCCCTGTTCTTTTGTCCTCCATACCCCAGACCCCTGTTTTTCTGTTCTCCTGACCCCTGTCCCTCTGTCCTACATACCCCAGACCCCTGTTCCTTTGTCCTCCATAGCCCAGACCCCTGTTCTTCTGTTCTCCAGACCCCTGTCCCTCTGTCCTACATACCCCAGACTCCTGTCACTTTGTTCTCTATACCTCATACCCTGTCCCTCTTTTCTTTTTACCCCAGACCCCTGTTGCTCTGTCTTCCATACCACAGACCCTCTGTCCTCCAAACCTCAGACCTCTGTTCCCCTGTCTTCCAAACCCCAGACCCTGTCCCTCTCTCCTCCAAACCACAGACCCCTGTTTCTCTGTCCTCCACACCCCAGACCCGTGTCCCTCTGTCTCTTACACTGCCAGAGAGGTTGGTGTTAACCCTTCCGGTACAAACTCTTCTATGTGCTCCAGTCTGCCCCAAACACTGCAACATTGCTTCATCAGACCCCCGTCCCTCTGTCCTCTATACCCACCAGACCCCTATTCTTCTGTCCTCCATATCCCAAACTTCCCATACCCCTGTTCCTCTGTCGTTTATACCCCATACCCTTGTTCCTCTGTCCTTTATACCCCATTTATACCCCATAACCCTATTCCTCTGTCCTTTATACCCCATTTATACCCCATAACCCTATTCCTCTGTCCTTTATACCCCATTTATACCCCATAACCCTGTTCCTCTGTCCTTTATAACCCCATACCCCTGTTCCTCTATCCTCCATACCCCAGACCCCTGTGCCTCTGTCCTCTATACTCCAGACTCCTTATCTTCTGTACTCCATATCCCATACTCCTGGCCCTTTCCCCCTCTATACCTCAGACTCCTGTTACTTTGTCATCCATACCCCTGGTCCTTCAGTCCTACAAACCCCAGACCCCTGTCCCTCTGTCCTTCAAACCCCAGACCCCTGTCCTCCATACCCCAGACCCCTGTTTCTCTGTCCACCAAACCCCAGACCCCCGTCCCTCTGTCCTCCATACCCCAGACCAAGATGCATTGATGTTTTTGGTTGTAACGTGACACAATGTGGAAAATTTCTAGGCAGTGTACATGGGAAGTAGTCTATATACAGCATGTGCCTGAAAAGTCCCACACACCCTAATGTTTAATTAAAAGTTGCCTGTTTTTAATTAGAATTTAGTGAGTCAATATAATTAAAAAAATACACTCTAAAGAAAATTTTCTTAAACACAAGGGCCCGGATTCACATACGAGCCATGACTAAGCACTAACATAGTGTGAAACGCGTCGGCTGTCCTTTCCTGTAGCTGTGTTTGTTTTGTATGCCCATTTTTTATCAATAAAGACAACTTTTTTTTTTGGAAGTTCCCCTGGAGTGCTGCTGCCCATCCCTTTTTCTTACCTTCTACGGATTCACATACATCAAAGCATGAGCAAAACAATTGCTCCCAACTCTGCGCCGGTGTAGCACATATTTCGTAGGCGTAAGCCGGCGTAAGTGGAAGTAGGTGGAAGTGGGCTGGAAGTGGGCTGGAAGTGGGCATGATCCATGCTAATGAAGCGTGACCCCATGCAAATGATGGGCCGGGTGCCAGACAAGTACTTAAAACGAACTGTGCATGCGATCGGCTGCTCCTCTGACAGCAGGGGTTTGTGCTGATCGATTATCAGCGCAGCCCCCCCCCCCCGAGGATGCCCACACTGGACCACCAGGGATGCCACTAGACCACCAGGGATGCCCACAACAGGTATGCCACCCTAGACCACCAGGGATGACTATCACAAAAAAAGGATGCCAATCAGTGCCCACAATGGATGCCAATCAGTGCCCACAATGGGCATCACTGATTGGCAGGCATTGTTTGGCACTGATTGGCATCCATTAGTACAACACATACATTAGTGTATGGGGGCGGAGCTTACTGTGACACGACAGGGATCGCTGCTCCCGATGACAGGGAGCAGACGATTAGTGTCCTGTCACTAGGCAGAACAGGGAGCAGTGGCCGTGCGTGTATAACGGGCGCTGGAGCGCCGCCCCCTCTGGCTACCACACACGCCACTGACAATATACATAGATTCATGCATTGCATTGCATGAATCTATGTATTGCCGCAGATTCGCCAAATATTCAGATGGCCGACCCCCTGGTGAGCGCTGGCCATCTGAATAACGGCGGCTGCAGGCTGTAGTGGGCTTCCGGATGCTTATCCTCAGGACGCACTTGGATAAGAGTGACAGGCATCTCAGCCAATCAGGTTACCGGTAACCTGATTGGCTGAAGCGTCAACGAGGGTGGAAGAACACATTGAGGGACGGAAGAAGCACGGCTGACCCCAGAAAGGTAAGTGCCAGGTGTGGGGGGGGGGGGGAATTTTACGGGGCACAATGGCTACAATTGCTGGGCACAGTGGTGACAATTGATGGGCACAATGGCTACAATTGCTGGGCACAGTGGTGACAATTGATGGGCACAGTGGCTACAATTGCAGGGCACAATGGTGACGATTGATGGGCACAATGGCTACAATTGCTGGGCACAGTGGTGACGATTGATGGGCACAATGGCTACAATTGCTGGGCACAGTGGTGACGATTGATGGGCACAATGGCTACAATTGCTGGGCACAGTGGTGACAATTGCTGGGCACAGTGGTGACAATTGCTGGGCACAGTAGTAACAATTGCTGGGCACAGTGGTGACAATTGATGGCACAGTGGTGATGATTGATGGCACAGTGGTGACAATTGATGGCACAGTGGCGACAATTGATGGCACAGTGGCTGAGTTTGATGGCATGGCAAAGTGGTGACAATTGATGACACAGTGGTGACAATTGATGGCACAGTGGTGACAATTGAGGGCACAGTGGTGACAATGGGCACAGTGGTGACAATTGATGGCACAGTGGTGACAATTGAGGGCACAGTGGTGACAATGGGCACAGTGGTGACAATTGATGGCACAGTGGTGACAATTGAGGGAACAGTGGTGACAATGGGCACAGTGGTGACAATTGATGGCACAGTGGTGACAATTGAGGGCACAGTGGTGACAATTGAGGGCACAGTGGTGACAATGGGCACAGTGGTGACAATTGAGGGCACAGTGGTGACAATTGAGGGCACAGTGGTGACAATTGAGGGCACAGTGGTGACAATGGGCACAGTGGTGACAATTGATGGCACAGTGGTGACAATTGAGGGCACAGTGGTGACAATGGGCACAGTGGTGACAATTGATGGCACAGTGGTGACAATTGAGGGCACAGTGGTGACAATGGGCACAGTGGTGACAATTGATGGCACAGTGGTGACAATTGAGGGCACAGTGGTGACAATTGAGGGCACAGTGGTGACAATTGAGGGCACAGTGGTGACAATTGAGGGCACAGTGGTGGCAATTGGCACAGTGGTGACAATTGATGGCACAGTGACTGCGTTTGATGGCATGGCACAGTGGTGACGATTCATGGGCACAGTGGTGACAATTGATGGCACAGTGGCAACAATTGATGGCACAGTGTCTGCGTTTGATGGAATGGCACAGTGGTGACGATTGATGGGCACAGTGGCTGTGTTTGATGGGCATAGTGAGGCTGCAATTTTTTATTTTTTTTTCCGTTTGTTTGCACCCCCGAAAATTTTTGATCACCAGCCGCAACTGACAAGGAGATGCCTTGTTTACACAGCCATCCCCCCGTTCTGCAGCTCCGTGACACAATCGCGGGACGCCGGCAGACATTGAGTCCGCGGGTCCCGTGGTCACGGAGCTCACGTCAGGAGCACGCACGGCCCAAAATTCAAAGCAACTTATAACACAGGTGTACCATTCTGCCGACGTATATATGTACTGGACCGTCGCGGTCGGCAAGTGGTTAACCATACATGGGTAGCTAGTGATCCCGACCCCCAAATATCACACCATGCAGTGTGCGACATATACCTTCCTTTATATAGTGTGATAAATACCCTTTATTGTATATATTTAGCAACTGCATGCTTAAAATACAGCCTACTGCAAGTGAAGGTCTGTGGCGGGGGTTTGGGGCCCCTGGGAGGTAGGAACAGATAGTTCGGTAATGGAGGGGGTCCTGGAAGTCCAGGCAGCTTCTCTATTACTCTCCTGTTTTCGTTCTCCGCTGAATTCCAGCCAGCGTTATGTTGTATCAAATTCTATTTTCGCAGCGACCTTGCTGAGGCCGCGGTGTGTGTTTTGGAACAACGCCCCACTCACGTTTGACCTCATGCGGTGACTGCGGAGAGAAGGAAAAATGTTGTGTGTGGGGGGACACAGATGGCGGACGAGGATGGAGCCTTTATACTGCAGATTTCACCACCTCCTAATTATAGTTATAATAAAATATTTCTGACCCAATCAACGGGCTGAACTATGGTGGAACGTCGACCTGCTGGGAGGTTTAGAAACACGGTATTGTCAAAAGTATTGGGACACGTACCCTTACACGCACAAGGACTTTTTTATTCTTTTTTCTTTTTTTAAAAAGATTGGGCCAGATTCACAAAGGAGATACGCTATCGTATCTCTGCGTCGGAGGCCTCCTATCTATGCGCCTGATTCTTAGAATCAGTTCCCCATAGATTTTCCTTAGATCCGACTGGCGTAAGTCACTTACGCCGTCGTATCTTAGTTGCATATTTACGTTGGCCGCTAGGTGGCGTTCCCGTTGATTTACGCGTTTTCTTTTAGACCTGCAAGGCAAAAGTCATAATGAGCTAGTATGCACCGCATATTAGCTCATTATGAAATACTTACCTCGGAACGAGGTGTAGGGAACTTACCTGGTCCACGCCGAGCGAGATCTCATCTTGACTCGGTGTGTTTTCCGGGTATCGCCGCTCCAGCGCTGTGATTGGCTGGAGCGGCGATGACGTCACTCCTGTGCATGCGCGCGGGAGATTTAAATCCGGCTGGTTGCGGCGGCGGCCGGTCCTTTCACCGTGGATTCCCCCCTGTGCATACGCCGCTGCAGCGGCACATTGCGAGGGGAATATCTCCTAAACCGTACAGGTTTAGGAGATATTCTTTATACCTACAGGTAAGTCTTATTATAGGCTTACCTGTAGGTAAAAGTTAAAAAAAGTGGTTTACAACCACTTTAAGTATGGACGGCGGGCCAGCGTAAATTTTCCGTTGTTTGCGTAAAACGTTCGTGAATAGGGCTGGGCGTAAGTTACGTTCACGTCGTTTTCATTGACTATTTGCGACGTGATTTGGGGCATGCGCACTGGGCTTCATTCACGGCCGGCACATGCGTCGATTACGTCGGGTCACGATTAGTTTGCATAAAACACGCCCCCTACATTGCCAATTTGAATTACGCGGGGATACGCCGGCCTATTTACGCTACGCCGCGGCAACTTACGGAGCAAGTGCTTTATGAATACAGCACTTGCCCGTAAAAGTTGTGGAGACGTAGCGTAAATAGGATACCATACGCCCGCAGATTTTTACGCCGATCTACCTGAATCTAGCCCATTGTCTATTTGTTGAACTGCAGAGACATTTGGGGCCAGATTCAGATAGAATCGCCTATCATTCTTTAGGCGGGCGTAGCGTATCTCATTTACACTACGCCGCGGTAACTTTCAGAGGCAGGTGCCGTATTCAGAAAGAATTTGCGCCCAAAGTTACGGCGGCGTAGTGTAAATGTGCAGGCGTAAGCCCGCGTAATTCAAAGTAGGCTGGTAGTGGGCGTGTTGTATGCAAACTAATCCTGACCCCACGTCAATGACGCGCCTAACGAACGGCGCATGCGCCGTCCCTGGACGTATCCCAGTGCGCATGCTCCGAATCACGCCGCAAATACTCAATGCTTTCGATGTGAACGTGAATCCTATTCGGGAACGACTTACGCAAACAACGGAAAATTTGACGCTGTCCTGACGTCCATACTTAACATTGCCTGCGCCTCATATAGCAGGGGTAACTTTACGCCGGTCCGACGCCTTACGTAAACGGCGCAAATAGATACGCCGGGCGCAACTACGTTCGTGAATCGGCGTATCTACCTAATTTGCATATTCGACGCGTAAATCTACGGAAGCGTCACCTAGTGTAAATATGCAACTAAGATACGATGGTGTAAGAGACTTACGTCGGCCGTATCTTAGCAAAATTCCGGCGTATCTTGCTTCCTGAATACAGAAAAAAGATACGTCGTCGCATCCTAGAATTTACGCGGCGTATCAACAGATACGCCGACGTGAACTCTTTCTGAATCTGGCCCTTGGAGTACAAGTAGCACAAGCAGGAAATATACAGGAAATCTTACACTTTTTTAGTACATATAATTTGCCTCCAAACACAGGGCCGATCCTAGGGTCACATGCGCCTGGGTGCTGAAATATTTCTGGAGCCCCCACATGGGTGTGGTCATTTAACTGACTCCTCCCCTTTACAAATGTTTCTATGGCAATGACTCAACCACAGAAATGCTCCCCCACGAAGTCTTCATTACCCTGGAATGATCTCTTAACAATAAACAAAATACAGTAAGAGAAGCAGAGTACTTTATGCAGACATAGTACAGGAGACGGTCAGAGACTGCAAACATAATACAGGAGATGGTCAGAGACTGCACACATAGTACAGGAGACGGTCAGAGACTGCAGACATAATACAGGAGATGATCAGAGACTGCACACATAATACAGGAGATGGTCAGAGACTGCAGACATAATACAGGAGATGGTCAGAGACTGCACACATAATACAGGAGATGGTCAGAGACTGCAGACATAATACAGGAGATGGTGAGAGACTGCACACATAATACAGGAGATGGTCAGAGACTGCAGACATAATACAGGAGATGGTCAGAGACTGCACACATAATACAGGAGATGGCCATAGACTGCAGACACAGTACAGTAGATGGTCAGAGACTGCACACATAATACAGGAGAAGGTCAGAGACTGCAGACATAATACAGGAGATGGTCAGAGACTGCAGACATAATACAGGAGATGGTCAGAGACTGCAGACACAGTACAGGAGATGGCCAGACTGCAGACACAGTACAGGAGATGGCCAGGGGCTGTGTATTCTATGCAATTTATCATGCCATAAAACATCTAGAGCGGGGGCAGCCCAGGTCACGTGTAAAGGGATGCTGGGGATGCTATCCCCCAGCACACTGAACACTGGGGCTCACCTTGGTTCTCGCTCTGTGCAGTCCGAGATAGAGATGGGAGGGGAGGATCCAAGACTCCCAGTGTTAGGAATCACCTTTACCCTCAGCTTCTTTAGCAAGGCAGTGGTGGTCTTGGAGGTGTGTTTGGGGTCGTTATCATGTTGGAATACTGCCCTGCGGCCCAGTTTCTGATGGGAGGGGATCATGCTCTGCTTCAGTATGTCACAGAACATGTTGGCATTCATGGTTTTCTCAATGATCGGTAGCCCCCCGGTCTCGGCAGCCCCAGACCATGACACTCCCACCACACCTGACTGTAGGCAAGACACACTTGTCTTTGTCCTCCTCACCTGGTTGCCGCCACACACGCCTGACACCATCTGACACCACATAAGTCCATCTTGGTCCACAGGACATGGTTTCAGTAAACCATGTCCTTAGTCTGCTTGTCTTCGGCAAACTGCAGACTTTCTTGTGCATCATCTTTAGAAGAGGCTTCCTTCTGGGACGACAGCCATGCAGACCAATTTGATGCAGTGTGCAGCGTATGGTCTGAGCACTGACAAGCTGACCCCTCACCCACCCCTTCAACCTCTGCAGCAATATTGGCAGCACTCATACGTCTATTTCCCAAAGACAACCTCTGGATATGACTCTGAGCACGTGCACTCAACTTCGACCATAATGAGGTGGAGGAGGGGAACCCGTACAGTTAAACAGCTGTATGGTCTTGGCCACCGTGCTGAAGCTCAGTTTCAGGGTCTTGCCAATCTTCTTATAGCCTCGGCCATCTTTATGTAGAGACACAATTCTTTTTTTTCTTTGCCATGAGGTGCCATGTTGAACTTCCAGTGACCAGTATGAGAGAGTGAGAGCGATGACACCAAATTTAACACACCTGCTCCCCATTCACATCTGAGACCTTATAACACTAATGAGTCACATGACACCGGGGAGGGAAAATGGCTAATTAGGCCCAATTTGGATATTTTCCCTTAGGGGTGTACGCACTTTTGTTGCCAGCAGTTTAGACAATAATGGCTGTGTGTTGAGTTATTTTAAGGGGACATCAAATTTACACTGTTATACAAGCTGTACACTCACTACACAACATTGTAGAAACAAAGGGCCCGATCCACAAAAACGTGTATCTTTGTGCGGGCGTAGCGTATCTTGTTTACACTACGCCGCCGTAAGTTAGAAAGGCAAGTTCCGTATCCACAAAGGACTTGCGTCCTAAGTTACGGCGGCGTAGCGTAAATGGGCAGGCGTAAGCCCGGGTAATTCAAATGCGGAAGAGGTGGGCGTGATTTATGTTAAATCATCGTGACCCCACGTAAATGACGTTTTTTTTTAACGGCGCATGCGCCGTCGTGGAGGTATCCCAGTGCGCAATGCGCGAAATCACGTCGCAAATAGTCAATGCTTTCGACGGGAACGTAACTTACGCAAAGCCCTATTCGCGAACGTTTTATGCAAACGACGGATAATTTGACGCTGTCCCGACACCCATACTTAACATTACGTACGCCTCTATAGAGCAGGGGTAACTTTACGCCGGACATATGCTTACGCGAAACGACGTAAAAAAATGCGCTGGGCGCACGCACGTTCGTGGATCTGCGTATCTATCTCATTTGCAGATTTTAAGTGGAAAATCTACATAAGTGCCCCTAGCGGCCAGCGTAAATATGCAACTACGACGGCGTAATAGACTTGCGTCAGTCGTATCTTAGCGTAATTCCAGCGTATCTTGTTTTGTGGATACAAAACAAAGATACGCCGGCGCAGATTTGAAATTACGGCGGCGTATCTGGAGATATGCCGCCGTAAAGTTTTGTGGATCTGGCCCAAAGTGTCATTTCTTCATGAAAAGATAGAAGAAAATATTTACAGAAATGTGAGGGGTGTACTTACTTTTGTGACATGCTGTATCTATCTATCTAGAATCTTTCTTTCTATTTATCCTTGGTTGGAGGAAATGGCACAGGCTGTACATGAGTACCCGCAGCTGCTCGCTGTCAGCGGGGAATTTACGTACAGGAAATAAAATCCGGAATGTTCCAGGATCTGAGTCTCTACGCGATTTACTTCTATTTCTGAATAACAAATCTCTTCTCCGGTCTCCTGGGAAGACATGTTTACACAGCAATAATCTTCCCACAGGAAAGCTCTGCTGACACACGTTGTGCCCCGGTGTAAGGAATACGTGGAATAAGTGCGGCCCGGTATACAGGTACATCAACCTATTCCCCCTGGATGGGGCTGCCAGGTAAAATGAGAACGCCTAAAGAGAACCTGTCACCAAGTATGTACATATGATCACATCAACAAGATTTCTGCATACTACTTTGTTTTCTAAACCCACATGCCAACAGAATACAGACGGGGAGTGGCGGCTGGTGCTCCAATTTTTTGGGGGCGCAAACAAACTGAAAAAAAAACAAAACATCAATTGCTGCCACTGTGCCCATCAAACGCAGCCACTGTGCCCATCAATTGCTGTTACTGTGCCCATCAATTGCTGTTACTGTGCCCATCAATTGCTGTTACTGTGCCCATCAAACGCAGCCACTGTACCCATTACTGCCACTGTACCCATCAATTGCAGCCACTGTGCCTATCAAACACAGCCACTGTACCCATCAATTGCTGCCACTGTGCCCATCAATTGCTGCCAGTGTGCCCATCAAACGGAACTTATATGTCTTCAAACGCAGCCACTGTACCCATCAATTGCCGCCACTGTACCATCAAGCGCAGCCACTGTACCCATCAATTGCCGCCACTGTGCCATCAAGCACAGCCACTGTACCCATCAATTGCTGCCACTGTACCCATTAAACGAAGCCATTGTATCTATCAATTGCTGCCACTGTGCCCATCAATTGCTGCCACTGTACCCATCAATTACTGCCACTGTGCCCATCAATTACTGCCACTGTACCCATTACTGCCACTGTACCCATCAATTGCAGCCACTGTGCCCATCAAACACAGCCACTGTACCCATCAATTGCTGTCAATGTACCCATCAATTGCTACCAGTGTGCCCATCAATTGCTGCCAGTGTGCCCATCAATTACTGCTAGTGTGCCCATCAATTGCTGCTACTGTGCCCATCAAACGCAGCCACTGTACCCATAAATTGCTGCCACTGTGCCATCAATTGACGCTACTGTGCCCCATCAATTGCTGCCAGTGTGCCCCATCAATTGCTGCTACTGTGCCCAGAGGTGTATTTAGGTTTTGTGCTGCCCTAGGCCTGACTAAACTCGTGCACCCCCTAATTTAAATATGACCCATCCCTTTCCTGTCACGGCCACACCCTGTGTTGTTTAAGACCCGCCCTGAAATTTTCGAGTGAGGACGCTAGTTCTGAGGGCCTGGGGGAGGGGCAATGGATTCCCTTAATTTACTTAGATTTCCTCTTACTTCCTGGTTGCCCATAGAGCAGGAAGTGAAGGGAAATCTTCGCAATGGGACAGGGATGGTAAAAGTGCTGCCCTAGGCCTGGGCCTTGTTGGCCTAGTCCAGGATACAGCTCTGACTGTGCCCCATCAAATGCTGCCACTGTACCCATCAATTGCTGCCACTATACCCATCAATTGCTGCCAGTGTGCCCATCAATTGTTGCTACTGTACCCATCAATTGCTGCCAGTGTGCCCATCAATTGCTGCCAGTGTGCCCATCAATTGTTGCTACTGTACCCATCAATTGCTGCCAGTGTGCCCATCAATTGCTGCCAGTGTGCCCAATTGCTTCCAGTGTGCCCATCAATTGCCGCTACTGTGCCCCATCAAATGTTGCCAGTGTGCATCGCCCGACGCTTGTCCGTATCGCAGTGGGTCAGTGGCAGTGTCCTGCATGCTCCTCGATGTCTTCTTCCGTCCTCTCTATCAGACGTCCAATCACAGCGCCCGATTTCTTAGCCAATCAGGTAACAGACCCGAGCACTCGATTGGCTGAGAGGGTCAGTGGCGGTGTCCTGCACGCTCCTCGATGTCTTCTTCCGTCCTCTCTATCAGACGTCCAATCACAGCGCCTGATTTCTTAGCCAATCAGGTAACAGACCCGAGCACTCGATTGGCTGAGAGGGTCAGCGGCGGTTGTCCTGCACGATCCTCGATGTCTTCTTCCGTCCTCTTTATCAGGCGTCCAATCACAGTGCTTGACGTTTCAGCCAAACAGGTGACAGGTAACAGACCCGAGCACCTAATTGGCTGAGAGGCGGTTCAGTGTTAGCAAAGCAAAGTCCTTCGCTTTGCTAACACAACGCTGAGTGATCAGCGAGCGCCCAGCATGGCGCCCGCTGTTCACCTTTTTTGGGCGCCTATTAGAGACTACGGCTCTAATCAGGTGCTTCCAAAAAATACCCCACCGCTGTAATTTAGGTGCCCGAAAAGGGGCCGGACATCTGAATAGGGGATGTTAGCGGCGAACATAGATAGATGAATCTATGGTGATAGAAGGGTGAAAGAAGAGAGGGGGGTGGCGCCCATGCGCCCCTTATGGACGCACCGCCACCGAGTCTAAGCAATGGTGCTCCCCCAGCCACCCACAATACAACATATTTCCTATAGAGGGCGCTATATGTGCAGGAACCTCAGGGTGCCAAATGCAGTGACAGGTCCCCTTTTAATGGGAATCCATTGTTTCTCTACATATTTCCTTTATTTATTATGTTCTAGGTTTTTGACTTGTGTAGCCGGGTGACCCCGTGCTACTCTGTAAATTGGTGGTTTACTCCAGGAGAAGGAAGCACACTGATGGCTCAGGTGGGTGCTGGCATTATAATAGAGCCAGAGTTAGACCCATAGCCCCCAACTGTCCCTGATTTCGAGGGACTGTCCCGGATTTGGAAGAAAGTCCCTTTGCCCCTCTTTCCTCTTCATTTGTCCCTGATTTTGGTCCGATTTATATAGTTGTATATAAAATGCACTATTTATCTATTAAAAAGTGTTTCCCGGTGCTAAACCTTTCATCCTATTTCTAAACTGCTGCATCTGTAAATGTCAAAGGCCAATATAAAGGAATAAGTAGTTGTGTTTAAAGTTGTAGGAGAAGCAGTTTAACCACTTCCCGCTCGCACGGCGGGTTTTTACGGCCACATTGTGGCTCTGAATTGCCGGGAGGCCGTCTTTATACGGGCCACTGGGAGGCGCACGAGCGGCGCCAGCGCGCCCACCGCGTCAGTCAGGTGCCGATGCGCGTGCCTGGTGGCCGCGATGTCCGCCACGCACCCGCGATCGGCGGTCACGGAGACAGGGACGTGGAGCTCCGTGTTTAAACACAAAACTCCACATCCTGTCAGGGAGAGGAGACCGATGGTGTGTCCCTTGTACATAGGGACAACCATCGGTCACCTCCCCCAGTCACCCCCCTCTCCCCACAGTAAGAATCACTAATTAGGGAATACAATAACCCCTTCCTCACTCCCTAGTGTTAAGCCCTTCCCTGCCAGTCACATTTATACAGTAATCAGTGCATATTTTAAAGCATTGTTCGCTGTATAAATGTGAATGGTCCCAAAAATTTGTCAAAAGTGTCTGAAATGTCCGCCGCAATATCGCAATCCTGACAAAAAATCGCAGATCGCCGCCATGAGTATAAAAAAAAAAAAATAATAAAAAAATAATAATAATTCCATCGCCTATTTTGTAGACGCTATAACGATTGCGCAAACCAATCAATATACGCTTATTGCGATTTTTATTTTTACCAAAAATATGTAGAAGAATACGTATCGGCCTAAACTGAGGGAAATTATTATTATATTATTATTATATATATTATATAATTTATTACTTTCTTTTTTTTTATTGGATATTTATATAGCAAAAAGTAAAAAATTGTGGCCCAGATTCATAAAGCAATTACGCCTGTGTAACTGGTGTTAGACAGGAGTAATTTCAAATTTTTGCGCGCCGTATCACTAGTTTGAATCCTCAAACCATGATACGGCGGCTTCGGCTTCGATCCGAGAGGCTTACGTCTTCGGATCTACGCTGCGATATTTTTGCGGTCGGCCGCTGGGAGGAGTTTGCGTCGTTTTGATGCGTCTGGATATGCCAATGTGTTTTTACGGCGATCCACGAAGATACGAGCGGTCTTCGCAATCGCTTACGTCTGTTTTTTTTTTACGTACTGTTAGACCAGCTTTTTGCTGGTCTAACGGTGCGTAGCCCATGTTAAGTATGGCCGTCGTTCCCCGCGTCGAATTAAATTTTTTTTTTTTTTACGTAACTCGTTCGGGAATAGAAATGTCCGTAAACGACGCTACTCAAACAACGAATGACGCAACGACGTGATTTCGCGCAATGCACGGCGGGAAATTTGCGAACGGAGCATGCGCAGTTCGATCGCCGCGGGAACGCGCCTATTTTAAATCCTTCACACCCCCTACTCGTGTAGATGGATTGCGACGGGAGAAATACACTACGCCGCCGTCGTTTACTGGACAAAATCTACCTGGATTCCACGTAGAGCCAGGTAAAAAACGGCGGCGTAGTGTATTTCTGATACGCTACGAGAATCCAATTCTCTCTGAATCTGGGCCTGTGTTTTTTTTTCAAAATTGTCGCTCTATTTTTGTTTATAGCGCAAAAAATAAAAACCGCAGAGGTAATCAAATACCACTAAAAGAAAGCTTTGTGGGGGAAAAAAGGGACGGCAATTTTGTTTGGGAGGCACGTCGCACAACCGCGCAATTGTCATTCAAATCGTGACAGTGTGCGGAAGCTGAAAATTCACCTGGGCAGGAAGGGGGTATATGTGCCCAGTAAGCAAGTGGTTAATCTTAACCACTTTAGCCCCGGACCATATTGCTGTCCAAAGACCAGAGCACTTTTTGAGATTCGGCGCTGCGTCGCTTTAACACTGACAATTGCGCGGTCATGCGACGTGGCTCCCAAACAAAAATGGCGTCCTTTTTTTCCCACAAATAGAGCTTTCTTTTGGTGGTATTTGATCATCTCTGCGGTTTTTATTTTTTGCGCTATAAACAAAAACAGAGCGACTATTTTGAAAAAAATGCAATATTTTTTACTTTTTTCTATAATAAATATCCCCAAAAATATATTTAAAAAAAATATTTTTCCCTCAGTTTAGGCCGATACGTATTCTTCTACATATTATTTTTCGTAAAAAAAATCGCAATTAGCGTTTATTGATTGGTTTTGCGCAAAAGTTATAGCGTTTACAAAATAGGGGGTAGTTTTTTATGGCATTTTTATTATTATTATTTTTTTTTACTAGTAATGGCGGCGATCCAGCGTTTTTTTTTCGGTACTGCGATATTATGGCGGACACTTCGGACACTTTTGACACATTTTTGGGACCATTGGCATTTTTTTTAGCGATCAATGCTATAAAAATGCATTGGATTACTATAAAAATGCCATTGGCAGTGAAGGGGTTAACACTAGGGGGCAGGGAAGGGGTTAAGTGTGTTCCTAGTGTGTTCTAACTGTATGGGGGGGGGTGGCCTCACTAGGGGGAATCACTGATCTTCTGTTCATACATTGTATGAACAGAAAATCAGCGTTTCCCCCGCTGACAGGAACGAGCGCTGTGTGTTTTCACACACAGCTCCCGTTCCCCGCTCTGTAACGAGCGATCGCGTGTGCCCGGCCGATCGCGCCCGCCGGGCACACGCACGGGACTCGGGGCGGCCGCGCGGGCCGCCGGCGGCGCGCACGGGGCGCCGCCCCCTAGTGGCCGCGAAAGGCGCGACGTAGAGCTACGGGCTCTCGCGCACCCGTGCCGACCTGCCGCCGTATACTGCGGCGGCTGGTCGGCAAGTGGTTTAAAGTGGAGTTCCGCCGAAAGAAATAAAAGTCAGCAGCTACAATTACTGCAGCTGCTGACTTTTAAAATAAGGACACTTACCTGTTTAGTACTAGTACAACAAAAAAATGACACACAAACATAAGATTTTAAATCAAGATCTCATTTTTATTGATACAATGTTGTCACAAATGTGATATGAGCGATGAATAGATCTCAGCTCTGCAGAGGGTTACAGATCAGTGACAGGCAGGGGCAGACTGACCATTGAGGCACCCGGGCACTGCCCGAGGGCCCCATGCCACTAGGGGGCCCCATCAGGGTTGCCAGGCTCAGGAAAACCAGGGACAGTATGTAAAAATCTATGTTTTTTTTACATCTGTCCCTGATATGTCCGAAACCGACATGCTTTGATGTGAAAATCCCGAGATTTTAGCTGCCCCCGCCTCTGCACTGACTCCTGGCATGGTGGCCATCTGTAAGCCCGGGGGCCCCATAATCTTCTATTGCCCGGGGGCCCCATGAGTTGTCAGTCCGCCCCTGGTGACAGGATGCAGATTATTACACCGCAGAGGCGTCCGCTGTGTTCCCAGCGATGTATACACCAAGACATCCATGTCACTTCTCTGTATTCTACAGCAGGGGTCTCCAAACATTTTAAACAAAGGGACAGTTTATGGTCCTTCTAGCTTTGGGGGGGGGGGGCTGTGGCCAGTGTCAGTAGAAAATGTCCCCGGCATCAGTGGGGGTAAACTGTGACCCATCATTGGTTTTCACAGAAGCAATAGTGCCATTTTGTTGAGTTTAGCAGACGGAATAGTGCCCCATGGACAGTGTCAGTGGGAGGAATAGTGTCCCATCATTGGTTTTAGTGGGAGAAATAGTGGCCCATCATTGGTCTTAGGGAATGAATAGTGGATTGGAGGGGGTGAATAGTGGCCCCATTATTGGTCTTAGTGGGGATGAATAGTGGCCCCATCATTGGCTTAGTGGGAGAAATAGTGGCCCCATCATTGGTTTTAGTGGGAGAAATAGTGGCCCCATCATTGGTTTTTAGTGGAGAAATAGTGGCCCCATCATTGGTCTTGGTGGGAGGAATAGTGTCCCTGTCATTGGTCTTAGTGGGAGGAATTGTTGGCCCATCATTGGTTTTAGTGGGAGAAATAGTAAGCCCCCATCATTGGTCTTAGGGGGTAGGAATAGTGTCCCTTTATTGGTCTTAGTGGGAGGAAATATTGCTATGCTCCATCATTGGTGTCAGTGAGAAAAAGAGTGTCCATTAATGGTGTTAGTTGGAGGAATGGAGCCTCATCATTTATGTCAGTTTGCAGGAATAGTGTCCCATCATCATCGGTCTCTTAGTGGGATGGAGAAAATAGTTGGCCCGTCATTGGTCTTAGTGGAGAAATATTGGCCCCCATCATTGGTCTTAGTGGGAGAAATAGTGGCCCGTCATTGGTCTTAGTGGGAGGAATATTGCCCCATCATTGATTGATCTAAGGTGGGAGGGAATAGGATGGGGGGGGGTCGAGGTGGGTGGGGGGGGGAGTGTATTGGCCCCATCATTGCCTTAGTTTGGAGGAGATATTGCCCCATCATTGCTGTCAGTAAAAGACGAGTGACCCAATTAATGAGATAGTTGGAGGAATGGATTGATGGATCCTCATCAATAAAGTCATTGCAGGACAATATTGTCCCAAGCGCCGGAAAGAGCAAGGCAAAGGCAGTGCAAATTTCACATGTTTGGAGACCACTGTTCTACAGAAGCAATGGGGTTCCTCTGCCCTGTCCAAAAAGAAAAAACATTTTGACTATGGACATGACATTTATACCATGTTCTTATAAAAAAGATGAAATTATCAAGGCAAAAAAATGTTACTCCTACGGTTACTGTTCTTTTTATCATGTTTATTTCATTATTGGGTTTGGAGGGCAAAAATGGGGATTTTATGGTCATTGTGTCCCTTTGCCCTTACCTAATATGAAGAATGGCCCATGTCCTGCCCCCAAATAACCGGCTTGCCAATTAACTAATAGTCATTTGACAGATCATTTGCCTAGTCCAACTTATTGGGTTGTTAATACCTTTGATATATAAGCCCAACTTATAACCGCCTCCTCTCTGTTCACACTTCTTTCTCCCATAACGTATTGTAGGGTTCTCCTCCATATTGGCCCAGCATTGCCTAGTCCCAAACTCCTCCTCTTAATCAAGTGGCCCACACCAATCCTCTCATTTACTCCTCCTTCCTTATTCACTGTCCAACTCCTTCTTCCCTTACCCTACTCCTTTCCTCATTATTGGCCCCCAGCATTGTCCCATACCCTCCCCTTATTATTAATTTGGCCCAACAATGCTGCCCAACTTTCACTCCCTCACTCCTTAATTGGCCCCAGCATTGCCCATCTTCCTTAACACCATACCCCTCACCTCTCCTTATGGTAAAGCAAGCATTGGCACCCCTTCCTTCCTGCTGTCCCTCTTTACTTGGCAATACTGCATAACAAATTGCCCCAACTACTTTTCACTACACTCGACTCACCACTCTCTCCGTACACAGCCGCCCCATCCGCCCTTATAGCCCCTCACTTTTTCTACTTATTTTGGCACAGCATTGACCTCAGGCCTTTCTTCCTTATTGGCCAGTATTGCCCTCACTTGCTCCTCATTCAGCTTTTTCCCTTATTAATTGGCACAATGCATTACCCCCCACCTCTGTAAACTCCATAGCCACACTCCTCATTAATATATTGGCACAGCCTTTGCCCCTCACTTTCCCCTCCATATTGGCTAAGCGTTGCCTCATTACCTCCTTATTGATTTGCAACAGCATTGCCCCTCACTCCTTATGGTTGGCACAGCTGCCCTATTGAGCATGGCCCTCACTCCCCATCCTTATTTGTAAAGAATTGCCTTTTTTTTTTTTTACCTATTTGAAATATTACCTTTTTGGGATGTGGTGCCAACTTTACTGGGTGTTCAACCCTTAATCGGACATAACCCTTTTAATTGCCTTTACACCTTCTCCTCTTTAGTAAAGCATTTCCCTCACTTCTTATTATTGGTACAGCATTGCCATTACACCCCTACGCTGTCCCACTGCGACCCTCACTCCTCCCCCTAATGGGAACAGCAATGCCCTCACTCACCCTCTGTATTGGCACAGCATTGCCTTCACTCCTCCTACTTAATGGAACAGCTTTGCCCTCACTCCGCCCCTTATTAGTCCAATATTGCCCTTATACCTCCTTATTGGCACAGCATTGCTCTCACTCCTCCTCATTAGTACAGCCTTGCCCTCACTCCTTATTAGTATAGCATTGCCTTTACTCCTCCATATTGGCACAGCTTTGCTTTTCCTCCTCCATATTGGCACAGCGTTGCCTTTGCTCCTCCATATTGGCACAGCGTTGCCTTTACTCCTCCATATTGGTACAGCGTTGCCTTTACTCCTCCATATTGGCACAGCGTTGCCTTTACTCCTCCATATTGGCACAGCGTTGCCTTTACCCCTCCATATTGGCACAGCATTGCCTTTGCTCCTCCATATTGGCACAGCATTGCCTTTGCTCCTCCATATTGGCACAGCATTACCTTTACCCTTCCATATTGGCACAGCATTGCTTTTGCTCCTCCATATTGGCACAGCATTGCTCTCCTCCTTATTATTGTGAGAGCATTGCCCTTACTGTCCCATTGCTGCCCTTACTCCTCCTCCTTATTGGCACAGCATTACCTTCCTTCCTCCACTCTCTTGGCCTAGCATTGCCCTCACTCCTCCTCGCTGTCCCACTACAGCCCATGCTCCATGTACAGCGTCTCTTTGCATATCTGGTTAAGTGTGACCCTGGGGCAGAATAATTATATTATATTATATATCACAGTAAGCGTTACACAGAATCTGGAATAAAATAATTCTCTTCTCTCTGCGGTATGACACTGTATGCGGTCTGCTCTCTGATTTATATCTGGATTATGTGAAGGGGACAGAGTGCTGGACCAGGAAAAGGGGTCCAAAGATCGGGATAGTAACGGTAGCTGTGGTTTTTGTTGCCAAACCCCCTTTCTCCTTGGAGGCCCATAGGGCCCTTCTCCTGGGAGGTCCATAGGCTCTTCTCCTTGGAGACCCCCGGCTCCTTCTCCTTGGAGGCCCAAAGCCCTTTTCCTGGGAGGCCCAAAGACCCCTTCTCCAGGGAGGCCCATAGGCCCTTCTCCAGGAAGGCCCTTCTTTCGATGCCCATAGGCCCTTCTTCTGGGAGGCCCTTCTTCTGGGAGGCCCATAGGGCCCTTCGCCTGGAAGGCCCATAGGGCCCTTCTCCTGGAAGGTCCATAGGGCCTTCTCTAACTATATCCAAATACCCTCTTCATCAACATCACCTCAAAAATATGTGCGCCCCCTTCTCTTCTCCTGGAGGGGGCATATACTATGCCTGGTGTGCCGTGACGGATGATTTGGGGGGCGGGGGGTGTTGAGGTGGAGAGGAAGCAAAGCTCAGGGGCCCCTCTTGATCTCCTGAACCGGGGGCCCGAGTTTTTGAAGTTCTACCATGGGTACGGCCCCATCTTTATTACACCGCTCATTAGAGATAGGTCCGTCACATCATCAGCTCATAGACCCTTCTGTAGATACCTACAAATGTTCAACATCTCGATCCAAATCCTCTATACACATATTCACAGAAAAAAAGGCTAATCTTCATATTAATGTTCCATCAATTTCCTTTACACCAGCTGAAATTTCAAATCAACCCAACAATGGAAGAACTGCACTGCCAATGTGACAAACGAAACAAAGAAAACGCCCCCTTTTATGCAATTTCCAGTTGTTTCATACCCACCAGCCCTGGCAGTCACATGTTTCAGGTATTAGGGTGTTTATGGCAGCACAAAGAAGCAAATTATACATACAAATTGAAATTTTTTCAGGCTCACAAAAAAGGAGTCTCGCTTCCTCAGGGCACAGATAGAATAGGGATTTAACCAGCTGGCCGTGCAATTAATAAAACGATTCGGAAACATGCTTTTCTTCAGATGTTTGAAGCAGTCCAACCAGCTCAGCCGGATCACAAACAAGTTTCTTCACCTTCTGAGGACTGTATAGTCACTAATACTTGTAGCAGTAACAGAAAAAGAGCACAAGGGACCCACCGCCCGATTAGCGGGGTCTACTGAATCACAAAAAGCTGAATGTCTGCCATACAATCAATCCATTGACCACCAAGGAAATGCATCAAGCTTGCCTTGTCCCAACAGTAAGTTTGCATCTTCTTTTGTTGACTTGTAGGCTGGCGTTTCTTCCACGTTTTCCCAGTGCCGCCTCTCCCCGCAGGGGCTGGATGTCACAAACAGCCACTCCCAGGCCACACCCCTGGGGCAGTAACTCTGTGTCACACCCCCCGTCCCGCTCACAAGCCTCCTGCTTCCGTATTCCAGAGACGATCCACTCTGGCACTGCGGTCAGTTCAGAGGAGAGCGCTGTTTGATGAGGGCCTCTTCCAGAAAGTTGGCCATTTTCTGACAGTCGTCCTGAGGAAACATGCAAGATAGAGATGTTAGGGACGAAACAGGTGACAACATTTAAGAAGAACTCGGCTAAACTACGACACAATCCCGTTCCCAGTCCCAGTCAAAAACACTTTGGCTTTCTTTTATGCCATGCCTGTAACTGCCAGGTACATGTGCAGGAATTCAAATTTTTAGCAAATTCTCTTCCTTAGCAAGTTATGGATGGATTCACCTGAACCACTTGCTTACTGAGCACTTATACCCCCCTTCCTGCCCAGGGCAATTTTCAGCTTTCAGCACTCTCACACTTTGACAATTGCACAGCCATGCAGTACTGTACACAAACAACATTTTTATATTTTTTTCCACACAAATATAATTTTTTTCAGATTTTGTTATAACATTTTGCAAGCAGGTAATTTTTCTCCTTAACTAATATCCGCTGATGAGTACTGATAGGCTGCAATGATGGGAATTGATGAGATGGCACTGATGGAAACTGATAGGTGGCATGGAGAGGTGGCACTATTAGCTGGCACTGATAGGCACTGGTAAACGGCACTGATAGGCAACACTGATGAGGCACTGTTTGGCAGCACTGATGGGCACTGGTAGGTGGCACTAATGGGCACTGGTAGGTGGCACCATTAGGCGACACTGATGGGCAGCACTGATGATGAGGCACTGATGGGTAGCACTGATGGATACTGATAGGTGGCACTAGTAGGCAGCACTGATGGTCACTGATAGGCAGAACTGATGAGGAGGCACTGGTTGGCAGCACTAGTTGGCAGCACCCTCTGATAGGTGGCACTGGTAGGTAAACAGCAGATTTTCCATGTGGCATCAATGAAGTGGAAGATCAGTTGGAATGCTGATCCTCCTTCACGTAAGCTCACATGGCCAAGTGGTGGTTGGTACTGGTGGTGTGCACTAATGGATTCTGATATGTGACACTGGTGGGCACTAATAGGTGGCACTGGTGGTGGGCCCTGATAGGTAAACAGCAGATTTCCCATGTGGCATCAATGAAGTAGAAGATCAGCCAGTTGGAATGCAGATCCTCCTCCCCGTAAACTTACATGGCCAAGTGGTGGTGGGCACTGATAAGTGCTGATATGTGGCACTGGTGGGCACTGATAGGCGGCACTGGTGGGCACTGATCAGCAGCACATGCAGGCGCTAAGGGGACCGATATCCCTCCAATTCCTCTGCGGTAACCAGCATCTGTTTATTTCCGTGATAAGCTGATATTGGCTGACAGCTGATCACGTGGTAAAGGACCTGCTGTGATTGTCTCTTTACCTGATCTATGACCAGCCGAGTCTCACAGAAGCGTGATAATGGGAGGACATCTATGGACGCTCTCCTAGCAATTTAAGCCCGCGCTGCAGACGTCTTTCATCTATAGCACGGGCGGCAAGTGGTTAAACAGCAGATTTCCCGTGTGGCATCAATGAATTGGTCACTGCCCGCCGCCCGTAGGAGCCCACCCATCCTGCAACCGATGGGGTAAGTGGCGTGGGAGGGTGCCGCTGACTGACTGACCGAGCGAGAGGGTGGTTGTTTGCCACCCCCCCCGCCCAAAAAAAACACCAGCTGCCACTGGTAGGTACTTGTGCCTTCCAGCTTCTGCAAAGAGGGGGATTTCTCCTGAACAGAGTGGGCAGATTAGAAAGACCTCCAAACATTTTGTGCACATAATTCTGTAGTATCCCAGAGCTTTCCCTGCACCCCATCCACATTTAACTACCAATAAAGACTAAAAAGACATCCCCTGCTTGGTTATTGTGCTGCTGTCTGTGCCTGTCTGTTGTGCACTCACTTGGGAATATAACCCAGGGCCAATCTACGGGGCCCATCAGGGGTCTGCACTGCACTCCCTTCTGCTACGCTTTATTTATCTAGCACAGCATGTCTCTTAGGTTAGGTATTTGTGTATCTTTCCTCTGTTTATATTCAGGCTCCAGTAGCCTGTAGAGCGTTCAAAGGAATACTCACTTCTATTCTATTAACTACTCACCCTTTTGAAAATTTACCCCCCACCTTCACAACCAGGCAATTATTAATTTTTTTGGCACTGCGTTACTTTAACTGATAGTAATGCAGTGTCATGGATATGCAATAAAGTCTGGCAGCTTACCTGTCTCCATGTGTTCATTAGAGACCTGACTCTCTTCCTGGCTGTCTTTTATCATCTCTCCTCCCTGTATGGCTCCACCCAGGCCATCCCAGGAAGCCTATATTAACCACTGCAATGCTAGTCTGCTTTACTGTTCAACCTTTGTTTGTAGCTTGAGCATACCTCCCAACCGGCCCGGATTTCGCAGGACTATCCCGCGATTCGCGGTAAATCCTGCGATCAGTGCTGGAGTCTCGCGATTCGCAGACCCCCCCGCAATTCGCGACACCCCCCCCCCACGATCCACGGCACTCCCCGCTCAACAACTCCGACCCCCCCCCCCTCAACAACTCCGTTCCGGCCCCCCCTCAACAACTCCGATCAGCCCCCCCGCTCAACAACTCCGATCGATCGACCCCCCCGCTCAACAACTCCGATCCGACCCCCCCCCCCCCCCCCGCGCTCAACAACTCCGATCCGCGGCACCCCCCACCAATCATCTCTATGACCGTCGGAGGACCCGGGCGCGATGTGATGACGTCACGCCCGGGTCCCCGTAAGTAAACAAAGCCGCGATTGCGGCTAGTAAGCATGAGATCGGTGAATTTTATTTCCCGATCTCATGCTTTCCAGCCTGGAGGAGAGATGTGAGGTCTTATTGACCCCGAATCTCTCCAAAAAGAGTACCTGTCACACACTATTCCTATTACAAGGGATGTTTACATTCCTTGTAATAAGAATAAAAGTGTTAAAAAATGAATAAATTAAAAAATAATAAAAAAAAATTACAAATAAGCAAAAAAATAATAATAATAAAAAAATTAAAACCCCCCTGTCCCCGGTAGCTTGGGCGCAGAAGCGAACGCAAGTCCCGCCTATATATGTAAACGCCGTTCCAACAACATATGTGAGGCATCGCCGCGTTCGTTAGAGTGAGAGCAACTATTCTAGCTCTAGACCTCCTCTAAACTGGTAACCTGTAAACATTTTCAAAGCGTCGCCTATGGAGATTTTTAAGTACCGAAGTTTGCCGCTATTCCATGAGTGTGCGCAATTTTAAAGCGTGACATGTTAGGTATCTAGTTACTCTGTGTAACATCATCTTTCATATTTTTCAAAAAAATTGGGCTAACTTTACTGTTTTGTTATTTTTTAATTCATGAAACCATTTTTTTCCAAGAAAAGGGAGTTTGAAAATGATTGCGCAAATACCGTGCAAGCTAAAACGTTGCAATGACGTTTCATTCCCTAGGGTGTCTGCTAAAAAGAAAAAGAATGATGATTTGTACATGTAGGAGAGAAGTGCCAATATAGGCCCAGTATGGAGGTGGGTATAAAAGCCCGGTATTGAAGTAATTAAACTCCTTATTTCCAGATAAAAGGATAAAATATGTACTGTCAGCTTGGTGTCTCACTGCGCTCTGTGTATATGGAGAGATCCCAGCTGACTATGTGCTCAGCCACATCTGTTTTGTGTGTGTGCCGCCTTCACTCATCTTATGTATTGTCTTGGCAAGAAGGCAAAATAAACTCCTGGGTCACGGAACAGCGATGTGTGTGGCCAGCTCCATGTTTCCAGTAATGGAGAACCATGGAAAGTGATATAGAAGTGGCTGCTATGAAGTTTTGGGACTATATCCTATGCAGCAGAGGCTGAAATAATCTATATGGCTAGTAACCAACCTACATAACTACAGTGGCTTAGTAGCTATGTGTACTGCCAATTTTTTTTTTTTTTCGTTTTATTTGTTTTTTGCTTTTTTCGGAAATTCGAAAATTTGGAATTCAGAGATTCTGAAAGTGAGAAATGCAGAGATTCTGAAAATGAGAAATGCAGAGATTCTGAAAATGAGAAATGCAGAGATTCTGAAAATGAGAAATTCAGACATTCCGAAAATGAGAAATTCAGACATTCCGAAAATGAGAAATTCTGAAAATCTGAAATTCAGAGGATTCTGAAAATCTGAAATTCAGAGGATTCTGAAAATCTGAAATTCAGAGGATTCTGAAAATCTGAAATTCAGAGGATTCTGAAAATCTGAAATTCAGAGGATTCTGAAAATCTGAAATTCAGAGGATTCTGAAAATCTGAAATTCAGAGGATTCTGAAAATCTGAAATTCAGAGGATTCTGAAAATCTGAAATTCAGAGGATTCTGAAAATCTGAAATTCAGAGGATTCTGAAAATCTGAAATTCAGAGGATTCTGAAAATCTGAAATTCAGAGGATTCTGAAAATCTGAAATTCAGAGGATTCTGAAAATCTGAAATTCAGAGGATTCTGAAAATCTGAAATTCAGAGGATTCTGAAAATCTGAAATTCAGAGATTCTGAAAATCTGAAATGTAGAAATTCCGAAAATGAGAAATTCAGAGATTCCGAAAATGAGAAATTCAGAGGTTCCGTAAATTAGAAATTCAGAGATTCCGAAAATGAGAAATTCAGACATTCCGAAAATGAGAAATTCTGAAAATCTGAAATTCAGAGATTCTGAAAATTAGAAATTCACCGATTACGAAAATGAAAAATTCAGAGATTCCGAAATCGAGAAATTCAGAGATTCCGAAAATCCAAAAATTCCCCAAATTTCCGAATTAATGATTTGTCAAAATTCGTTAAACTAATTCGGAACCAAACAAATGGCACATATCTAGTAGCTAACACTTATGTCTTGCAGAACTGGGGTCCTCAGTTTGATTGCCACCCAGGACACTCCCTACATGGAGATTGCATGTTCCCCCCCAATGCTTGTGTAGGATTCTTCCGGGTACTCCATTTTCCTCTCACTCTCCATTGATAACCACACACAGTTAGAATCACTCTCTAGGACACACTTAACCCCTTCATCACCCCTTCCATGCCAGTGTCATTTTCACAGCAACCAGTGCATTTTTATAGCACTGATCGCTGTATAAATGACAATGGTCCCAAAATATCGTCAAAAGCAGGGTTTGACAAATTTGCTTGGAATCTAGGAGCCAGCTAAAAAAGTTAGGAGCCATAAAAAGCGCCCTGTCCCGCCATGCTCGCGCCCTTTTCCCAGGATCGTGGTGAGCTGCGGGCAGGATGCTTTTAGACGAGGCTTAGGCCTAGTCCGCAGAACGCCAGTCCTAGGGAACAAAAATAAATAAAAAAAAACATCAGTGGCTGCCGCACTGCTCCGACGCCGCTAATTGCATTCCAAAATGACAGTGACGGGCAGTACTGTGTCTGGAAGGCCTACGAGGCCCGGCCATGTCCACCTTCCCAGCCAAGACCCCACTCGCCAGGATGCCATTTCTAGTCGCCAGGGCGACCTGGCGCCTGGGATTTGTCAAGCCCTGGTCAAAAGTGTCTGATGTGTCCGACACAATATCGCAGCCACAATAAAAATCGCAGATCGCCGCCATTACTAACAAAAATAATAATAATAATAATTAAAAAAAATGCCATAAATCTATCCCCTATTTTGTAAACGCCATAACTTTTGTGCTAACCAATCAATTAACGCTTATTGTGAGTTTTATTACCAAAAATATGTATACGAATACATATCGGCTTAAACTGAGGAAAATGTTTCATTTTTTTTTCAAAATTGGGGATATTTATTATAGCAAAAAGTACAAAATATTGTGTTCAAATTGTTGCTTTTGTTTGTTTATAGCGCAAAAAGGGAAAGAAAAAGAAAAAACCGCAGAGGTGATCAAATACCACCAAAAGAAAACTCTATTTGTGGGGAAATAAGGACATCAATTTTTTCTATTTGATCTATTGTTGCTGGAGGGAATCTATTTTTGCGTGGCAGTCTATTGTTGCTGGTGGGGGAATATATTGTTGCTGGGGGTAGGGGAGGGGGGGGTCAATTGTTGCTGAAAGAGATCAACTGTTGAGGGAGGGGATCTATTGATGCTGGCTGCTGGGAGATCTATCTTACTACTTTTCTTGTTATCGTTAAAATATTCTATACAAAATTACTTAGCGCCAAAAAATGATACTTGGTTCTGTATTCTCTAAAAGGGGCACTACTGGGAGGTGGGTAGGGGGTGGAATCAAGGAACGGTGCTCAGAGGTGGGAAGGGGGCGGAGACAAATATTCTCTGAGAAAAAAGCCCTGGGTAGTAGTAATTATACAGCATTATTTAGCTGGACCTAGTATAAGGGCTAACCACTTGCCACCCGCCATATAGCAGAATGACGGCGGTTGTGATATCCTGACCGGGGGGCGTGCGGTGGGGCCATCAGAGCAACTCTGATCGTGGTATGGAGTCTCTGAGTCTCTGACAGAGGCTTCTTACCATGTGACCAATCACAGCTGATCATCACGTGAACCAGAAAGTGCCAGTAAACGCCTTTCCTCGGTTCACACTCACAGCGTCTCTCCCTGTCGGGGGGGGGGGGGGGATCTGTGCTTATTTGCACAGCCCCCCATCAAAAGGTGCCAATCAGTGCCCTACACCTGCCAGTCTGTCCCCTAAAAAAAATGCCTGTCAGTGCCCACAACAGTGCGAATCAGTGCCCACAACAGTGCAAATCAGTGCCCACAACAGTGCAAATCAGTGCCCACAACAGTGCAAATCAGTGCCCACAACAGTGCCAATCAGTGTCCAAAAAAGTGTTAATCAGTGCCCTATCAGTGCCCCATCAAAGTGACAATCAGTGAGACTCAGTAATGCCTGTCAGTAGCTCCTCATCAATGCGGCCTATCCAGTGCTGCCTATCAGTGCCGCCTATCATGGCCACCTATCAGTGCCGCCTATCATGGCCACCTATCAGTGCCGCCTATCATGGCCACCTATCAGTGCCGCCTATCATGGCCACCTATCAGTGCCGCCTATCATGGCCACCTATCAGTGCCGCCTATCAGTGCCCAAGAGTTTTTGTATTTTTTAATTGTCGGCCTTTTTTCGTTAAAGGGGAGTTCCACCCACAATTTCACTTTTAAAATATAAATACCCCTGTAATACACAAGCTTAATGTATTCTAGTAAAGTTAGTCTGTAAACTACAGTAAGGTCCGTTTTGTTAGGTTGTTACAGCATTTAGTTTAGAATCTAGAAATAGATCGTGGCCATCTTAAGTGTGGGCATCATGAAGCCAGACTGTATGACTTCCTGGATTTCAGCTTTGCAGATCTCGCACATGCTCAGTGCTGCACAAGCAATGTAATAGGTTTCAGTCAAGTTTGCAAGGACTACTGGGAAACATGATGCCTATTCCAGAAACCCTTGCAAATAGCCTTGTGACATAATAGCCTAGGCTAATAAGGAGGAGGAAGTAGGAAGGACTACAAAATAAAGGTATTTACAAGCCACAAAATAAATAGAAATTGTCCATTCTGAACACTATGGGCCAGATTCAGGTAGAGTTAGGCTGGAGTATCAGTGATACGCCAGCATAACTCTCACTTTGAGCCGGCGTTTCTGTTTTCAGTAAGCAGAAAACAAGAAACGCCGGTTTGGAGTTCCTATACGAGCGGCGTAATTGTATTTCGCCGTCGTATCGGAACTGCAATTTTAAAAATGGCGCTCAGGGCGTTCCCGCTGATTAACGCTGAGAATATGTTAATCAGCGAGAAACGGCAATTCACGATCGTACTCGGGCCCGACGCAGTGACTTTCCGACGTTTCCGTAAGCGATATGAGGCGTAAAGAAAAACATGCCCCCTAGGTGGAGTATCCTATGTTAAGTATGGCCGTCGTCATCGCGTAAAATTTAATTTTTTTTGCGTCGTTTGCGTAAAACGTCCGTGAATGGGGATTGACGTCACCGACGTTCACTGACAGAATTTGGAGCATGCGCACTGACAGTCGACGCATGCGCAGTACATTCGCCGCGGGATCGCCCCTAGTTTAAATAATATACGCCCCCTACCCGCCCAATTTGAATTCCGCCGGCTCATTTTCGCTACGCCGCCGCAACTTTAGGAGCAAGTGCTATGTGAAAAACAGTACTTGCTCCGAAAGTTTCGGCGGAGTAACGTAAATGAGAAACGTTACTCCAAAATAAAGATTCGCTCTCCTACCTGAATCTGGCCCTATGAGATTAGGGCATGCAGCACAGACAAACATAAAAAAATGGGTGGAACTCCACTTTAATGTCGCAAAAACTACCACCAAAAGAAAGCTCTATTTTTTGGAAGAAAATTATAATAATTTAGTTTGTGTACAGTGTTGCATTACTGTGCAATTGTCATTCAAAGTGCGACAGTGCTGAAAGCTGAAAATTGTCCTGGGCAGGAAGGAAGGAAAGTGCCCGGTATGGAAGTGGTTAATTGTTGTCAATCATTTGATTTGATGAGGCTACTTGGATGATTGGGGAAACATCTTCAACATTATGGACATCCAGTTCACTGTGTCTAAATACTACAAGCCAATTAATATAAAATTGCCCTGAACCACTACACGGTTACCTTAAAGAACAGCTGGCAGATAGGGCATGCTGGGCATGGTAGTCATGAATAAGAGCCTGTGGTTCTTCAACACAGAGAATATAAGTTGGAATAGCATACAATGACAAGGCGTATCTATGCAATGGATTCTCGGAAACCTTACCTCGCTGATAAAGCCGTAATGGACGAGTTCAGAGGCCAGCGTCTGAGAGCTTTCATCTGTAGGAAGGAGGAGAGGAATTGGTCAGTTATTGGACACATGGGTTGGAGGCCTTGGAGACTGGTACCCTCTGTGGACAACAGAATGCCCATTGTTCTGCCACAAAACCACTGTGTGCACTGCACCAGGCACAGTGGATGGGAAGAAAAGAGGGGGGGGGGGAGCAGCTGAACATTAGCCTTTAAGTCTTTCCAAAGGCCACCATGCTTTTCTCTCATGACTTGGAGCAATGTTAAAGGACAACTGCACCTTTGGTATAATCACTCTATCAATCTATTCCCCCCTGATTCATGAGTGCAGCCAATCTGCTCAAATACTTACCTTTTTTCTTATTCCAGAGATCTTTGCTGTGTGAATGATATGGGGCTATGGCGTGCAATTTTGCTAACGGTTGCAGTAAACCTAATGAAACAACCCAGTAGTATAAAAATATGCCTTTACTAAAAAGAATGCTGCATATACAAACTATTGACCGTTACAGGAAAACAATACAAGACATACAAATATTCATATATGCACACATGCACATACTACCTATCCTTTCCTAGCAAATACACTAATCTGTGTGTAAGCAGGTGCAGGAAGCTGGCTGACCGCTAGATGGCGCTACTCCCTATTTGGCGAAGCAAGTGATAGCTCCTCTTTTGGAGAAGTCCCTCTTTAGTGATGTCATGGGTGTAGTCATTGCTCATATAAAAAGGCAGAAAAGGAGCAGCGCAAGTGAGTTGCGACATGGGAGCCAAACACCCCACACATCTGCACGTTAGCTATTGCAAAGGCCCTGGACAGGGCAGAAGGCCCTGGGTGAAATAGCCCAATACCCGGAAGAGCTGGCTGTAATCATCCAGTCTCTAAACATGATTTAAGTGAACAGAGAACATGGTCCAACTAGACTGGGAGTGGAATGCAATTAGCCTTTTAAACTAAGCCAAGTGTTCTCTGGTGTGAGTACCAATACCCCTGGGACGTCTAGTGACACCTGGGTGAAGAATACATAGTCTAGAGGTGAAGCTGCAGCAGTCCTGTCTCTGAAACGACATGAAGGGAGCCAGAACTCCTCGGGTACGGATGACCCTGGGAATGAGAGAGTGACATTACAGAGCTGGGCTCCAACAGTTGTGCTCCCAAGGAGAGGAGAAGGACATTAATGGAAGATGGGTTAACAGCAGGGCTCAAGTCCTGCAGGAATGCATGTGAACGGAGTTCCTGAACTTTTTTCGCAGCAGGAACTCAGTTCCCTTTGCAGGACTAGAGCAGCCGAGAGCAGCCGAGCCGCCCGAGCCAATCCTTCACTAAGAGGCGATTCCCAGCTCGAGTCACTGTCAGGGGCAAGCGAATCTTAGTAATCCTTTATGTTACTGGCCGCTTCCTGTATATGGATTCATCGGGTAGTGTGCGGGTATTCCGTCACCGAAATTGCTTCTTTCTAAATCCCGCGATAACTCGCGGCAGACCTCCGCAATGTCACCTGGGATCAATGACAAAAGCTTCCAGGAGACATTGCGGCATCGAGGTAGTGATGGAATACCTGCACACTACCTGATGAATCCATATACAGGGAGCGACCAGTAACAAAGGATTACTAAGGTACAGTGGATCAAAAAAAAATAATAATTTAATAATTATGCATATGAGCTTATCATTTTTTTTTTTTGGTGGGGAGTGGATCTTGGGTTGGAGTTCCCACACTTTTTTCCCAAGGACTTGACCCCTGGTTAACAGTGATGTGCAATGTGCAGCACATTTGAGTCCACTATATGTGATTGAAGAAATATGCCAAGCGACACCAGTTAGTATGTCTGTCATGGTCCATGGTCAGACTCGGAGACCAGTAGATATAGCAGTGAAGAAACCCTTACTGACCAGTTGGATAGGTATTCAAGCAGCTTGGTGGATGACGAGGGCTCACACAAGGTACAGGATCTAAGTACTAACTGGTATTTACCAGAGTTCCTTATGTTGGACATGGGTTTTGCCGTGTCTTAGTACCGGGTTGCAGTCCTCAAGATCGCTCAACTAGGTGGTAAGCAAGCCAAGGTCCAATAGCAGATATAGCCAGGGGCGGACTGACCATTTAGGAACTCGGGCACTGCCGAGGGCCCCATGCCACTAGGGGGCCCCATCAGGGTTGCCAGGGTCATTAAAACCAGGGACAGTATGTAAAATTCTGTGTTTTTTTTTTTACATCTGTCTCTGATATGTCCGAAATAGACATGCTTTTGATGTGAAAATCCCGAGATTTTAGTTGCCCCACCTCTGTACTGCTACCTGGCTTGGCGGCCATCTGTAAGCCTGGGGGCCCCATAATCTTCTATTGCCCGGGGGCCCCATGAATTGTCAGTCCACCCCTGGATATAGCAAGTAGGGATCTAGGTGAAGCATAGTCAGTATACAAGCCAAAAGGTCAGTAACAAGTGGTTGCAGGTTGGGATCAAGCAGAAGCGTTGTCGAGGAATAAGCTGAAGGTCAGTAACGAGTAGTAGCAGAGATATGGACAGCAGCAGGAGTGACAAAAGCGAAATATTGCCTGGAGAGAGCATAATAATCTGGCAAACAGGAAGTGCAATGGCATTGCTTTAATAGGAAGTTAATAAGAGGAGCAAAGGCTTTAAGGTTCAATCTTCCTGTTTGCCAGATTATTACGCTCTTTCCAGCCAATATTTCGCTCTTGTCACTCCTGCTGCTGTCCGTATCTCTGCTACCACTCGTTCCTGACCTTTAGCTTATTTTTCGACAACACTTCTGCTTGATCCCATCTGGGTGGGTATCCGCATCCAATTCGCAATAGCAGGAGATTTTGACCGACTCTCTACAGAGCCGGTTCACAAATCTCCGCTGCAGCCAGGGCCGCCATCAGGAATTATGGGGCCACTTACACAGCTTCAGGCATGGGCCCCCTGGAGCAGAGACCTGGGGGGGGGGGGTGCTACCCGCCTGAAATTGAGAAGCAGGGGGGCTGCCGCGAATTGAGAAAAGAGTAGAATACTAGAAAACAGTCCAGCTGTGCCAGTACTATTCCCAAACAGTGCTAATGTTGGTAAAAATGTGGTCAATACCACAATAGGCTAAAAGATAGAAAGTCTAGTGCAGGCAGAAAGTTTCAAATAGTGTCCACTGGTGATCCTATGGACACTATTTGAAACTTTGTTTCATTTTTTTTTCTTATAAAAAAAAGGGGGGTTGCCACATGGGGCCCTGGGGACCTCCGGGCCCCTGGAGACCTCTGGGTCCTTTAATAATAATAATAATAAAAAAAAAAAAATATATATATATATATATATATATATAAAAATAAAATAAAATAAAGAAAAAAAAAATATATATATTTTTTAATTTTCTTATAAAAAGAAGGGGGGTTGCCATTCGGGGCCCTAGGGACCTCTAGGCCCTTTAATAATAAATATATATATATATATATATATATATATATATATATATATATATATATATATATATATATATATATATAATATATATATATATATATAAAAAAAGAGGACCTCCGGACCCCTTACAAAAAAAAATAATAATAAAAAAAATATTAAAAAAAATAAAAAATAAGGGGGGGAGGGTTGCCATTCGGGCCCCTGGGGACCTCCGTGCCCCTTACAGGTGTACTGCCTGTACCCCCCTGATGGCGGCCCTGGCTGCAGCTCAGGTGAGAATTTTCACAGGAGTCCTGGGCATCTATTGGTCCCGAATTCAGGCTGAAATCGGGCCTGAAATTGTAAAACGGGGACACACTGGGCCCCTGCTGGGTGCCGCAAGCGGCGATGGTGTGGACCCAGCCTGAGTCGCTAAGTGCTAACTGATTTCCAGTTGTGAATTTGAAGTTCCCTGCCTTTGATGTTTGTCTTTTGAATGTCGGAGAAAAGGCCACTGGCGTCTCTCATTATTATTACTGTTTATTCTCTGCAGTTGCTGCTTTGTATCAATGTGATGACTCAGAAACGTATCGCACTATTTCCTGTCTAATCGCTATTCATAGAGCACGTTATTAAAATGTATTCAGACCTGCTATTTGGCCTGATAAAAGGCACAATGCCCAAAACTGCAGCCAATATGTATATGTTCTTTTGAAGTGAATAAATCTGAAATTAACCACTTCAGCCCCGGAGGATTTGACTGCCCAATGACCGGGACATTTTATGCGATTCGGCACTGCGTTGCTTTAACCACTTGCTTACTGGGCACGTATACCCCCTTCCTGCCCAGGCAAAATTTCAGCTTCCGGCACTGCATTGATTTAAATGACAATTGCGCGGTCGTGCGACGTGGCTCCCAAACAAAATTTACATCCTTTTTTCCCCACAAATAGAGCTTTCTTTTGGTGGTATTAGATCGCCTCCGCGGTTTTTATTTTTTGTGCTATAAACAAAAAAAGAGCGACAGTTTTTTTAAAGTAAAATAACAATATTTTTTACTTTTTGCTATAATAAATATCCCATTTAGTTCTCAGTTTAGGCCGATACATATTTTTATAAAAAAAACAAGAAAAAAACAAATCGGGGACATAATTATTATTTTTTATTATTATTCTTTTTTTTTACTAGTAATGGCGGCGATCTGCGATTTTTATTGGGACTGCGACATTATGGCGGACACATCGGACACTTTTGACCATTCACATTTATACAGTGAACAGTGCTAAAAATATGCACTAATTACTGTATAAATGTGACTGGCAGGGAAGGGGTTAACACTAGGGGGCGTGGAAGGGGTAAAATGTGTACCCTGGGGTAAAATGTGTACCCTGGGAGTGATTCTTTCTGTGGGGGGAGGGGACTGACTGAGGGAGGTTACCGATCTGTGTCCCTATGTACAAGGGACACACTATCGGTCTCCTCTCCCTGACAGGACGTGGATCTGTGTGTCAATTAAAGTGACGCAGTGCCGTATCGCAAAAAAATAGCCTGGTCATTATGGGGGCAAATCCACTTAAGCCCCCGAGCCTGTTTTTCAGATGTTTACGGGACTAAAATATATTTTTTTGCTATAAAATTACTTAAAACCCCCCCCAAACATTATATATATATTTTTTCTAACACCCTAGAGAATAAAATGGCGGTCATTGCAATACTTTTTGTCACACCGTATTTGCGCAGCGGTCTTACAAGCGCACTTTTTTTGGAAAAAATGCACCTTTTTAAATAAAAAAATAAGACATCAATAAATTTGGCCCAATTTGTATACATATTGTGAAAGATAATATTACGCCGAGTAAAATGATACCCAACATGTCACGCTTAAAAATTTTGCCCGCTCGTGGCATGGCGTCAAACTTTTACCCTTAAAAATCTCGATAGGCGACGTTTAAAAAATTCTATAGGTTGCATTTTTTGAGTTACAGAGGAGGTCTAGGGCTAGAATTATTGCTCTCGCTCTAACGATCGCGACAATACCTCACTTGTGTGGTTTGAACACCGTTTTCATATGCGGGCGCTACTCGCGTATGCGTTCGCTTCTGCGCACGAGCTCGGCGGGACGGGGCGCTTTAAAAAAAAAAAATTGTTTTCGTATTTATTTTACAATTTTTAACACTGAAATAAAATAAAAAAATTATCACTTTTATTCCTATTACAAGGAATGTAAACAACCCTTGTAATAGAAACAAGCATGACAGGTCCTCTTAAATATGAGATCTGGGGTCAAAAAGACCTCACATCTCATATTTAGACTTAAAGGGACACTAAACACAGGATTTTTTTGTTTTTAAAATAACAAACATGTGATACTTACCTCCACTGTGCAGTTCGTTTTGCACAGAGTGGCCCGGAAAGCGGTCTTCTGGGGTCCCTCGGCGGCTGTCTGGGCTCCTCCTCGCAAAAGCTTTCCCTCTTCATGCGAGGGCGCTCGCATGGAGGAAAGCTTTTGCGAGCGCGCTCCCGTGATACAGCGGCGGCCATAGCCGCCGACTGTATCACTCGGCTCCGCCCCCCAGCGCGCCGTGTCATCCGCCCTGATTGACAGCAGCGCTAGCCAATGGCTGCGCTGCTATCAATCCGCCCAGCCTAGCCAATCAACGGCCAGGCTGGGAACCGAAGAGGACGACGTGGACGCGCCCGGGAGATTCGAACGGTCAGGTAAGTACAACGGGGGCTCGGGGGGGGGGGGGGGGCGGTGCTGCTAGATGTTTTTTTACCTTCATGCATAGGATGCATGAAGGTAAAAAAACTTGTACCTTTACAACCCCTTTAAATACAAGAAAAAAAAAATTGAAACTGTAATTTTTTCAAATGACAAAAAAAATAATGTTTCTTTAAGACGCTGGGCGGGACTGACGTTTTGAAGTCACTTCCGCCCAGCAGAGCTATGGGGACGGTGAGGGACATTTTTCCCTCATTCACATCCCCACACAGCAGACGAGCGGACCCGATCGCCTCTGCCGCTACCGACGGCTACGGAAAGAGCGGAGGGGGCCCTCTCCCGCCACCGATAACGGTGGTCTCGCGGAGACCGCCATTATCGTGTACAGGACCGCCCACTGTAAAGATGGCTATCTCGGTTGTGGCAGCAGCTGCTGCCATTACCGAGATATCATCTTTAAAAACAGGACGTATATATACAGTGGGGGGTCGTTAAGTGGTTAAGAAAAAAAAAAAAAAAAAAGACTTTAGAGCCAATTTAACCACTTAAGACCCGGACCAAAATGTAGGTAAAGGACCTTGCCCCTTTTTGCGATTCGGCACTGCGTCGTTTTAACTGACAATTGCGCGGTCGTGCGACGTGGCTCCCAAACAAAATTGGCGTCCTTTTTTCCCCACAAATAGAGCTTTCTTTTGGTGGTATTTGATTACCTCTGCGGTTTTTATTTTTTGTGCTATATACAAAAATACAGCGACAATTTTTAAAAAAATGCAATATTTTTTACTATAATAAATATTCCCCAAAAATATATAAAAAAACATTTTTTTTCCTCAGTTTAGGCCGATACGTATTCTTCTACGTATTTTTGGTAAAAAAAAATCGCAATAAGCGTTTATCGGTTGGTTTTCGCAAAATTTATAGCGTTTACAAAATAAGGGATAGTTTTATTGCATTTTTATTATTTATTTTTTTACTACTAATATCGGCGATCAGCGATTTTTTTCGTGACTGCGACAATATGGCGGACACTTCGGACAATTTTGACACATTTTTGGGACAATTGTCATTTTCACAGCAAAAAATGCATTTAAATTGCATTGTTTACTGTGGAAATGACAGTTGCAGTTTGGGAGTTAACCACAGGTGGCGCTGTAGGGGATGTGTGACCTAATCTGTGTGTTTACAACTGTAGGGGGGTGTGGCTGTAGGTGTGACGTCATCGATCGCGTCCCCCTATTACAGGGATGACGCGATCGATGCTACGGCCACAGAGAAGCACGGGGAAGCCGTGTGTACACACGGCTCTCCCCGTTCTTCCGCTCCAGGGACGGATCGCCGCACTCCAGCGGCGATCGGGTCCGCGAATCCCGCGGTCCCGGAGCTTTGGACCGGGTCGCGGGCGCGCGCCCGCGACCCACGGCTGGGTACTAAAATTAACGTATATATACGTTGATGTGCCCAGCCGTGCCATTCTGCCGACGTAAATGTGCAGTAGGCGGTCCTTAAGTGGTTAAAGTGTTTTGTCCCCTATGAGTATAACAGTGTAATATGCTTAGACCCTACCTACCAGACTGGACTCCCTTTCAACATGGTCCAAAATCACATCTAAAACAATGCTCTTAAAATCCAATGCAGCCAAGGAGATCCCATCCCAAGTCACTGTAGGGACGGAGCAGCTGTTTGGACTTTTCATTCATTCAGAAGCATCCGAATGAATGAAAGACTATTTGAATTTTTTTTCTAAATTAATTTTTCTAAAAGAACAAAAATTCAAAAAAAAACGAAAATTCGTAAATCAGAAAGAATGAAAATTCGAAAACTCAAAAATCAAAACGACCGAAAAACATTATTATAGTTTTCTTAAATTATTATTATTATTTATTATTATTAAATAGTAATAAAAACTATAATAAAAGTTCTATTAAACTATAGGTATTGGAATTTCCTTTCAAATTTGGCTGTTAGTGAACGTAACGAATACAAATTTATCCGAAGTTACAAATTATCAGAAATAGTGAATGCCGCATCTAAACAAATGGAACGCAATGAATTCTAATGCATCTGAAGTTACGAATTATCGAAATAATGAATGCCGATCATAACCAATGATCTGATAAATGAAAAAAAAAATCTTGAATACAACAAAAACTAAAATAAAATAAAAAAACGCACATTTTTTGGCAGTGCACATTCAAACCTCCCAACATTTTGAGACGGGAATGAGGGACACCTACTACAAAACGTATGTAGGCATAGGACACGCCCCTCTGCCACACTTCCTTAAAGGAGATAAAACCACAAGGGCTTTTTTTTTTTTTTACCACTACTATTCCTTTATATTGGCTTTTAAAATTTACAAATGCAGCAATTTAGAATTTGGATGAAAGGTTGAGCACTGGGAAAAACTTTTTGGTAACATTTTTTTTGATAAAAAGTGCATTTTATATACATCTATATAGATCAGACCAAAATGACAAATGAGGGGGGAAAGATGGACAGAGGGACATCGCATAGCTCCCAACTGTCCCTTATTCGGAACAATGTCCCTCTTTCCCCCTTATTTGTCCCTCATTTTGGTCTGATCTATATAGTTGTATAAAAAAAAAATACACTTTTTATCTCTCAAAAAGTGTTTCCCAGTGCTAAACTTACATCTGAATTATAAATTGCTGCATTTGTAAATTTTAAAAGCCAATATAAAGGAATAGTAGTGGTAAAAAAAATCCTCTTGTGGATTTATGGTAATTAACCTTTTTTTTGGTTAATTCTCCTTCAAGGGGGTGTGGCATGGGGCATGTCCTATGCCTACATACATTTGCTAGTAGGTGTCCCTCATTCCCATCTTAAAATGTTGGGAAGTATGACAATGCTCCAAATCAGGGACAGTCCCTCCTCGAAGTCCCTCGATCCAAGACAGTCCCTCGAAATCCAAGACAGTCCCTCGAAATCCAAGACAGTCCCTCGAAATCCAAGACAGTCCCTCGAAATCCAAGACAGTCCCTCGAAATTCAAGACAGTCCCTCGAAATCCAAGACAGTCCCTCGAAATCCAAGACAGTCCCTCGAAATCAGAGACAGTCCCTCGAAATCAGAGACAGTCCCTCGAAATCCAAGACAGTCCCTCGAAATCCAAGACAGTCCCTCGAAATCCAAGACAGTCCCTCGAAATCCAAGACAGTCCCTCGAAATCAGAGACAGTCCCTCGAAATCAGAGACAGTCCCTCGAAATCAGAGACAGTCCCTCGAAATCAGAGACAGTCCCTCGAAATCAGAGACAGTCCATCAAAATCAGAGACAGTCCCTCAAAATCAGAGACAGTCAAAATCAGAGACAGTCCATCAAAATCAGAGACAGTCCATCAAAATCAGAGACAGTCCCCTCGATCAAAATCAGAGAAAGCAGCCCCTCGAAATCAGAGGCGCCCCTCGAAATCAGAGGCAGCCCTCGAAATCAGGGGCAGCCCCTCGAAATCTGAGACAGTCCCTTGAAATCTGGGGCAATCCCTCGAAATCCAGGACAGTCCCTTGAAATCCGGGACAGTTGGGAGCTATGCTCATGTCTAGTGATGAGCTTAAAGACTGTGACAGGGGAGAGTAGACAGCAGGGCAGGACTTAGGGTGGTGGGGGCCCCTGGGCTTGAGTGTTGAAGGGGCCCCCTGGAGCGAGCGAGGGGGGATCATAGTTGTTGAGCGGGCGGGGGCGCATTAAAGTTGTTGAGCGGGGGGGAATTGAAGTTGTTGAGCGGGGGGAATTGAAGTTGTTGAGCGGGGGTGCGCATTAAAGTTGTTGAGCGGTGGGGGGGGGGGGGGAATTGAAGTTGTTGAGCAGGGGGGGCATTAAAGTTTGAGCGGGGGGGGGTGACTCTCATCTGTGCACGGAATAAAAAAAGAAAAAGAAACCTCTGGGCCCTTTAATAAAAAAAATAAACATTTATAAAAAATATAAAGAAAATGTAAATATTTTTATAAAAAAAAGGGGGGTTGCCATCCAGGGGTCCTGGAGACCTCTGGGCCCTTTAATAATAATAATAATAAATTATATATATATATATACATATATATATATATATTAGAGCTACACGATTAATCGTCAAGAATCGTTATCGCGATCTTTTTCCCGTTGCGATTCTTGATACAGGGTTTCACGATCTTTCACATGAAAATAATTTTCTCTCTGCACTTTGGTATGCACAGAATTTCCTGTCTGCTCTCAGCCAAAAGTCAGTCTGGGCAAAACCTTTTTCTGACAGCTCTTTTCAAGTTAAAATCATTATTTTTTTTTGCTAGAAAATTACTTAGAACCCCCAAAGATTATATCATTTTTTAGTAAAGACCTTGGCCTAGAGAATAAAATGGCGGTTGTTGCAATATTTTATGTTGCACTGTATTTGCGCAGCAGTCTTTTTAAATGCATTTTTTTGGAAAAAAAATTACTTTAAAGGGGTGGTTCCCATAAAAAGAAACTTTTAACATTGCATCTATCCTCTTAATTACATGTAGAATCGGCTGGTATTTTAAAAAAAATCCGTCTGTACATACCATTTTCGGTATGTAGTCTCACCGCCGCTTCCGGGTCTGACGGTCGGGGTAGGGCGTGCCTACTTGATTGACAGGCATCCGATCGACGCATACAGCGCGTCACAAGATGCCGAAAGAAGCCGAACGTTGGTGCGCATGCGCCGTATAGAGCTGCACCAACGTTCGGCTTCTTTCGGCATCTCGTAACGCGCTGTATGCGTCGATCGGATGCCTGTCCCCAAGCATATACCCGGAAGCAGCGGTGAGGCTGCATTAAGAAAAAAGTATGTACGGACCGATATTTTTTAAAATACTAGCCGATTCTAGTCTATTAAGAGGATAGATGCAATGTTAAAAGTTTCTTTTTAGGGGAACCACCCCTTTAATGAATTAAAAAAAAAAACTAGGCAGTAAAGTTAGCCCATTTTATTTTTTATTTTTTTGTATAAATGTAAAAGATTTTACGCTGTGAGAATCGTGAGAGAATCGTGATCTTCATTCTAGGCAAAAAAATTGTGATTCTCATTTTGGCCAGAATCGTGCAGCTCTATATACATACATATTTTGTTTATAAAAAAAGAAATTAAAAAAGTGAGGGTTGCTGTCCGGGGCCCTGGGGGCCTCCGGCCCCTGGGGACCTCCAGACCCCTAAAAAAAAATAAACATTTTATAAAAATACATAAAAAAGGGAGGTTGCCATCCGGGGGCCCTGGGGACCTCTGGGCCTTTTAATAAAAAATAAAAAAATATAAACAAAAATGTAAATTGTTTTATAAAAAAAAGGGGGGGTTTGCCATCCATGGGGCCCTGGAGACCTCTATATATATATATACATATATAAATATATAAAAAAACTAATTTTTTATAAAAATAAATAAAAAAAGGAAGGGTTGCTGTCCGGGGCCCTGGGGACCTCCGGACCCCTAAAAAAAAAAAATATTTTTTTTTTTTTCAGAGGGGCCCCCTATTGGGCGGGGCCCATGGGCTTGAGCCCAGTCAAGCCCAATGGTAAGTCCGGCCCTGGTAGACAGGTATAGGTACCTGAATTCTGTCTTTATTTGACCTTTATGTAATCCTCTGCTTAGCGGCACTGAGAGAGAACGGGCCAGCACATAGATCCTATTAGGCCTCTATTGCTTTGTACCGTGCAGTCAGTCTAATGCTGGGAGCTTGCCGTCAGAGGGAGAGAACTAAGTGAGCAGACAATGCTTCTTTACTGTCCAATCAGCAGGCTGTGGGCGGAGAGGTGACTGAGCCATATTGCCTAACTCTACTGGGAAAACAGTGAAGCTATTGACCTGACTGTCCTGTGTGGTAGGGTTGCCTGAATCACAAAACTGTCCAAAACACAAAAACAAATCCTTGAGTTCTGAATTTCCTTGCCTGGTCTGGAGTGCTTCTTCATGTGCGCTACATTGTGGTGAAATGATTATTCACTTCTTATTTATAGGAAAACATAGAGGGTGCGATTATACTTACTGGGCAGCAGGTCACAGCTCAGGTGTCGGTGCAGCTTGTCCTCCAGCTTCAGGTAGAGGGTGAGCTGTGAAAAGACAGACCTGTGACACAGAGGAAGGTACAGGGAGCACCAATGTAGAAATGGACGATAATTCAATAATTATAATGACTGACGGCTTGTATAGAGAGCAATAATGTGCGGCAAGGACAATAAAAATCTGTGTGTGCGCATATATATATATATATACAGAGCTTTTTTTCTCAGAAAATAGGTACAGGAACTCAACCACGACCCGTTCAGATTTCACAAACGGTAGAAGGGTCTTAAAGGGGCATTAAATACCAGAATTGCATTACATACAGAGTGCAGAGTTCAGGGGGTTACAAAGCTGTCACTTGTAAACACAGAAACCCGACTTCTGTGTTTACAAGTGATTGTGGTGAGCAGGCACCAAAGGGTCTGAGCCAAAGGTGGTGGAACTGAGTTCCCCCAAGTTCCCCCAGAAAAAAGCCCTGCATATATATATACATACACATATAGTAAAACCTTCGTTTGAAAGCATATATTGTTCCAGAAACATGCTTGTAATCCAAAGCACTTGTATATCAAAGCATTTTTTTTTTTACAGAGTATAAAAGAGAAGAGAGGTGCCTCTAAGTGTAGCAATAAGTAGCTAAATGTTGTACCTTCATTAAATGTAACCATATTTGTAAAAGAAGGGGTTGTTGTCTGCGCTGAAAGTGAACAAAGGGGGAGGAGGGGGGGTGCGGGTGATAGGGGTGAGTGGATGGGACAGGTGGCTGAATGGGTGGATGCAGGTGGGTTTAGGACAACATGATAACCAACATAATCGAAACAATGATGTGAATGAATATACACATAAGGGTGATAACCAATAGATACAAAAATTATTACAATAATTATTACAATAAAGAAAAAACCCAACACACTAGCCAGTGTAATGTGAAACCAGTGAAAAACAGTTCTAAATCCAAACTATAAGACCAGAAAAAATTCCATGAGGAAATGCCTCTGGATGGAAAAGTGTGAAATAAATAAAGTCTCTAGTGAAAAAACCCAAGAGTCCAGATAAGTCCAAATTGAAATGGTGGTGCCAGATAAGGGTGACAGCAGAAAGCACCTCAGGTGGTCCCCAGCTCCTCACCTCAAGGCTATAGCTCGGATAGCCTGCAACAGCACCTCCCGGTGGAGGACAGTGATCCCTCGGCAGGGCAAGCAGCAGAGGCACTCCTCAGCGGTGAAGGTAAAGCAAAAAAGAAGAAAGCAAGTGAGTGACAGTAAAGGACGTCTGGTAGGCAACTAGTGTCACTCGTACATCCACTCACCACGGGGTGATGGATGATGGGCCTATCTCCCACGAACAGCGAGTTCGTACTTCTAATGGCAGATATCCTCTTCTAAGCTGGCCGGATGGTCACTCACAACAAGGGATCTCTCAGATGGCATACATGATAAAAGAAACAGACCATAGCGCAATCCCGCAAGGTAAAAAACACATTAATATAAAAAGATAAAACTCACATTTAAAACGGTCCAACAGGCACAAAACAAACATGTTCCCCTAAGGAAGTCACGAGGTGTGACGAGACGCGTAGGGATCCTAGGATCCTAGGAGCCACAGAGTCCATACGCCTGACGCAGTGTGTTCCTGACGTCTGTTTGTTTTGTGCCTGTTGGACCGTTTTAAATGTGAGTTTTATCTTTTTATTAAATGTGTTTTTTACCTTGCGGGATTGCGCTATGGTCTGTTTCTTTTATCATGTATGCCATCTGAGAGATCCCTTGCTGTGAGTGACCATCCGGCCAGCTTAGAAGAGGATATCTGCCATTAGAAGTACGAACTCGCTGTTCGTGGAGATAGGCCCATCATCCATCACCCGTGGTGAGTGGATGTACGAGTGACACTAGTTGCCTACCAGACGTCCTTTACTGTCACTCACTTGCTTTCTTCTTTTTTGCTTTACCTTCACCGCTGAGGAGTGCCTCTGCTGCTTGCCCTGCCGAGGGATCACTGTCCTCCACCGGGAGGTGCTGTTGCAGGCTATCCGAGCTATAGCCTTGAGGTGAGGAGCTGGGGACCACCTGAGGTGCTTTCTGCTGTCACCCTTATCTGGCACCACCATTTCAATTTGGACTTATCTGACTCTTGGGTTTTTTCACTAGAGACTTTATTTATTTCACACTTTTCCATCCAGAGGCATTTCCTCATGGAATTTTTTCTGGTCTTATAGTTTGGATTTAGAACTGTTTTTCACTGGTTTCACATTACACTGGCTATGTGTTGGGTTTTTTCTTTATTGTAATAATTATTGTAATAATTTTTGTATCTATTGGTTATCACCCTTATGTGTATATTCATTCACATCATTGTTTCGATTATGTTGGTTATCATGTTGTCCTAAACCCACCTGCATCCACCCATTCAGCCACCTGTCCCATCCACTCACCCCTATCACCCGCACCCCCCCTCCTCCCCCTTTGTTCACTTTCAGCGCAGACAACACCCCCTTCTTTTACACATACATTTTTCTCTCTGCCCAGGACAGAGTGTCAGGAGTCTGCTGCAGAATCCCCAGTCCACCTTCCAGCCCAATTCCACTCCCACCCATCCCCCTTGGTAGCGCAGGAGTCTTTCCATATAAATGTAACCATATTGCTGCACTTAGAGGCGCCTCTCTCCTCTTTTATACTCAGTTGTGACATGACGCTACTCTTGTATCAAGACATCGCTTGCGTATTAAGGCAACATTTATTAAATCATTTTGCTTGTCTTGCGAAATGCTCTCAAACCAAGTTACTCTCAAAACCAAGGTTTTATTGAATAATAAAAAAAAATATATTATATATATACACACAATACAGGAGACAGGGGTTAAAGTGGACCTGTCACTATCAAACAAGAAAAATAAAATAAAAATTTAGGTCACCACATGACTTTAGGGCCAGTTCACACCACATGCAGTCCAGTGCATTTTTGGTCTGCATCAAAAAAGCATGGAAAGAAGGTGAAATGGTTTCCAATGGCACAGTTCACACCAGTGCAGACAGTTCTTGGGCTTTTCAGTTCCAGAAATAAAAATTAAACATGCTGCATTTTTCCTCTACGAGACAAAAACGCACCGGACTTTAGTATAGTAAAAAAAAAAGAAGATAAAAAGCACCTATCGGCCTAGACTCAGAATTTATTTATTTCTTTTTTAAATTGGGATATTTATTATAGCAAAAAGTAAAAAATATTGTGTTTTTTTTTTTCAAAATTGTCGCTCTTTTTTTTGTTTATAGAGCAAAAAATAAAAACCGCAGAGGTGATCAAATACCACCGAAAGAAAGCTCTATTTCTGGGGGAAAAAGGACATCAATTTTGTTTGGGAGCCACGTCGCACGACCGCGCAATTGTTAGTTAAAGCAACGCAGTGCCGGAAGCTGAAAATTTGCCTGGGCAGGAAGGGGGTATAAAAGATTTGTCCAATAGGAGTAAAGATGGAATCAATAACGGATATCGATCCATACGCAGTTCACGTCCATCAATGAGGAGACCCCACCCCCCTGTCTACTTTTTTTCCTCATCATATGCAGAAGAATATAAGAACTTCCATCACACAGGAGCGTCATACATGGAATTCTAGTAGCATGGACTCGTGTGTTACATACATGTAAGCGGGCCTTGTCTTCCCTGCGCTCCAGGCTACAGTGCATTTGGGTGACCTGCAATGAAGAGAAAAAGAACAAATCATTGGGGGGCAACTGGTTATAGTAACTGACCACCTCCTCTTATATCACAAGGTATTCTCTGTGGCCCACCTTCCCGAGTCTCCACCTCCACCGGCTCCGGAGTGGGGTCTTCACCGTCTGTAGATCCTCCTGAGACTGCGAGAGGCGCGTGGTAGGACATGAGGACGAGAGACGGCAAAGTTCATGAGTGGGTAAATCCCATTTCTAGGGGAACCACAAGAACATTAAAATTCAAAGAAGCCAGAGAGTTGGGGAAATGGGAAAGAGAGAAAGGAGAAGGAGGAGGAGAAGTAGAAGGGAAATAGAAGGAGAAGGGAAAGAGAAGGAGAAGGGAGAAGGAGGAGAAGGAGAAGGAGTAGGGAAATAGAAGGAGAAGGAGAAGGAGAAGGGAAAGAGAAGGAGAAGGAGAAGGGAAAGAGAAAAGGGTGAAGGGAAATAGAAGGATAATGAGAAGGAAAGAGAATAAGGTGAAGGAAAGAGAAGGAGAAGGGAGAAGGAAAGAGAATAAGGGTGAAGGGAATAGAAGGATAATGAGAAGGGAAAGAGAAGGAGAAGAGAAGGGAAAGAGAAAGAGAAGGAGAAGGGATAGAGAAGGAGAAGGGAAAGAGAAGGAGAAGGGAAAGAGAAGGAGAAGAAAGAGAAAGAAGGGAAAGAGAAGGAAAGAAAGAAAAGAAGGAGGAGAAGGGAGAAGGGGTAGGGAAATAGAAGGAGAAGGAGAAGGGAAAGAGAAGGAGAAGGGTGAAGGGAATAGAAGGAGAATGAGAAGGAAAGAGAAGGAAAAGGGAGAAGGGAAATAGAAGAGAAGGAGAAGGGAAAGAAAAGGAGAGGAGAGAAAAGGAGAAGGGAGAAGGGAAATAGAAGGAGAAGGAGAAGGGAAAGAGAAGGAGAAGGAGAAGGGAAATAGAAGGAGAAGGAAAGAGAAGGAGAAGAATAGAAGGAGAAGGAGAAGAAAGGAGAAGGAGAAGGAAAGAGAGAAGAGAAGGGAAAGAGAAGGAGAAGGAATTAGAAGGAAAGGGAAAGAGAAGGAGAAGGGAGAAGGACAGAGAAGGGAGGAGAAGGGAGAAGGGAAAGAAAGGAGAAGGAAAGGGAAAGAGAGGAGAAGGAAATAGAAGGAAAGGGAAATAAAGGAGAAGGAGGAGAAGGAGGAGGGAGAGAAAAAAGAAGGAAGAAGAAGGGAGAGGAAGAAGGAGAAGGAGAAGAAGGAGAGGGAGGAGCAGAAGAAGAGGGAGATGGAGAAGCAGAAGGAGAGGGAGATGGAGAAGCAGAAGGAGAGGGAGAAGGAGAAGGAGGAAAGGGAGAAGCAGAGGGAGAGGGAGAAGGAGAGCGAGAGCAAGAGGGAGGAGGAGGAGAGGGAGAAGGAGGAGAGGGAGAGGGAGAAGCAGAGGGAGAAGGAGAAGGAGAAGGAGAGGGAGAGAGAGAGGGAGGAGGAGGATGAAAGGGAGAGGGAGAAGGAGAAGGAGAAGGAGAAAAAGAGAGAGTGAATAGACATTCTCCATAACACAGGTAATCAGAGAGACAATACTTTGACTGGGACAGGCCAAGAAGATCTGGAGCAGAGCCAGTATGTGAGAGAGGAGGTGAGAATATGAAGGTTAGATAATGTCAAACTTAAAAGAGAGAGAGATCCAGACAGTCAAAGCCGTCAATGGCTGACCACAGTGTCCTCTCACCTGACATCTTCCAGAAACTTGTCTAGCTCCATAGACCCGACCTGGGAATACCTGGTAAAATAGGAGTAAGTGTGAGATTATTATGTGCAAAGTGCAATAAACCATTAATTATCCAATTTATGTTTTTTCAGGTACTTTTTGGATTTGACCCATAGAGCGCCATCTCCAAGTTGCCTTCTTTTTGTATATCAATTGTTCCAGTGGTTGATGGCTGCACTGGGTCCATCAAACCTTGTTGGATTCTGATATTCTTACACATGACCCATGGTTCTAGCGCTTATGGATTTTTTTTTAAGTGTAGGGACAGGTGGGTAGTGTAGGGACAGTTGACCCATCTGTCAGGGACAGTGCTTGGTGTCAGGGAGAGGTTTCAGACGAGTAGGGTCAGTGCCAAACTTAAATTTTAATACAGTTCTGTTTTATGAAACTGGACCACACTTCATCTCCCCAAATAGCCAGCACCAATACTAAAGGCCCGTACACACGATCGGATATTCCGACAACAATTGTCCGAGGGACGTGTTTTATAGGACAATCCGACCATCTGTACCCTTTAATCGGACAATTGTTGTCTGAATTTCCGACAATAAATGTTGGCTGTGCATGCTCTCAAAGGCATGGACACAGCGAGGCATGGGCACAGCGAGGCATGGGCACAGCGAGGCATGGGCACAGTGAGGCATGGACACATTGAGGCATAGGCACAGTGACGCATAGGCACAGCGAGGCATGGACACATTGAGGCATGGGCACAGTGAGGCATGGGGACAGTGAGGCATGGGGACAGCGAGGCATGGACACAGCGAGGCATGGACACAGCGAGGCATGGGCACAGTGAGGCATGGGCACAGTGAGGCATGGGCACAGTGAGGCATGGGCACAGTGAGGCAAAGTAAGGCACAGTGAGGCAAGCAGATGGACACCCTAGGCTTATACTCGAGTCAATACGTTTTCCCATTTTTATGGTAAAATTAGGTGCCTCGGCTTATACTCGAGTATATACGGTAATTCTTCAGGATCCCATTCCAGACTTAGCTGACCCCATTTACAACCATGCGTTGCCCTCAGCCATCCACTCTTTCAGCAATACGGTTCACACTCACCTCCAAAGCACAGCCGACTGTCCCTTCCGTGGCACAGAAGCCATGATACCCTGAGGGTCGATCAGTTTGGTTTTCTCTTCCAACAGGCTATCCTGTGTGATGTCTGCAGAGACAATATGACAGAAGCATATCACAATGAGGTGTCCCCACTTTGGCCCTTGAGGTCCACAGACAGGTCAGGACTAAGAGAAGCCATTGTACTTTGGTCCAATGCTGATCACACATTGTCCAATTTTTGTTTGGGTGTAATTATAATCTGTAGTATCAGGTGCAAACATTGCCAAGCATCATAGAATAGGAGGAAGTGAAGGAGAAAGAGACTGAGAAAGAGAAAAGACGAAGAAAGAAGAATGAGTCTGGGACCTTTACCCCCTCTTTCATGGACTGAGACCCTTCCCTTGTACCAAGTTTCTTCTTTCATATATCAAAACCCCTTCCCCCATGTACTGAGTTCCCTACCTTTAAGGGTTGTGGTCCACCCTTATGGTTTGAGACCCCACTCTCATGTACCGAGTCTCCTCCATGTACTGACACCCCTTAACCATGTAATGAGCTCCCACTTTAATATATTGAGAACCCGACCCTCAAGGGTTGTGGTCCACCCTTATGGTCTGACCCCACTCTCATGCACCGAGTCTCCTCCATGTACTGACCCCTCAACCATGTAATGAGCTCCCTCTTTAATATATTGGGACCCCGACCCTTAAGGGTTGTGGTCCACCCTAATGGTCTGAGACCCCACTCTCATGTACCGAGTCTCCTCCATGTACTGAGACCCCTCAACCATGTAATGAGCTCCCTCTTTAATATATTGGGACCCACCCTTAAGGGTTGGTCCGCCCTTATGTCTGAGACCCACTCTCATGTGCCGAGTCTCCTCCATGTACTGAGACCCCTCAACCATGTAATGAGCTCCCTCTTTAATATATTGGGACCCGATCCTCAAGGGTTGTGGTCCACCCTTATGGTCTGAGACCCCACTCTCATGTACCGAGTCTGCTCCCCCATTAAGAAGGGCTCCCACTTTAATACACTTTGACCCAACCCTTAAGGGTTTTGGTCCACCCTTATGATCTGAGACCCTTCCTTTATGTACCGAGACCCCACCCTCATGCTTTAAGACCACATCCTAATGTACAGAGTCTCCTCGGCCATGTACTGAGCTCCCTTTGTAATACACTTTGACCCAACCCTTAAGTGGTCCACGCTTATTGCCAGAGACTCCACCCTCATGTACTGAGACCCCTCCTTCATATACTGAGACCCCTCCCCCATGTACTAAGATCCCACTTATTTACAGAAACCCTACTTTCAAAGGTTGTGGTTATTGCTGGGGAAAAAGGTAAATCGAGAGACCAGGGCCAACAAATGCCGAATTGTTCCACCCCCAAGATGTACAAGATTGTGTCTCAGAAAAAACCACCCCCCTCCCCCCCAAAAAAATCATGCATGCTTACCCCCCTAAGCATTAATTCCCCCTCTTCCCAGTGCAAATTCCTAACGCAAATCCTTTACCCCTCAAGTTTCCCATCCAAGCACAAACTCTGCTCCCTTAGTCCTCCATCCTAGCAAAAATCCACCCCCATCTAAATTTCCCCTCCTAGCATGAATGCCACCCAAACATCCCTACTAGCACAAATCCCCCTCCCCAGAAAAATCCCCCTCCTAGCACAAATCCCCTCCCCCCACCACATTACCTTTTCTAGCACAATCCCCTTCAAATCCCCCCTCCTAGCACACATCTTCTCCTCCCATCGCAAATCTTCCACCCAAATCACCACCACTCCTAGCACGCCTCTCCAAATTTCCCCTCCTAGAACAATCCTTACCTCCTGCTGCCACCCAAAATTCCCCCTTCCAACACAAATCACACCCCCTTCAATCTCCTTGTGGTGCCCCCCACCTCACATAATACCACAGTGCCCAGGGCAGCTTCCCTCTTGCCCACCCCTTGTCCCGGCCCTGGTCTTGGTCCACCCTTATGATCCGAGACCCTTCCTTCGTGTCCCTCGCAGATTGAGTCCCCCGTACTCATGCACTGGGCTCCACCACTCATAGGTGTGCGCGGCCTATTGCATTAGGGTGTGCACCCCAAAGCCAAAACACACACTACCGATCGCTCACGGTGTTCATTCAGAAAGAGAATGGGCCGATAAATTACATATTTACTGGCCCCTTCCCTACTCCTAAAACATCCTAGGAGCAACAGCCGATAGGAGAGGAGGGAAGCTGGCAGCGCTGCAGGGGGAAATATGGGAGCCAGAGCAGTAGAGGGAATCTGTGCTGCACAGGGTGATTAGGGTGTGCCTGGGTACACCTGGCACACCCTGTGCGCATGCCTATGCCACCACTTCAGAAGTTTTGATGGTAATAATGTTTTTCCTCCGGTTGTCCAGCAGCCATTGCCGCAGCTGCATCATTTATAATTTGAGGCACTTGTATCAGGCAGCATTTACCAAGCTGTTAGTACTGTTCCGGATAACGACATTAGTGCTTGTGAAATTGTTTCTAATTGATATTAGTGCTCCTATTTTATCTCCCTAATAGGCTGCTGAGGTCAATGGTCTGTTTTTTTTCCTGATAGAGCGGCTCTGAACTGGCTGGATCAGCACCAGCTGCCGGCTGTTACCTGAACACATTACCAACGCGGTAATATCCTCGCCGAGCTTTCTGCGCCCCCATCTAAAACCCAACATCTATGATAAAGTACAGTGCCTTGAAAAAGTATTCACACCCCTTGAAATGTTCCACATTTTGTCATCCTATAACCAAAAACGTAAATGGATTTTATTGGGATTTTATGTGATAGAACACAAAGGGCCGGATCCACAAACAAAGGCGTAACTTTGTTCCGGCGTAGCGTATCTTGTTTGCTGTACGTTAGGAAGGCAAGTTCCGTATCCACAAAGGACTTGTGTCCTAAGTTACGGTGGCGTAGCGTAAATGGGCCGGCGTAAGCCCACGCAATTTAAATGGGGAAGAGGTGGGCGTGTTTTATTTAAATCAATCATGACCCGACGTAAGTTACGTTTTTTTTTTAACTGCGCATGCGCCGGCTGTGGACGTATCTCAGTGCGCATGCTCCAAATCACGTCGCAAAACGTCAATGAAAACAACGTGAACGTAACTTACGCAAATCCCTATTCGCGAACGGTGTACGTGAACGACAGAAAATTTGACGCTGGCCCGACGTCCATACTTAACATTACGTACGCCTCCATACAGCAGGGGTAAATTTAAGCCGGACCTACGCTTACGCAAACAACGTAAAAACACTGCGAAGGGCGTACGTACGTTCGTGGATCGGCGTATCTAGCTCATTTGCATATTTTACGTGGAACAACAACGGAAGCGCCACCTAGCGTCCAGCGTAAATATGCAACTAAGATACGACGGCGTAATAGACTTGCGCCAGTCGTATTTTAGCGTAATTCCGGCGTATCTTGTTTTGTGGATACAAAACAAAGATACGCCGGCGCAAATTTGAAATTATGGCGGCGTATCTGGAGATACGCCGTCGTAACGCTTCGTGGATCTGGCCCAACGTGTCACATAATTGTGAAGTGGAAGGAAAATGATAAATGGTTTTAATTTTTTTTTTTTTTACAGATAAATATGTGAAAAGTGTGGGGGGTACATCTGTATGGCGCCCCCGGAGTCTATACTTTGTAGGACCACCTTTCGCTACAATTACAGCTGCAAGTCTTTTTGGGGATGTCTCTACCAGCTTTGCACATCTAGAGAGGGACATTTCTGCCCATTCTTCTTTGTAAAATATCTTAAGCTCTGTCAGATTGGATGGAGAGCGTCTGTGATCAGCAATTTTCAAGTCTTGCCACAGATTCTCAACGGGATTTAGGTCTGGACTGTGACTGGGCCATTCTAACACATGAATATGCTTTGATGTAAACCAGTAGTCTCCAAACTTTCTAAACAAAGGGCCAGATTACTGTCCTCCAGACTTTTAGGGGGCCGGACTGTGGCCATCAGGAGTACAAAATCCCCCATGGGAGAAATTCTGCCCCATCATTGGTGTCATTTGGAGGAATTCTGCCCCATCATTGGGAGGATTTCTGCCCCATCATTGGGAGGATTTCTGCCCCATCACTGGGAGGATTTCTGCCCCATCACTGGGAGGATTTCTGCCCCATCACTGGGAGGATTTCTGCCCCATCACTGGGAGGATTTCTGCCCCATCACTGGGAGGATTTCTGCCCCATCACTGGGAGGATTTCTGCCCCATCACTGGGAGGATTTCTGCCCCATCACTGGGAGGAATACTGCCCCATCACTGGGAGGAATACTGCCCCATCACTGGGAGGAATACTGCCCCATCACTGGGAGGAATACTGCCCCATCATTGGTGTCATTGGGAGGAATTCTGCCCCATTATTGGGAGGAATTTTGCCAAATTAATGGGAGGAATTCTGCCCCATCATTGCAAGGAATTTTGCCCCATGATGTTTTCAGGAAGCCCCCCCCACCAAGCTATGTACAGCCCCTCTGCTGGCCCCTCCCTTCCAAGCTATGCACATCCCCTCCCACCAAGCCATGTACAGCCCCTCTTCTGGCCCCTCTCACTAAGCTATGTACAGCCCCTCTGCTTGCCCCTCCAACCAAGCTATGTACAGCCCCTCCCACCAAGCTATGAACAGCTCCTCTGCCGGCCCTTTCCCATCAAGCTATACACAGCCCCTCCCACCAAGTTATGCACAGCCCCTCCCACCAAGTTATGCACAGCCCCTCCCACCAAGCTATGTACAGCCCCTCTGCATCTATTGCATAGAGAAGAACAGAAAGCCAGTGATGACTAAAATAAGATGTCATACAAATAGGAAGATTTTTTCCTGAGCATTGTAATGGGGGGGGGGGGGGGGGGGTTGGGGAGGGCGAGCGCCGCACAGATTAAACGTCATCTTCAATACTCACAGGGGGTGTTAAGGAAGCAGTGTGTTGCTAGGAGCTTCAACGAATGAACCTCAAATAAGACGCGGTGGAAGAGAAGGTCGTGCGCAGACGGACGTTTCTTTGGACGTTTCTTTGGGGAAGACGACAGACACTGCAAGATAAATTCCTGGAAAACAAACGTTACAAAGTGTCAATGCGGATCACTTTACATGCCGAGCTGAACCCCAGGCAGACAGCCCCTCCTCCTCCTCTCACACCTTCATATTGGGGTCCTCCAGGGCGTGGATCGCTCGCTTTACATTCTCCTCCAACACTTTGTCCCCATTGGACTGGATCTCCAGCACGCCCATCTGCAAGACAACGAGATTGGTCCTCACAATGACGGCTCATCAGAACCCGCACACTGTTATTCAATCACATCCTACACATTATCCATCCACACCCCTCCATTAATCACCACTCCCACCCAGACCTATAATCATAAGAGAAAGGTCTGCAGAGACCTTTTTCCTACTACAAGCTTAGTATTACATCTGCAGAGCATCGCCCTGTGCCCACTTTCCCTTCTACATCTACATCTGCAGAGCATCGCCCTGTGCCCGCTTTCCCTTCTACATCTGCAGAGCATCACCCTGTGCCCTGTCTTTCCCTTCTACATCTGCAGAGCATCACCCTGTGCCCGCTTCCCTTCTACATCTGCACATCTGCAGAGCATCACCCACCCTGTGCCTGCTTCCCTTCTACATCTGCAGAGCATCATCCTGTGCTTGCTTCCCTTCTACATCTGCAGAGCATCACCCTGTGCCCGCTTCCCTTCTACATCTGCAGAGCATCACCCTGTGCCTGCCCGCTTCCCTTCTACATCTGCAGAGCATCACCCTGTGCCTGCTTCCCTTCTACATCTGCAGAGCATCATCCTGTGCCTGCTTCCCTTCTACATCTGCAGAGCATCACCCTGTGCCTGCTTCCCTTCTACATCTGCAGAGCATCATCCTGTGCCTGCTTCCCTTCTACATCTGCAGACATCAGCATCACCCTGTGCCCGCTTCCCTTCTACATCTGCAGAGCATCACCCTGTGCCTGCTTCCCTTCTACATCTGCAGAGCATCATCCTGTGCCTGCTTCCCTTCTACATCTGCAGAGCATCACCCTGTGCCTGCTTCCTTCTACATCTGCAGAGCATCACCCTGTGCCTGCTTCCCTTCTACATCTGCAGGCAGAGCATCATCCTGTGCTTGCTTCCCTTCTACACATCTGCAGAGCATCACCCTGTGCCCGCTTCCCTTCTACATCTGCAGAGCATCACCCTGTGCCCGCTTCCCGCTTCCCTTCTACATCTGCAGAGAATCACCTGTGCCCGCTTCTCTTCTACATCTGCAGAGCATCACCCTGTGCCCACTTCTCTTCTACATCTGCAGAGCATCACCCTGCTGCCCGCTTCTCTTCTACATCTGAAGAGCATTGCCCTGTGTGCCTGCTTCCCTTCTACATCTGCAGATCATCACCCTGTGCTCGCTTCCCTTCTCACATCTGCAGGCATCACCCTGTGCCTGCTTCCCTTCTACATCTGCAGAGCATCACCCTGTGCCTGCTTCCCTTCTACATCTGCATGCAGATCATCACCCTGTGCTCGCTCGCTTCCCTTCTACATCTGCAGAGCATCACCCTGTGCCTGCTTCCCTTCTACATCTGCAGAGCATCACCCTGTGCCTGCTTCCCTTCTACATCTGCAGAGCATCACCCTGTGCCTGCTTCCCTATTACATCTGCAGAGCATCACCCTGTGCCTGCTTCCCTTCTACATCTGCAGAGCATCACCCTGTGCCTGCTTCCCTTCTACATCTGCAGAGCATCACCCTGTGCCTGCTTCCCTTCTACACATCTGCAGAGCATCACCCTGGCCCGCCCGCCCTTTCTCTTCTACATCATCTGCAGAGCATCACCCTGTGCCTGCTTCCCTTCTACATCTGCAGAGCATCACCCTGTGCCTGCTTCCCTTCTACATCTGCAGAGCATCATCCTGTGCTTGCTTCCCTTCTACATCTGCAGAGCATCACTGATCCACGCCGCGCGCTTCTCTTCTACATCTGCAGAGCATCACCCTGTGCCCGCTTCCCTTCTACATCTGCAGACCATCACCCTGTGCCGCCTCACCCTGTGCCCGCTTCCCTTCTACATCTGCAGAGCATCACCCTGTGCCCGCTTCCCTTCTACATCTGCAGAGCATCACCCTGTGCCTGCTTCCCTTCTACATCTGCAGAGCATCATCCTGTGCCTGCTTCCCTTCTACATCTGCAGAGCATCATCCTGTGCTTGCTTCCCTTCTACATCTGCAGAGCATCACCCTGTGCCCCGCTTCTCTTCTACATCTGCAGAGCATCACCCTGTGCCCCGCTTCCCTTCTACATCTCTGCAGAGCATCACCCTGTGCCCGCTTCCCTTCTACATCTGCAGAGCATCACCCTGTGCCCGCTTCCCTTCTACATCTGCAGAGCATCACCCTGTGCCCGCTTCTCTTCTTACATCTGCAGATCATCACCCTGTGCTCGCTTCCCTTCTACATCTGCAGAGCATCACCCTGTGCCTGCTTCCCTTCTACATCTGCAGAGCATCACCCTGTGCCTGCTTCCCTTCTACATCTGCAGATCATCACCCTGTGCTCGCTTCCCTTCTACATCTGCAGAGCATCACCCTGTGCCTGCTTCCCTTCTACATCTGCAGAGCATCACCCTGTGCCTGCTTCCCTTCTACATCTGCAGAGCATCACCCTGTGCCTGCTTCCCTATTACATCTGCAGAGCATCACCCTGTGCCTGCTTCCCTTCTACATCTGCAGAGCATCACCCTGTGCCTGCTTCCCTTCTACATCTGCAGAGCATCACCCTGTGCCTGCTTCCCTTCTACATCTGCAGAGCATCATCACCCTGTGCCTGCTTCCCTTCTACATCTGCAGAGCATCATCACCCTGTGCCTGCTGCTTCTTTTCTACATCTGCAGAGCATCACCCTGTGACTGCTTCCCTTCTACATCTGCAGCATCACCCTGTGCTCACTTCTCTTCGACATCTGCAGAGCATCACCCTGTGCCTGCTTCCCTTCTACATCTGCAGAGCATCACCCTGTGCCTGCATCCTTTCTACATTTGCAGAGCATTACACTTTGCCTGCTGCTCTTCTACATCTGCAGAGCACCACCCTGTGCTCACTTCTCTTTGACATCTGCAGAGCATCTGCAGCCATCCACCCTGTGCCTGCTTCCCTTCTACATCTGCAGAGCATCACCCTGTGTTTGCTTCTCTTCGTCATTTGCAGAGAGCATCACCCTGTGCCTGCTGCTCTTCTACATCTGCAGAGCATCACTGTGTGCCCTGCCCGCTTCCCTTCTACATCTGCAGAGCATCACCATGTGCCTGCTTCTTTTCTACATCTGCAGAGCATCACCTGTGTGCCTGCTTCTTTTCTACATCTGCAGAGCATCACCCTGTGCCCGCTTCCTTCTTCTACATCTGCAGAGCATCACCCTGTGCCCGCTTCCCTTCTACATCTGCAGAGCAGCACACCTGTGCCTGCTTCCCTTCTACATCTGCAGAGCATCATCCTGTGCCTGCTTCCCTTCTACATCTGCAGAGCATCATCCTGTGCTTGCTTCCCTTCTACATCTGCAGAGCATCACCCTGTGCCCGCTTCTCTTCTACATCTGCAGAGCATCACCCTGTGCCCGCTTCCCTTCTACATCTGCAGAGCATCACCCTGTGCACCTCTGTGCCCTTGCTTCCCTTCTACATCTGCAGAGCATCACCCTGTGCCCGCTTCCCTTCTACATCTGCAGAGCATCACCCTGTGCCCGCTTCTCTCTCTACATCTGCAGAGCATCACCCTGTGCCCACTTCTCTTCTACATCTGCAGAGCATCACCCTGTGCCGCTTCTCTTCTACATCTGAAGAGCATTGCCCTGTGCCTGCTTCCCTTCTACATCTGCAGATCATCACCCTGTGCTCGCTTCCCTTCTACATCTGCAGAGCATCACCCTGTGCCTGCTTCCCTTCTACACCTGCAGAGCATCGCCCTGTGCCTGCTTCCCTTCTACATCTGCAGAGCATCACCCTGTGCCTGCTTCCCTTCTACATCTGCAGATCATCACCCTGTGCTCTGCTTCGCTTCCCTTCTACATCTGCAGAGCATCACCCTGTGCCTGCTTCCCTTCTACATCTGCAGAGCATCACCCTGTGCCTGCTTCCCTTCTACATCTGCAGAGCATCACCCTGTGCCTGCTTCCCTATTACATCTGCAGAGCATCACCCTGTGCCTGCTTCCCTTCTACATCTGCAGAGCATCACCCTGTGCCTGCTTCCCTTCTACATCTGCAGAGCATCACCCTGTGCCTGCTTCCCTTCTACATCTGCAGAGCATCACCCTGTGCCTGCTTCCCTTCTACATCTGCAGAGCATCACCCTGTGCCTGCTTCTTTTCTACATCTGCAGAGCATCACCCTGTGACTGCTTCCCTTCTACATCTGCAGAGCATCACCCTGTGCTCACTTCTCTTCGACATCTGCAGAGCATCAACACCCTGTGCCTGCTTCCCTTCTACATCTGCAAGCAGCATCACCCTGTGCCTGCATCCTTTCTACATTTGCAGAGCATTACACTTTGCCTGCTGCTCTTCTACATCTGCAGAGCACCACCCTGTGCTCACTTCTCTTTGACATCTGCAGAGCATCACCCTGTGCCTGCTTCCCTTGTACATCTGCAGAGCATCACCCTGTGTTTGCTTCTCTTCGTCATTTGCAGAGCATCACCCTGTGCCTGCTGCTCTTCTTCTACATCTGCAGAGCATCACTGTGTGCCCGCTTCCCTTCTACATCTGCAGAGCATCACCATGTGCCTGCTTCTTTTCTACATCTGCAGAGCATCACCCTGTGCCTGCTTCTTTTCTACATCTGCAGAGCATCACCCTGTGCCTGCGCTTCTCTTCTACGTCTACAGTGCATCACCCTGTGCCCGCTTCTTTTCTACATCTGCAGAGCATCACCCTGTGCCCGCCTTTCTTTTCTACATCTGAAGAGCATCACCCTGTGCCCGCTCTTCTTTTCTACATCTGAAGAGCATCACCCTGTGCCTGCTTCCCTTCTACATCTGCAGAGCATCACCCTGTGCCTGCTTCCCTTCTACATCTGCAGAGCATCACCCTGTGCCTGCTTCCCTATTACATCTGCAGAGCATCACCCTGTGCTCGCTTCCCTTCTACATCTGCAGAGCATCACCCTGTGCCTGCTTCCCTTCTACATCTGCAGAGCATCACCCTGTGCCTGCTTCCCTTCTACATCTGCAGAGCATCACCCTGTGCCTGCTTCCCTATTACATCTGCAGAGCATCACCCTGTGCCTGCTTCCCTTCTACATCTGCAGAGCATCACCCTGTGCCTGCTTCCCTTCTACATCTGCAGAGCATCACCCTGTGCCTGCTTCCCTTCTACATCTGCAGAGCATCACCCTGTGCCTGCTTCCCTTCTCACTTCTACATCTGCAGAGCATCACCACCTGTGCCTGCTTCTTTTCTACATCTGCAGAGCATCACCCTGTGACTGCTTCCCTTCTACATCTGCAGAGCATCACCCCTGTGCTCACTTCTCTTCGACATCTGCAGAGCATCACCCTGTGCCTGCTTCCCTTCTACATCTGCAGAGCATCACCCTGTGCCTGCATCCTTTCTACATTTGCAGAGCATTACACTTTGCCTGCTGCTCTTCTACTTCTACATCTGCAGAGCACCACCCTGTGCTCACTTCTCTTTGACATCTGCAGAGCATCACCCTGTGCCTGCTTCCCTTCTATACATCTGCAGAGCATCACCTGTGTTTGCTTCTCTTCGTCATTTGCAGAGCATCACCCTGTGCCTGCTGCTCTTCTACATCTGCAGAGCATCACTGTGTGCCCGCTTCCCTTCTACATCTGCAGAGCATCACCATGTGCCTGCTTCTTTTCTACATCTGCAGAGCATCACCCTGTGCCCCCCGCTTTCTCTTCTACTTTCTACGTCTACAGTGCATCACCCTGTGCCCGCTTCTTTTCTACATCTGCAGAGCATCACCCTGTGCCCGCTTCTTTTCTACATCTGAAGAGCATCACCCTGTGCCCACTTCTTTTCTACATCTGAAGAGCATCACCCTGTGCCTGCTTCTCTTTCTACATCTGCAGAGCATCACTGTGTGCCCGCTTTTTCTTCTACATCTGCAGAGCATCACCCTGTGCCCACTTCTCTTATACACCTGCAGAGCATCTCCTTTTATAAATAAAAAAATAGAGACAATTTTGAAAATATTTTATATATATATTTTTACTTTCTGCTATAAAAACATTTCCAAAAATGACGGCTACAGCACAGACCACCCGAATGCTGGGAGGACATCAATAGACGTCCTCCCCTTCGCGCGCTCCCTTACCCCTTACCATGTGATCAGCTGTCAGCCAATGACAGCTGATCACATGATATAAACAAATGCAGTAATTTTTTTTTTTCTCCTCACGCTGATAGCGTGAGGAGAAAAAAAAATGAGGAGGAAGTAGGTACATCTGCCTCCTCTGTGCCTTCAGTATCCCCTGCCAGTACCCCCTGCAAGTGTCCATAGTGCCCACCAGTGCCACCTATCAATGCCTGAGTGCCACCTATCAATGCCTAGCAGTGGTGCCAATCAGTGCCACACATCAGTGCCCATTTCTGCCACCCAGTGCCCATCACTGCCACCCATCAGTGCCTCATCAGTGCCACCCATCAGTGCCCATCACTGCCACCCATCAGTGCCTCAGTGCCACCCATCAGTGCCCATCACTGCCACCCATCAGTGCCTCATCAGTGCCACCCAGTGCCCATCACTGCCACCCATCAGTGCCTATCACTGTCACCCATCAGTGCCCATCACTGCCACCCATCAGTGCCCATCACTGCCACCCATCTGTGCCCATCACTGCCACCCATCAGTGCCCATCACTGCCACCCATCAGTGCCCATCACTGCCCACACTGCCACCCATCAGTGCCCATCACTGCCACCCATCTGTGCCCATCACTGCCACCTTTTAGTGCCCCCTATGAATGCCACCTTTTAGTGCCACCTCAGTGCCCACCAGTGCCCCCTTCAGTGCCACCCATCAGTACCACCTCCTAGTGTCACCTATCAGTGCCCACCAGTGCCGCCTTATAGGTGCCCATCAGTGCGACCCCATCAGTGTCCATCAGTGCAGCCTCATCAGCGTACATCAATGAAGGAGAAAAAAATTACCAGTTTGCAACATTTTTGAACAAAATATAAAAAAATGGATTTACATTTTTTTGTTTTTAACAAAAAATAAAAACCGCAGAGGTGATCAAATACCACCAAAAGAAATCTCTTTGTGGGAAAAAAATATTAAGAACATCATTTGGGTACAGTGTTGTAGGACCGCGCAATTGTCATTCAAAGTGCGTCAGCGCTGAAAGCTGAAAATTGGTCTGGGCAGGAGGGGGGTTTAAGTGCCCGTAATGAAGTGGTTAAAGGGGTTGTAAAGGTACAATTTTTTTTTTCCTGAACAGCTTCCTTTACCTTAGTGCAGTCCTCCTTCACTTACCTCCTCATCCTTCCATTTTGCTTTTAAATGTTCTTATTTCTCCTGAGAAATCCTCACTTTCTGTTCTTCTGTCTGTAACTCCACACAGTAATGCGAGGGCTTGGTGTGGAGTGTTGTGCTCGCCCCCTCCCTTGGACTTGGACTACTGGAGAGTCAGGAGGACGCCCACTAACACACAGCTCCTTTCTCTATCTGCAACGTAGAGAGCGTCCTGACTCTTCCGTAGTCCAAGGGAGGGGGCGAGCACAACACTCCACACCAAGGAGAAAGCCTCACATTACTGTGTGGAGTTACAGACAGAACAGGAAGTGAGGATTTCTCAGAAGAAAAAAGGACATTTAAAAGCAAAATGGAAGGATGAGGTAAGTGAAGGAGGACTGCACTAAGGTAAAGGAAGCTGTTTAGGGGGAAAAATTGTACCTTTACAACCCCTTTAACTACTTGCCTACCAGCCGCCACAGTTATACGCGGCGCAGGTCGGCTCCCCTGGCGCGAGGTCAAGTAGCTATACGTCACCTCACGAAGCGGCCACTAGGGAAGCGTGCGCGCCGCCCGCTCGTCCCTGATCCCGACGCGCGTGCCTGGCATGTGCGATCACCGCCGGGCACCCGCAAGCGAGCGAGAAGCGGGAGATGTCGGTATAAACCCACAGCTGCCGGTCCTGTCAGGGGGAGAAATGACTGTCATTTCCCCTAGTCAGTCCCACATCCCCCCAGTTAGAACACACCCAGGGAACATAATTAACCCCCTGAACCCTCTTCCCTCGCCCCCTAATATTAACCCTTCTTCCCTGCCAGTGGCATTTTTTATAGTAATCAATGCATTTTTATAGCACTGATCGCTATAAAAATGCCAATGGTCCCCAAAAATGTGTCAAAAGTGTCTGATGTGTCCGCCATAATGTCGCAGTACCCGATAAAAATCGCCGATATTGCCGCCATTACTAGTAAAAAAAATTAAATATTAACTACTTAACGACGACCGCACTGTAAATATACGTCGGTACTTTAAAGATGGATATCTCGGTAACGGCAGCAGCTGCTGCCACAACCGATATCCATCTCTTCAGTGGGCGGTCCCTGTCAACGATAACGGGTCTCGCAGCGATCGCCGCGAGATCGCCGTATCAGTGGCGGAGAGGCCCCCCGCCGCTCTCACCGGCGCCCGCCGCTCATATACGCGCCTGTACCGATACGGTTGCCGGATGCGATTCGCCGCCGCGCTCGTGTTGTGCTGGGGCGCTGCCTGAGTCGCACCCGTCCGCGCTGTACCGCCCGTCGGAGCAGATCGATCGTGTCTGTTAGCTCGATGCTGTGTGGATGCGAGTGAGGCCAACATGGCACCCCACGTCCCATAGCTCTGCTGGGCGAAGTGACGTCAAAAACGTCAGTCCCGCCCAGCGTCTTAAAGAGACAATTTTTTTGGTTTACCTTTTTTTCAAAAGGTAAATTTTTTTTTTTTTTTTTTTTTTTCATTTAAGCCTAAATATGAGATGTGACCCTTTTTGACCCCCAGATCTCATATTTAAGAGGACCTGTCATGCTTTTTTCTATTACAAGGGATGTTACATTCCTTGTAATTAGGAATAAAAACTGATAATTTTTTTTTTATTTCAGTGTTAAAAATTGTAAAATAAATAAAAATAAATCCGAAAAAAAATTATTTTTTTTAAAGCGCCCCCCGTCCCGACGAGCTCGTGCGCAGAAGCGAACGCATACGCGAGTAGCGCCCGCATATGAAAACTGTGTTCAAACCACACAAGTGAGATATCGCCGCGATCGTTAGAGCGAGAGCAATAATTCTAGCCCTAGACCTCCTCTGTAACTCAAAAAATGCCTATCGAGATTTTTAAGGGTTAAAGTTTGACGCCATGCCACGAGCGGGCGCAATTTTTAAGCGTGACATGTTGGGTATCATTTTACTCGGTGTAACATTATCTTTCACAATATGTAAAAAAATTGGGCCAAATTTATTGTTGTCTTATTTTTTAATTTAAAAAAGTGCATTTTTTTCAAAAAAAGTGCGCTTGTAAGACCGCTGCGCAAATACGGTGTGACAAAAAGTATTGCAATGACTGCTATTTTATTCTCTAGGGTGTTAGAAAAAATATATATATATATGTTTGGGGGTTTTAAGTAATTTTTATAGCAAAAAAAACATGTTTTAGTCTCGTAAACACTGAATCTGAAAAACAGGCTCGGGGCTTATGTGGTTAATAAAAATGACATAAATCTATCCCCTATTTGTAGACGCTATAACTTTTGCGCAAACCAAACGATTTTTTTTTTAACTAAAAATATTAGAAGAATACGTATCGGCCTAAACTGAGGATTTTTATATATATATATATATATATTTTTTTTTGGGGGATATTTATTATAGCAAAAAGTAAAAAATATTGAATTTTTTTCAAAATTGTCGCTCTCTTTGTGTTTATATACCGCAAAAAATAAAAACCGCAGAGGTGATCAAATACCACCAAAAGAAAGCTCTATTTGTGGGGAAAAAAGGACGTCAATTTTGTTTGGGAGCCACGTCGCACGACCGCCGCGAATTGTCAGTTAAAAGCGACGCAGTGCCGAATCGCAAAAAGTGGCCCGGTCATCGACCAGCAAAATGGTCCGGGGCTGAAGTGGTTAAGGGCTCATTCACATCTTCCTGTCCCGGTCCATGTATTAGTGTGCACTGCGTTCGGCAGTGCGTTGTTTTCTATGGGATGGAGGGATGAGTTACCAGCAGGTAATGTGCTAATCATGTGAGATGATACAACTAACTAATAAGAGTGATATTACTGAACAGAATGTGAGGAGTTCTGATGAAACAAAAAAAAATAAAAATGTTACATCCAGAAAATAATCAAATAATCACATGAACGGAATGTGTGGGCCGAATTCGGAAAGTTTTTGTTTATGCCAAAAAAGGTCTGGAAAATGAGACAAGGACGGAGACGTGGGCTCCTATCCACACTCGGCGATGGCCGGTGAGATCTGCGGAGCGGTGCAGGAGGTCCCAGCGTGCCAACATTCCCAACCATAACAGAGGATCACAGTGTTCATCCCAAAGATCCCTGAACTCTTCCCGTGAGCCAAAACACAGGGAGAGGATCAACAAAACAATTTCTATTCACCCCGCAGCCATTCAGAGGGCCAGATTCTCGTAGATCGGAGTATTTTTGTTCTGGCGTAGCGTATCCCTTTACGCTACGCCTCCGCGCAACTTCTACAGTCAAGTGCCGTATTCCCAAAGCACTTGCTCCGTAACTTGCGGCGGCGTAGCGTAAATGGGCCAGCGTAAGCCTGCGTAATTCAAAGTAGGGAGGAGGTGGGCGTCTTGTATTTAAATTAAGTGCACCCCCGCGCCGACGAACGAAACGGCGCGTGCGCCGTCCGTGGACGTATTCCACTGCGCATCCTCCAAATTACGCCGCAAATACATTGGTTTCGATGTGAACGTAACTTACCCAAAGCCCTATTCGAGAACGAGTTACACAAACGACGGAAAAACACGACGCTGTCCTGATGTCCATACTTAACATGGCGTACGCCGAACCTACGCAAAGTTAAACCACCATATAGCAGGGGTAACATTACGCTTACGCAAACGATGTAAAATAACGACGACCGGCCGGGCGCGAATACGTTCGGGAATGGCGCATATTCGACGCGCAGAAATCGATGGAAACGCCACCTAGCGGCCAGCGTAAAATTGCAACTTAGATACACACGGTGTAAGTGACTTACGTAAGTCGGATCTACGCCAAATCGAAGAATCAGTCGCATAGATACCCAGGGCCAGAAACAGAGATACAACGGCGTATCTCTTTCTGAAAATCTGGCCCTATATGTTTTTACAGATCAGCCAAAACGGAGGCAAAAAAAAAAAAAAAGAGAAACTCGGTCTCAAACAATCCGACGTTCCCCATCCCCGCCTGTTTTTAGGATATAAAATGGAACCTCGGATTACGAGTATAATCCGTTCCAGGAGAATGCTTGTAATCCAAAGCACTCGCATATCAAAGCGAGTTTCCACATATAAGTCAATGGAAACAAAATAATTTGTTCCGCATTGACTTCTATGGCATGTAATATACCGCATGTGGCCAGAGGTGGTGGTGGGGGGGGGGGGGCCGGAGAGCCTCAGAAATACTTGAAAAAGGCTCAGGGACAGCTCAGCTAAACTCGGAAAAACCTTGGAAATATTGTGAAATCGTTTTAACTCAGCGTTACATGCAATCCAAGGTTTCACCGTATATACTGTATATATATATATATATATATATAGATATAATATATACACACACACACATATATATATACAGTGGTGAGGTACATCAATTCCATGGTTTATATCCGTCCCCCCATTGCCTTCTGGGACCTGTGTCCCCCCCCAGAAGATGGTGGAAATATTCAGAAACTCGCGCGCATCGGCGCAGTAGGGAATAACTGATACCTATAGGGGGTCTTTGAAGCGTCACAATGGGGATCACTGGAAGATAAGCATTTTACCAGGAAGGCTGCACCAAAGTACATTTGTCTTTTAAGGTTAACACTGCAGCAACTCAAAATGAGCGCTGGCCGATAATACATTGTACTTTCCCTATAGTGTAAATGAAACAACTTTTGTTGTAGAACTTGGCCTTAAGAGAATAAAATAGGATTGCCCAGGACAGTCGCGGATTGCCCAGGACAGTCCCGGATTGCCCAGGACAGTCGCGGATTGCCCAGGACAGTCGCGGATTGCCCAGGACAGTCGCGGATTGCCCAGGACAGTCGCGGATTGCCCAGGACAGTCGCGGATTGCCCAGGACAGTCCCGTATTTTGCAGGTCTGTCCCAGGCACATTCATTCCAGGACAATACGGTGTCCCGGAATGAAACTGACACAGCCAAACCCCCCCCGGCCAATCTGATGCCCCCAAAAAAGGCCACCACATCACTCACTGACCATACTTGTCTTGGCCGGGAATGCCTGGAGGAGCACAATTCCCGCCCCCTGCATGTGATTGGAGAAATCATAAATCCCGCCTCTTGTGCCCAATCACTGTGCTGTGATTCGTTACACCACAAGCTGATTTTTAGGAAGGGAGGGTGTCCCTGAATGGTAGTTTGGAAATGTGGTCACCCTATCAGACACCGCCGGCCTTGGCACTGGCCAAATGAGGGACATCTGAGAAGTAGAGGTTGCCACTTATGAGCCAGCTTTGATCAGACCAGGGCAGACTAAGCACAGGCAGATCCTTCTAGAATGTTCTTTCCGCCTTTTGAAGTTTATGAGGACCTTATGATGTTCTGTGAGATCTGCAGACAAAAGAGGACTCACCTCAAGCGCACACATCCCGAAAGAGAAGATATCCACCGCGGTGCACTCTTCTATAGCTGGGGGGAAAGAGATGGGGATCATCAAGAAGGAGAAAACAGAGATAGGCAGCCCAAAAGAATACTGAAATTACATAACTTAATAGGAATGACTGGCTAAAAGATGGGTGCCACTGCCATGTATGGAGGGGTGGTAGGAGGAGGCATTAGTATATATGATAAGTATGGTGCTGTGTATGGAGGGGTGGTAGGAGGAGGCAGTAGTATACATGGTATGTATGGTGCAGTATATGGAGGGATAGTAGAAGCAGGTAGTAGTAGTATATATGGTATGTATGGTACTATGTATGGAGGGTGGTAGGAGCAGGCAGTAGTATATATGATAAGTATGGTGCTGTGTATGGAGGGGTGGTAGGAGAAGGTAGTAGTATACATGGTATGTATGTAACTGTGTATGGAGGGGTGGTAGGAGCAGGCAGTAGTATATATGGTATGTAAGGTACTGTGGTAGGCAGCAGTGTACATGGTATGTATAGGCTCAGTATGGAGCAGATAGTAGGGGACACGGTATGTATAGGCTCAGTATGGAGTAGGTAGTAGGGGACACGGTATGTATAGGCTCAGTATGGGAGTAGGTAGTAGGGGACATGGTATGTATTGGGCTCAGTATGGAGCAGGTAGTAGGGCCATGGTATGTATAAGGCTCAGTATATGGAGTAGGTAGTAGGGGACATGGTATGTATTGGCTCAGTATGGAGCAGGTAGTAGGGGACATGGTATGTATAGGCTCAGTATGGAGCAGGTAATAGGGGACACGGTATGTATAGGCTCAGTATGGAGTAGGCAGCAGTGTACATGGTATGTATAGGCTCAGTATGGAGTAGGTAGTAGGGGACATGGTATGTATAGGCTCAGTATAGAGTAGGTAGTAGGGGACATGGTATGTATAGGCTCAGTATGGAGTAGGCAGTAGGGGACACGGTTGTATAGGCTCAGTATGGAGTAGGCAGTAGGGGGACACGGTAGGTAGTATGGAGTAGTAGTAGGGTCACGGTATGTATGGAGTAGGTAGTAGGGGACACGGTATGTATAGGCTCAGTATGGAGCAGGTAGTAGGGGACATGGTATGTATAGGCTCAGTATGGAGCAGGTAGTAGGGGACATGGTATGTATAGGCTCAGTATGGAGCAGGTAGTAGGGGACATGGTATGTATAGGCTCAGTATGGAGTAGGTAGTAGGGGACATGGTATGTATGTATTGGCTCAGTATGGAGCAGGTAGTAGGGGACATGGTATGTATAGGCTCAGTATGGAGTAGGCAGCAGTGTACATGGTATGTATAGGCTCAGTATGGAGCAGGTAGTAGGGGACACGGTATGTATAGGCTCAGTATGGAGCAGGTAGTAGGGGACATGGTATGTATAGGCTCAGTATGGAGCAGGTAGTAGGGGACATGGTATGTGTATAGGCTCAGTATGAAGTTCCTAGTAGGGACATGGTATGTATAGGCTCAGTATGGAGTAGGCAGCAGTGTACATGGTATGTATAGGCTCAGTATGGAGTAGGTAGTAGGGGACATGGTATGTATAGGCTCAGTATGGAGTAGGTAGTAGGGGACATGGTATGTATAGGGCTCAGTATGGAGTAGGCAGTAGGGACACGGGATGTATAGGCTCAGTATGGAGTAGGTAGTAGGGGACACGGTATGTATGGAGTAGGTAGTAGGGTGTCATGGTATGTATGGAGTATGTAGTAGGGGACACAGTATGTATATAGGCTCAGTATGGAGCAGGTAGTCGGGGACACGGTATGTATAGGCTCTCGGTATGGAGCAGGTAATAGGGGACACGGTATGTATGGAGTAGGTAGTAGGGGACACGGTATGTATAGGCTCGATATGGAGCAGGTAATAGAGGACACGGTATGTATGGAGTAGGTAGTAGGGGTCATGGTATGTATGGAGTAGGTAGTAGGGGACACGGTATGTATAGGATCAGTATGGAGCAGGTAGTCGGGGACACGGTATGTATAGGCTCAGTATGGAGTAGGTATTAGGGGACATGGTATGTATAGGCTCAGTATGGAGTAGGTAGTAGGGGACATGGTATGTATTGGCTCAGTATGGAGCAGGTAGTAGGGGACATGGTATGTATAGGCTCAGTATGGAGTAGGCAGCAGTGTACATGGTATGTATAGGCTCAGTATGGAGCAGGTAGTTAGGGGACAACGGTATGTATAGGCTCAGTATGGAGCAGGTAGTAGGGGACATGGTATGTATAGGCTCAGTATGGAGCAGGTAGTAGGGGACATGGTATGTATAGGCTCAGTATGAAGTTCCTAGTAGGGGGACATGGTATGTATAAGGCTCAGTATGGAGTAGGCAGCAGTGTACATGGTATGTATAGGCTCAGTATGGAGTAGGGTAGTAGGGACATGGTATGTATAGGCTCAGTATGGAGTAGGTAGTAGGGGACATGGTATGTATAGGCTCAGTATGGAGTAGGCAGTAGGGGACACGGGATGTATAGGCTCAGTATGGAGTAGGTAGTAGGGGACACGGTATGTATGGAGTAGGTAGTAGGGGTCATGGTATGTATGGAGTAGGTAGTAGGGGACACGGTATGTATAGGATCAGTATGGAGCAGGTAGTCGGGGACACGGTATGTATAGGCTCAGTATGGAGTAGGTATTAGGGGACATGGTATGTATAGGCTCAGTATGGAGTAGGTATTAGGGGACATGGTATGTATAGGCTCAGTATGGAGTAGGTAGTCGGGGACACGGTATGTATAGGCTCAGTATGGAGCAGATAGTAGGGGACATGGTATGTAAAGGCTCAGTATGGAGTAGGTAGTGGGGACATGGTATGTATAGGCTCAGTATGGAGTAGGCAGCAGTGTACATGGTATGTATAGGCTGAGTATGGAGCAGGTAGTAGGGGACATGGTATGTATAGGCTTAGTATGAAGTGGGTAGTAGGGGACACGGTATGTATAGGCTCGGTATGGAGCAGGTAATAGGGGACACGGTATGTATGGAGTAGGTAGTAAGGGTCACGGTATGTATAGGCTCAGTATGGAGCAGGTAGTCGGGGACACGGTATGTATAGGCTCAGTATGGAGTAGTAGTAGTAGGGGACACGGTATGTATGGAGCAGGTAGTAGGGCACACAGTATGTATAGGCTCAGTATGGAGTAGTAGTAGTAGGGGACACGGTATGTATGGAGCAGGTAGTAGGGGACACGGTATGTATGGAGCAGGTAGTAGGGGACACAGTATGTATGGAGCAGGTAGTAGGGGACACGGTATGTATGGAGTGGGTAGTAGGGGACACGGTATGTATAGGCTCAGTATGGAGTAGTAGTAGGTAGTAGGGGACACGGTATGTATGGAGTAGTAGTAGTAGGGGACACGGTATGTATGGAGTGGGTAGTAGGGGACACGGTATGTATAGGCTCAGTATGGAGTAGTAGTAGGTAGTAGGGGACACGGTATGTATGGAGTAGTAGTAGTAGGGCACACGGTATGTATAGGGATGGTTGCTCTTTTCTCTTACAGCCGTACTCTGGAGGGAAGAAATGGATGGTTCGATGTTCCTCTTTCTGCGTCTTCAGCGGAGTCCGGAGATGGTCCGGCATTGGAAGCTCTGAGAAGATAAA